>JAWWMP010000081.1:6583719-6601532 GCA_035047865.1 Dendrocincla tyrannina
TTTCCTGTGCCTGGTTGCAATAAAACTAAAAAAAAAAAAACAAAAAAAAAACCAAAAAAAAAAACAAAAAAAAAAAAAAACCAAAAAAACAACCAAGGAGCAATGTATATATTTGCATAGATTGCTGGGAAAGTTGTCAGATAAAATATTGCTGTGTTTTTATGTTCTGGGAATGTCTTGAATTGCAGCCTTCTGCCAGATGATAAATTCCCTAGGTCAGGTATAGCTGAATGAGTTTTTACCTTGATAAGTCAGAATAAAGTTGTGCGAGTGGTTGTTTGGAAAATGCACAAGGTGAAAGGAATGTGAAAGTTAGTGGTTCTAGGAAATACAATGAAGGTGGGAGAGTGCATATGCTTTCAAAGCCTGGGACTGTTCTCACTTGTTTGTTTCATCTGTGATGTGATGAGAACGCAGGTTCATTTCATGGTAAGAAGGAACCAAGAAAACTCTCTTTCTTCTAGTAGTAACTCAATTACTTCAGGGTATATCTGTGTCTCCTTATCTATATATTTCATGGAAATTGCATTAACACTATCACTCGCTAAATCTTGCAGTTAATAAATTCTGTATCCCTGCAGAATCATAGAATCATTTAGTTTAGAAAATACCTCTAAGATCATGAAGTGCAACTGCTAACCCAACATTTCCAAATCCACCACTACACCATGTCCCTGACTGACATCTACATGTCTTTTACATACCTCCAGGAATAATGACTCGACCACTTCCCTGGGCAGCCTTTTCCAATCTTCAACATTCCTTTTGATCTTAATCTTAAATCTAAACCTTCCTTGGCACAACTTGAGGCCATTTCCCCTTGCTCTGTTGCTTGTTACCCAGAAGACCACCTCGCCACAACCTGCTATCAGGCAGTTGTGAGAGCGATAAGGTCCCCCATGAACCTCCTTTTCTGCAGGCTAAACACCCCCATATCACTCATCCACTCCTCCTAATACTTTAAGGGAGGATTTTCAGAAGCAGAGCAGACAGTCAGGTGCCTGATGCTCTTTGAAAGTCAGCAGAAATGGTTGCCCCATGGGATCCCACAGCAAAAGAGCTTATGGTGCTGTGCCTGTTCCTGGGCTTGCAACCCTGTGCTTTGGGAGTAGCACAGTATTACTCTACAGCAACGCATGGAAACAAATTCATTTTGGCTCCAAATGAAAGGTTCATTTTGTCCTTTGAGCATTAGTGCCCCTATTTTGCTTTATCTGCCAGGATATTGATATGTAAACAAGTGAGCCTTTTTTCTGAGTTAGTAGGATAGTATTGCAGTTGATACTAATCACTATTAAATAAAGCTGCAGAAAGGAAAGAGAGCCTCTTATTAGTGGGCAGGGGATGCTTATTTTTTTCTTTATTTTATTTCTTTATTTTGCTGTAGAGAGGAGTTGGAGCTGCTAAAAATTACTGTTAATATTCTCCCCAAATAAAGTGCTTTGCAATTTATTTTTTAAATACCTTCCAAAGAATTGTTTCTCACATACATTCTACTGTGTCTACAAATGTCAGTGAAAATAGATTTAAAAATCTAGTTAATGACTGAATTTTTTTATCCTATTTTGATCAGGCTTTTTCCTAGGCAGGTCTTCTTGCCATTTTTCAGTGCATCTGAAAAATGTGTTGCACAATTTTTTGTCCTTCCGTGTCTCCAGCTACTTTCAGACTGCAAGTTTATTTAATAATTAAACAATGTCACAACATCCACTTGTTAATAAGGGTATGAGAAAGCTGGCAGTGATTTCCTGAGTCCTTATTAACAAAGAAAAACAGAGAAACTTGGAGTGAGCGAAAAGCATCTTAGAGCACACAAGGGCTATAAGGACTATATAACGAAGGTCTCCTGGAAGAGTCCTCCAGAATAAAATGCAGCTTAAAATTCAGCAAGAGCTTTCTGCCAGAGCAGCCAGCTGACCTTCCACTAGCAGAGGACACAGTGATTCCTTACAGAAACCACATGGAACTGTTGGTGTGGAGGGAAAGGTGTTGACTCCCTCATCTCAGCTTGCTGAGCAAACAACCCTTTCCAGTGTACACCTTTGCCTTAGAAAAGGTCTGCTGTGTGACCTCTAATGCACAAGGCACCGATGTGACTGTGTAGTTTATTTAAAGGTTTTTCCTTGCCTGTGACTGCTGGTGGGAATGTTGGAAGCCCAAGGCAGACTTGTGCATGGTGTGATGCTACAAGGAGGATGTGTCTCAGTGAGGGCATGTACACCCACTGTAATCAAATTCAGACATCTAATCTCCCATGTATTTTGTGCTGTCCCTGCTGTGACATGCCTTCCCTTTCTGTAATAATAAGAGCTGGTGCTTTTTGCTGTTTCTCAAGCCAAAGGTTTCCTTTGAAAAATCTTTTTCTTAAGGAGTTTTGAAAACGAATGCAATTTTCAAGTCTTTCTCCTGCAATCAGCTCGTTGCCAATGACCTCTCCTGCCTGTTCTGCAGAAAGGTTTATGTTCTTCATCAGCCTTGCACGTGGTCCAAGCTGTAACCCAAAACTGCTGTGTGCAGGGATTCAGCTGAATATTGCATTTAATACTGACCTCAAACACTTGAGAGGCATTTCAGGAGACAGCTCAGGGCAGCTTGAGGAGGTGGGATTCATGAGAACAAACCTCATACGATAATAAGGTAAACAGGAGTTCTAGGTATTACACAGCAACTATTCTGGTACTCATGGTGTGTTACTCAGCTATCAGATGGTTGTGTAGCATTTCAGACAATGACAGTTTGTTATTAAACAGCAAAGACCAGGCAAGACCTTGAGCTGGATAGGAGTCAGTGTTTCTGTAGAAATCCCTCCTGTTGCCTGTGGGAGAGCCTCCATATCTGAGTGAGGGTTGTGGCTGCACCTGTCAGGGCAGACTTTGTGTCTGTTTTTGAAAGTACAGCTACATTCATTCATTCCAACTTGCAAAACTGTCATGGAAATTTATCAGCCCAGCCACAAAGACTAATCTTCCAGCTTTAGCAGAATGGAAATACTAATGACATTTTACTCATCCATCAAAAATAATTACTCGTCCCTGCTGAGCGGGCAAGTAAAATTTGCAAGACTCAATTAAATACCTGCATTGAGGAGAGTTTATATGATGTTCTTGTTGTAAAGCACTTTGATTCTTACTGGAGCTGTGTAAATTAACCACTTCAGTGCTTTCCAAAAAGCCTAGTATGGGTCAGAACTCAGATTCCTTGACTCCTTTTGAACTGTTAAGAGTGGTTTACCCTGAGAAAAAGGTAATAGAAAATGTCTACAGCAGGTAATTGGAAATGTCTACAGTAGCAAAGTAATTGCCATGGGGTGCACTCATGGCAAATACATAATGCTAAATGATACATAATAATAAATGAAGTGACACAGTGTAAAAAAGAGCAGTATTTTCTCAAATCTTTTAATGATATTTTGGTGCTCGCTTAGCCAGTCGAGAGCCACATATAGAACTGAGAGTCACTGAAACCAAGTGCAGCAACGAGGACTGGTGTGGATCCAGTCCAGAGATGCTTGTGAAGGGATTAATTTCATGGAGAAACTGGTCTTCTTTCATCTTGCTAATGTGCTTCCAGTGTGCACATCCGGGTCAACCCTGCAGTCTACCACTGGCCAGCCCTGGGGAAGATGGTGACAGTCCCTTTGCTTTTGCTCTCCCTTGGGAGAATTGAAGAGGAGGCACTGTCCTGTCCTGAGTGCTGTAGTGAGGAGATGTAGATGGATTTTAGAGCACCTTTTACTTTAAGAGTATGATCTTCTCATTATCAGAGTTGTGATGAGAGAAGTTGCTATATTACAAAAAGACAGTGTTTCTGAGGAATAAAGTACAATTTTATCTACCTGCCATGAGCCTTCCCTGTACCTACTGTGAGTCAGCTAGTGATATTCCTGAGAAAAGGGGGACCAGTGGTCATCACCTAGAGGAACATTGCATCAGGTATATTTGTCCCTGCCTTTGTGAGGGAGAAAGATCCCTTGAGTTGTTTCCTAGGACTTTCCACATACCTGAGGAGCTAAAAGATTTCTTCCAAGTAGCTGGTTTCTACTGCTGCAAAATGTTCTCCAGACAGGTAGCTCAGGGTCTAATTTCTGACAAAGAGGAGATTAGTTCAGGATTTATGTAATACAGTCTTGCATGCAGAATAAATTGAATAGCTCCACTTGTTCAGACATAAATCACAAAACACCTGCAGTCAGAGTGACTGTCCCTTAAATGTCATGGGGACATGGGTCACTGTGGAAATATTGCAAGTTTGAGTCACACACTTAAATAGAAATGTGAAAATTGGAAAATTATAGGGCTGTCACTCATCAAGCTCATCACCTCACTAGTACTGAACATGCCCTAGGACCTATCCCGAGCAGTGTCTGCTGACTTGGCTGATACTCCCCCTTCAAATCAGCTCAGTGCAAATCTTGAAAGGTACCAACTAAATACAAATGTGAAAGGCTCTGATGACATAAATGCATTCAAAAATAATATTTTTTTTTTCTTTAAGTGTAGCTGGCTAGCGCTTCAGGTAGAATATTTCAGAATAATGTTAGAAAATAAAATGACCATTAACAAAAAAGGCCATGACAGGAAGATTTTGGTGTGTTCTGAACTTTTTCACTTACTGACACAGTAAGTGAAAAAAAAAAAGGCAAATAATAAAACATTTGCTTCTTAAAAATCAAAAAAGCATCCAGCTATATTAAAACCCATAGTCCAACCACCAGTTAATTAAGCCTACAGCAACTTAATGACCACTCAGCAGCATCAAGCACTCTGAATTAGGTAACAAATTTGCTCAGCCAGCCACTGGCATTAAATAGCCATACATATGTAACTTGAACTAATCAATAAATCAAAGCTACACAAAATCATTACTCACTTTTCTTCATGTCTTTTCTTCTCTGAGATTTCTGCTTCCTTCCCAGTAGTTGTACACATTAAAGGCTTTTCCAGAGTGCCTGTTGGGAGGGCATCATCGAGATGGACAAGGAGAGGGAACAAGGGTCAAGCCTCAGAGGAATAGTCTGCTCAGGTCTCCTTTCTGCAAGAAGGGTCTTTACAGCTCAAATGCCTCTCCTTTGTAGAGATGGATAGAGGTACTCCTGCAGGCTGGGCAACTGCCAGTTAAATCTGTTGTGAGTAAATTAGTCCTTGTGCTCAGTTGTTTTACAGAGAGTTGTTCAATGCTCTTAGTTTCTCAGTTCCTTGTTTTCTACCCTTCAAAGAGTAAATATCAGTTCCGTCTATTTTGGAGAGAATAAGTATGTTGCAAATGGTAAGACAGTCAAATATCAAGGAATTAGAGCCAAATAATTCCCTTATATTACAGGATTTACTAGATCATGACCTGTGTGTTATAATCAGCCCAAAAGTCTGTCCACATAGACCCACAGCTCATCCATTGTGTTCTCCATGAAATGCTGGATGGTCATTGTATCATCCATGAGTAGGTAGAAGGTGAAGCCTCCTCAAGAGTGCGTCACATTGTGCTCATCTTACAGTTGTGTGGTTGTTTGTCTTAAAGTCTAGGAGTTACCTTGAGTAATATAATGTAAACCTCTTGTTTGAGCATGGCTGGGTCATCCCATCAGACTGGGCAGTGAAGTTTTACCATGGAAATACTGGGACAAGCTGTGATGTGGAGAATAGTCCTTGCCACCAGGTTTTTCATTGCTCTTAAGCCAGGCATTACTCCTAAGCCTTTCCTTGAGCAAATGTCACTTGAGGTTTTATGTCAGTGTGTGAAGTGCAGGGTGACAGTGTATTAGAATTTTCTCAGAAAAATGATGTTTAAAAATTTCCAGATAGTTCTGTTGAAACTCCAGGGTAAACTTCTACCACTTCTGCTGTTAAGAAATAAAAAGATACCAGTTTTAAATGTTGCATCTAAAGAATTAAAGCAATAAAGAAATACAGATGGGATAGAGGTGCAGGTAGGGACCAAGTCATTGGGCAAAAGGAAGGATGGAAGAGCTGTAAAAACAGCTAGAAAATGATCTATCTGTAGCAGGTAGAAAAATAAAATGAAGTGCAGAAATATTTAGAGATAAACTCTTTATGAATATTGATCATATTATTCATGCTTTCTAAGAGTGTGCTGGGAAAAAGAAAAGCCCTGCCCTTGTGAAACTCACTGTTGAAAGAGGGAAATAAACAATGGAGGAAAAGTGCTTGTTGTATATACAGTTGTGCTCCCTCTATTCTATTATGGAATCTAGTCTCAAATTATTTCTACCCCTTAAAATTATCAGTCTGTAGCCAAAGTGTCTTTTGGACTAGAGAAACAAGACATTTCATGAAGCAAAATCCAAATGCAAAATCAGATACCTGTAGAAACAAAGACTCCAGAAAGCCAGAATTTACAATTCCTATAAACTCTGCATAGCAGTTCTTACAAATTAGACAAAATGTAGCTATTCAAGACTGCCAGTTTTTCAGGTCAGTTGAAAAGTACATCACTCACCCAAGCTCCATCCAGCACCAGCTGGATTTGATTCTCTGCCAAATCTCTTTAGACAGTAGTGATATGTGAGCAAAACCCCAGCTGATCAGGTTTGCAGCACAAACCCAAAATGAGTTTGTCACTCTTTTAAATTCCCACATACACTGGTGGAAAATTGCTGGAAAATGAAATAAAGAAATGGCAGAAGTAGTTTAGTTTCCTGTCAGCTATGAGGCACAGACAGCCTTACACGAATGTGATACACAAGAAAGCTCTTGTCAGCGTGTCCTGGTTTCAGCTGTGAAGGAGTTCATTTAATTTTCAGTGGCTGCTACAGGGCTGTGTTTTGGATTCAGTATGGGATAAATGTTAGTAACACACTGATGTTTTGGGTTGCCAACTAGTGCTTACCCTAAGCCAAGGACTTTTCAGTTTCCCATGCTCTGCCAGGGAGGAAGTGCACAAAAAGCTGGGAGGGAACATGGCCAGGACAGCTGATCACAACTGGCCAGGGGAATATTCCACCCTATAGAATGTCATGCCCAGTATAGAAACTGAGTGAGCTGATCCTGACTGTGTCTTATTCATCTTCTTCTTCATCTTGTTCCTGGGTTATTTTTGGTTGGTTGGTTCGTTGGTTGGTATTTTTTGTTGTTTGGTTGGGTGTTTGGGGGGTTTTTGTGGTTTTTTTTGGTTGGTTGGTTGGGTTTTGGGTTTTTTTGGTTTTTTTTGGTTGGTTTGTTACAGGTTTTTTGGTTTGGTTTTTTTGGGGTGGTGGTGTTTGGTTTTTTTTTTTTTATAGTTTATTTCAGTAATTGAACTTTTCTACTGTTCTTACCTCAAGCCAAAATTTTCCTTTTTCTTTTTTTTTTTTTTTTCTGATTCTCCTCCCCATCCCACCAGTTTTGGGGGAAAAGTGAGTAAGCAAGGTACTTAACTTAGTGCCAGTTGGGGTTAAACCACAACGTGGTGTAATCTGGATAGGCATGCTGGCATCAAAGAGAAGGATAGTAATGGGCCATGGCTGGAGTTCTGTTCCTGGGTCTCAGTAGTCTCATCACAGCAGTGAGTTTCTCTGCTGTCTTTCCTACCCTTTGCTTCTCAGGTAGGGTGAGCTCAAGCTGCTCATCTCATATGAGAACAGCAGGAATCTGCCAGGCTCCAGGCATGGCATACACATGCTTGCCATTGTAGTACTGGAGCGCCAAGTTTTTTGTTCCACACAGTAGCTGGTATGCTGAATTTTGTTTAAATGTGGGCCCAGCACATTATGGCACCAGCTTTTTCTAGACCTTAGGGCATAGTCCACATTTTGTTAATGGATTTAAAAATAAAGAAAAAAAGAAGAAATCGGTGGGTCCTTTTCCTGCTTATTATAGGTTTAGGTGGTCCTGCTGACTTTCTAAGTGGTGTCAAGAACCTCACCTTGAGACACACTTTATATATGTCTATAAGACTGTGCACACATTATTTGGAACAGCTGCTCTTGAAGTGCCATTTCCAGACTAGTTTCTGTTTTAAAAAAGCCCTTCTGACTTGATAGATTTCATTCTGCCATGCCCCAGTCTACCTTTCCTCTAGCCTCTTCCAGAAGCCAGTTACAGTTGGAGAGGGTGCAAAGGATGTAGAATCCAATTGATTAACATTAGAAATACTCAGTTGCAGTACTAAGCTGGGCTCCAGCTGCTCCCTCAGATCCTTGCCCAGGTCTTGGGCACTGGAGAGAAAGAAAGGAGCAGAAAGTGTACAAAATGTGTTTTCACATCAGAGGATTTCTCCTGAGAAGTACTGAGTATTTTATTACTAAGTTCCAGGGGATATTTTGAGAGTCAAAGATTCAAAGTTTCTCAAATGATCAGGCCCCTTCTCAAGGAGTAAACCCAGTGTGACACAAACTGGAGCGGTGTGTGGGGTCACACCTCTCATCTGGCAGAGAGTGACTTACATAAGGAAACCCCTGTGGTTACAAACAGGTGTCACATCACTTTTTCTATTAAAGTGATCAAATGGGTTGAAATCCCCAAAGATGAAGTTATTGAGGTTTGTGCTCAGGGCTGTGTAGCCCAATTGCCTGCAATCTCAGGGGAGGGGGAGCTTTGCACAGGATATGAACTCTGGCCGTTTGAGTTTTCTTTAATAATTGTCTGAAAGTCTATTATGTGCGTACCACATGAAATAATTACAGGTCCTTTGTATCTTTTTTTTTTTTTACCTGTTTTTCCTGTTTTACCTAGGACTGGTTTGTTTGGAAAATCAAACTTAGTTATTTAGTCCTTGAACTGTTTGTTCCTCTGCTGCATTCAGGGATTTATCATTGGTCAGAATAAAATCTCATGAAGCAGTAGTAGTCTTAAAAGTATAGTGATACATGAATTGGATGAACAAAGTAAAGAGCACTGAAGTCAGGTTGCTTCTTGCAGTGTGGATTAGTGGAATAAACCAATTTTTGGTGTTTACAGGTTTTACAAACTGTTCCTTTGAGCCATTTTCAGGATCATTTTGTGTAAAGCAAAGATGTTTATTGAAAACAAAACATTTTGTTCCACAGTGATGAATTATCAGTGAATGGGTTATTCTTGTGAATCCAGTGGATTTTTTTAATCTCTGGAAACCCTCTTTTACTTCTTCATGCTACAACTCCAGGCTTCTCAATGAATAGGCTTCCATCTCCCAGCTCATGTGGTTCAGGTCATGTGGTTAATTTTTCTTATTATTTTTCAAAACTGATGGAACCCAGGAGCAGTTTTAAAGGTAGGAGATTCCCTTCCCCCTGCAATATGCCAGTGCCCTTGTCTGACCACACCAGGTTGTTTGAGACTCCAGTTTAAAAGCAAATAGCTACCCTTGAAAGCAATCCCAGGCAATAGCTCACATTAAGCGGTGGGTGGTAAATGAGGCTCTGATTCACAGCACTGCTGGGTGCTATTGCTCTGATACCAAAGGGTGGGAAATGGCAGACAAGCACAGGATTTTCCCTTGCAATCAAACCCTTTCCAACTGGCTCTAATGGATATGTGCAGGTGCAGCAAAGCACGTGGATGCCTGGAGAGAGTTTTGAATTTCTCTTTCTGTCCCAGGCTGGGTTTTTTAGTTGCTGTGTGTGGGTGTGACACAGTAAAAATCACCACCATGATAAGCAGTCAGAATGATTGCTTTGCATTTGAAGTAGCAGCACTCACCTTTTTCTATCAGGTAACATCCCAAATACGCATGAGTGTCCAATTCCAGTTTCCTTGTAATTGAGCTGTTCCGCTTCAGCCATAAATATGGTCAAATTATGGTGCAGCCATTGGACTGCAGTCCTTCTGCAGGTGTGCTGCAGGAAGCCATGGAAATGCAGCTGCCACAAAAGCATCTGGGAAAGCAGAGCCCAAATTACTGTGGCTGCATAGCAATCAGCCTGAATTGCCGTTGGTTTGATTGAAAGGACAAATAGGTTGACAATAACACACGGCCGTATTGACAGACAGCTGCTCGCAACAGCTGTATGAGCTGAATAGAAAAAGGTAGAACAGGACTCCAGTGCACAGCCTATCAGTGAGACTGCCAGTTTCTGTTTTATTTCTCCACTAAATGCTATTATGCTTGACATTTATGCATGTTCACCACTATAATTTCAAATTGTATTATTGAAATAAAGAATGGTATGTGAAAGCTGCAAATGATAGCTAATTTAGTGCTTTCCTTGTGGCTTTGGCTCATCATGTTTTTTTGACTTACAAAAGACTTGGCAATTGCACAACTGGGCACCGTGAGGAAAAAAAAAAAAACAAAAACACAAACCCAACACCGTTTTGAGTGAGATATTTAAATTAGTTGAATTTTCTTTGCAGTGGATGTGTGCAGCCTGATAGCACAGGAACCCAAATGGGGTATTTCTGAGACCTTGTCTTTGTGCACCCAAGCAGACTACATGGAACATGCTGTGAGGGAAACTGTGTGACATGATGGTTTGCTGATATTTTGTAGTGTAGGCAAAAATTTGCATAAAGTTCAGTTCTCAGAGATCAGACTGTTTCAAAAGGTAACAAGGAATAACACAAGAATTTGGAAAGAGTGGAAGTTAAACTGAGGCACAGATTAACTTGCAGCAAGCAAGTCACCTAAAAAAGTAAGAGAAGGTACTACATATAGATTAGGAACATGTGAAAGGCAAAAGAAAGTGGAAGCAATTACTTAATGTGGAAAGGAAACACAACAAGATGGGCTGATGTTTTTATTGTCTTTTATTTCTATCATCTCAAAGAAATTTGTGTTCCTGTAATTAAAGAGATTAAATTCAACAAGGAAACAGATGATTATGTAAAAGCAGGGGAGGCTAAAACACTACAAAATATGTGGATAAGTCACACACATTTAGTTTAGGTGTGTCTGACTAAAATTACCTGTGTGAATGAACCACACTTGGGGAATGAACCACAAGGAGGGAAGAAGAAGCCTGAAATAATGGTTGACCTGTCAGCCTGACTCCAACAACCCAAAGGAGAATGGATCTATTAATTAATAACCCTGTGGAGCATAGTAAGGAGACTAAAAAAGACCCTGTGTCAAGTATAAATTGCATCATCACTGTAAAAGGATAAATCTGCCATAAAAAGTGGTAGATGTGACATATCTTGAATTTAGTAGAGCTTTCAACACCATTCCAAATGACATTTCTCAAGTGTTGTAGAGGATCTTGAAGTGGATGAAGAGCTCCCTGAAAATCATTAGAGTAACCTATTGATGGTTTGCTCTTGAACTGGGAGAGCATTTCACTGGAATGTATCAAACATCTAACACTGGGCCTTGTTTTGTCAATATTTTCAGTGATTTGAATGATGGAGGAAAATCTGCCCTTCTAACATTTCCTTTTGATGCCAGCCTGGGGTGGGTTACAGACATTGTAAAGGATTAGGATACAGAATGGCATTGATATGCTTGCCAAATAGCCTAAAATCATTAAATAAAGTTAAATAAACAAAAATGCTAACTACATGGCTGAAGGAAATCAAATGCAGAGATGAGGAATATTTCACTGGGCAGGATGGAGGGAACTAGTATTAGATCATAAATTAGATAGACATTGTTAATGCAGCTGACAAGATGTGAGGAATTTCATGAGGGAAGTTTTAATAAAGGTAGCTTGGGCAGGTTGTGGGGAATAGTTATTCTGCTATAAATACTTTTTTGTGCTTTGATTCACATTTTCAGAACTATAAGCACAAATTGGAGAGAATGCAGTGGAAAGCAAGAATGACAAAATTTAAAAACTAAACTAAACTAAGCCTGTTTGAAGGCTGAATTTGTTTGATTTAAAATGAGAAGATTTAAAGGCATTTCCAGTGCAGAAAAGCTTGTTAGAAAATGGAGAGCAGTGAGTCAGAAAGAGAAAAAGAGTGAATGGATTTTACTTTCAGTAGGAAAGGTTTAAGTTTATTAGGAGGAAAAAAAAAAAAAAACAAACCCAAAACGTTTATAAGCATAATTAAACATTGGGACAAGTTTGAAGTGAATGATAGCAGAAATAGGAAGTGTGATCTTGTCTGATTAAGGATATTGTGCTCAAACTGGTGATGCTCCTTAATACCATCAAACAAACTTAGTAATTGTTTCCACTATCCATCACTCAGGAATTCTCTCAATCACTGGTGTTGATGTAGGGCAAGTCATTGACCAAGGCAGCTGCCATTTTTTGTGACTCATGCTTTCCAATCCTCAAAACTAGGGCAAGATTACAATTCATCAGGTGCATCCTTTCAAAAAGGTCAGATTCTTCCTTACTTTTTGCTGACTATTCCCTTTCAGTGTCTCAGATTCAACATATAGAAAACCTACAGTCCTTGATGCCTGATGCTCAGTGAATGTTTAATGACATAACTAAACAAAATCAAAACACAGATTATGTTTATAGTGCATATAATATTTGTATATACTACTGTTGCATAATACAAAACATGTCCTACATGAAACTTGACTTAAAACAATTTAACAGGGGCAGTTTGTACTGCAGGTTTCCAGATGACAATTAGTTCTGTTCTGTGCTGTTTCCTTGTGAAGCTTAGGGCGGATGTGTGTGAGTAGAACTGTGTTGTGCCAAAGATGGTGACTGAAAATCTAGTCCTACTGGTATCAGTGATCAGAGTTCTGGTGCTTTCTTTGAGGGAAAAAGTGGATCAAAAGGAGTAGAGAAAAGAAATGAAATGCAACCAGTTTGAAACTTGGAAATAACAGTAAGTCACAACAGTTGGAGCCCCCCAAATAGATGCCCAATATAAGCATCCGTGTTTGCAAAGCCTGGGGATGCAGGGGTCTGCTGTGCTGAGCCAATAGAGGTCTGTGTTCCCAGTCACTGGCAGGAGGAGTTCACTACCCTGCACAGGGGAAGGGTGTTGCAGAACCATCAGCACTCACAGTCTTTGCCTGCTGAATTGTGTACAGGTCACAGGCAATATTTCAGTGAAGTTAAGATCTAACCTTCAGTCCCACACAGGGACAGAAGTGTTTTTATTTCTCCCCTATATACAAGGAGGTTATGAGGCTAAATCTAAAGAACTATGTAATACCTTTAAGCCCTTAGTAGGTAGTATATTTTTAATAATTATCAGGGATAACTATAATTTGCATCTTAGATTTTTTTTATAAAGAGACGTTTTCTGGGAGAGGTGCATCTCTAGTCCCTGGTGAGTTTAACATATACTGAAACGTATGCATTGTTTTGTGGGGAAAAATAAAGAAAGCTGTTCTGATCCAAAACTGGTTTGAATCCAAAAGATTTTATTTGATCAGTAAATGAAAAAATCAAGAATAATTTTTATAATTTTTTTTTTTGATCCTAGCTTCAGGGTATAATATTGACTGCGCTTCAAGAAAGTGATGAGGTTTATGATATTATAAAGAAAGAAAGATAATTCCATTTGTAGATTGTCCCTTTCTTAACATTCCTGTTTATGAGAAAACAAATGCATAATGCAACATAGACCTTTGTATGGTGTGAATTCTGTTTGAAATTGAAAGGCATTCCATTTCAGAAATGACATGCTGTTCTGAAAAGTTAAATATGAGCTTGAAAATGTGGAAATAAACTAGGCCTTTTCATTCTTACTAGCAAACTTTAAAAAATAAAATTTAATACCCTTGAAGGACAAATGATTCAGAGCACTGGTAGCAGAAACCTCTATGGATTTGGGTCATGCACTCAATCATGACTTCTAAACGTAAGCAAAGATATGAGAAACACCCTTAGTTCTTTATACTTAGAAGCCTGGATCTAAACTCCATACTTTTGGCACAACTTGATATTGAGATATTGAGAAGGAACTTCTGTTAGTATCACTGATTGAATTGCCCATTTACTGCATCCTCATTACTGAAGTTCTCAGTCTGCGAAATATATTCCACACACATCAAGAGAAGTTGGTATATGTGAAATCAAATGTACTGAAACTCAGACAGTTGTGCCTTTCCCAAATGTGTTTTGAGCTTGATACATCATGAAATTGTAACATGCATTTCTGATTATAAGCCCAGTGAGGGAAATTACTCATGTCTGAAGATGTGCTTCTGTGTCTTTGAAATCCACAGGATTTAAGCTAATGCTTAATTCCTTTAATTTAGACTTCCATTTGTCTGCATGCTAGCCATAGTTTAATAGTTAAGTTTTGGTACATAAAAGAAAGATGCTTGCTTGTGTTCAATGAGCACAGTAAAGCTTTTGGATTCCTATTTCTGAAAGACACCTGCTTCCTTCGTTCTTCTTTTTTTTTTTCTTCTTCTTTCCTCTTCCTTCTTCTTCTTTGCCTGACAGATATTGAAACACACATACTGCTTGCCCCCTTAGCACACTTGTGGTCTGAAGTATCCAAAACAGACTGTGAAATGCAGAGGTTGCAATCTCCTTTGGTAGAACAAGTAATAAAGAATGCTATTTCACAGCTTTGTCACAGAAGGAATTTGGTCCTCTTTTTTATATTTTCTTCATTCAAGGGCATGCTCAGATTAAAGAAGGATTTTGTAAGGTATTTCAGTGCTATTGATCAAAATAAATGCAGGTGTTGGCATTTTTTCCCCATCTGCAATTAGTCAGAAAAACACACATCAAATTGGAAGCACTTTGGCCACAGTGATGGCCATTTATTTCTACTCAGGTTTGACTGTCATGCCTCATATCTTTCAGGAGAAACAAAGTAGAAAAAGCTTAAGAAAAGGTAAATGAAAAAAAAGTGTTTTCTTGGTTCAGACTTGGAAGTCCTTACTTCCAACAAGAAATTCTTATTGTGGTCTGAAAAAGATTGAGTACTTTATGCCTCCTCTAAAATAGAAAATAGTTTCTTTATTTCCGTTTTTAATCTCTTTTGTCACTTGAGGTTCGTCAGTCTTACTGTGGAAAGCATTCTTAGACCACTTTTATATAACACTTAATGGTCAAAGTGCAGAAATGCTTGCAGAATTAATATAAGCACATGGATCTGGGTTTTGATGTTTGCATTCAGAATATAAGCACACACAATAAAAATCAAAAGTAACTAAAACACAGATTATGGAAGATACTAATTTGGAGAGCCACACTTCACGCCTCATATCTTGATGAGGAGGAAATATTTTTCATAAAAATCTCAGTGTAGTCTTATTCCATCAAAAATAAAAATTCCTTCTGAAAGAAGAAAACAACTAGGAAAACCACACCAAACTCCAGTGGGTTCCACTTCAGGGAAGCAGGCATTCAGAAAGCCTTCTGAAATCCATGCAGCAGGAACTTATGTGGGTAAAATGTGATCAAAACACTCTGTGATAGGCTCATCTTCATGCACTACACACCTATCACTTCAGTTAGCCTCTCTCTGTCTGATGAAATAATTACATTGAGAGCATGATGATGTGCTGTTTTAAGCCTGCCATTGCTGATGGTTTATTATTTTGTCTACTTTGACTTAAAAAGGTGCAAAGAATGTGCAACCAGAATGCACAAACTGCTGGTCCCTCTGGCAGAAGGTCTGACCTACCAGATTTTCTCTAACAGCCTGACTGGAATAGCTGAAGAGGGAAGAACAAGTATGTCTTGGAAGCAAAGAATGAACTCCTGAATTCTCCCTGTGCAGACAGCTCATTTGAAGTGCCAAGTGCTTTCTTCTGTGCATGCCAGAGGAGCCTGAGCTGTCCCTGGAAAGGTGCTCAGAGGAGGATCTGACCCCTCTTGCTCCACACCTGGTCTTCTAACAGATTTGCCAAATACAGGACTTTTCAACATTTGTATCTGCTTCACATAGGCAGCCCCACTGACTTACAGAATGTCACTGGCCCTTTCTGTCATCCTTGTTTGCCCTTAAAACTATAAACCATTTTAAAAATTAAGCTTCATGAGAGCACTTTGTATCTTTCAGCATAATTACTATGTCTATTCCAAGAATTGTAGTGAGACAAATTCACCATTGTGTCTTCTGGTAAGATGTTTGTAACATTGGCGGTAAACACATTTTCCACTTTGTGACTTCCAAAGCCCTGAAGTTACTTGATCATCTTTAAAAACAACATCAAAGATGGCCATATACAACAGAAGAAGGAACTCTCCCTTATTTGGGGATTTTAATTATATTCCCGCTCCACTCTAGTGCCCATTGTTTTTAATGTCTTTGAATGTATGAAGTGATGATCAGCATCTGCCTCTGTGGGAGCAGATTGAGATAAACCTTACACCATTTCTGGCAGTTGCCTGTTAAAGAAGAGGAATGAGTCTTAAACTGGGACAGTGGGAGGTTTACTCCTCTCGTCCTTCTTCCTCTGGCAATGAACATGTCCCTTGTGTCACAGGGCCTGAATGGGAACTGTGCTGAGAAAGTCTGACTTTAGTGAAGGGGATGCTTAAGAAACAAAACCTTCAGCCCCAGTTCAGTGTAAATGCCCTGAGTGGGCTCATCAAAGAAGCTGGCAGCTACATAAAGGCGTCTCAGACTATACAACACTTCAGTTTTTCTTCTGTGGTTCATAGATGTCAGATTTTGTTTCTTTGAAGATTTTCCTGTAGCTCTCTCTATGTCTGGTAGTAACATCTGAGAAGGACGAACTCTGCAATTTTTTCATGGTCAGTCAAGATACTTAGGCAGTGGTAGTTTAATTAGAATTAGAAAAGACAATAACACCATTGTGCTTTGGGTTATACTCTTATAGAGCGTTAAAGTCCCAGTAATGACATGTCCTTTGGTTAAAGGCAGATGTTTCCAGAACAGGAAAATCTTGGCTGCCAGAACCATTAGTCCATGGGCATGTGATCTTAATAAAGCAGTCAAGGTCACTGTTCACCTATCTATATTCTCAAAATACAGCCTCTAAATTACTTTCAACTAAAAGTCAGTATTATTTTTATACTTTTTTTTTTTTTAACAAAGATCCCACCAGGCTTGATTCTGTACAAACATAGAGCAGACAGATGGTCCCTGCCCTGGAGAGCCGGACTCTGAGACCTCACATTTCTCCTGGTGACTTTATATGTTTTCTCTGATTAGGACATAAGCACTGTCAGGCCAGGAGACCTTGTTAAATCCTCCTTCCCCCAGCTTCTTCCATATGTATGCAACATTCAGCAGAGATTGGGACTTGTGATTTTTTTTTCCTTGTTCTTTCACAGCACTACTTTATAAACTCTTTCAGAATCTGAATGGGGCTGAGTCAATGCAATCCTTCCTTGTTATTGCATCCTCTAAAAGCTCCATCAATTGTCTGGTGCATTATTCCTTATCTGCAAGCAAACTGGCCTTTTGGGTGAGGTAGAAACATTCAAACCATAATCTACTATTCAAAATTACTCTTGGATGTCGAGTAAGTTGTAAGATACGCAATTGTACTGCTTCTTGTTAATAAAACACAGATATAATATTAGCATACTTGCTATCTTTTATTAATAAATTAAACCTTATTTTTGTCTCCAAATAGACTAATAGATCATACAGGCTGAAAACATATAAAGGAAGTGGCTTGCATTTGTTGTGGAGAAAAATTCCCTCTTTTTCTTTCTTTTCCCATCCTTTTTACTTGAGTTGGCCATAAAATTTTATGTCTTTTCAAAACTTGCCACTGCATTTTTGTTCCACTCTTCTGATCTTTTATTTCTCTCTGCCGTCACCTCCTTAGAGGTGAGAGGTAGGTTTGTGCCTTTTTAATTTTTTTTTTTTCAGATTTACTGAAAAAGGAGGGGTAGAAAGAAGGGAAGATAGAAGAAACAGGAAGATTAGGGAAGAGGGTGGGGATGTATTTTCTAAAATCTAGAATCTATCTAGTATCTAAATAAAGCTAAATATAAATAAATAAATCTAAATCTAATAGTAAGAATAATTAATAAGTCACAATTATATGACAATTATTATGCATTATTATAGTCAATAATAAGCTACTGAAATAATATTTGAATA
>JAWWMP010000081.1:6601632-6652356 GCA_035047865.1 Dendrocincla tyrannina
TAAATCTAAATATCTAATAAATCTAAATATTTTCAACATCTAAAATATTTTCTAAAACCTTAATTTTTCTCTGAAAAATTAACACAGAAAATATATATATTTTTTTTAAAGTCCCTATTACTTATATTGGAAATGGTTTAGTGGATTTTTTTTTAAGCTTTCTTGTGGGGTGGGGTTTCTTTAATTTTTCCTTCTATTTTTTTATCTGATAAGGTGTTTCAAGATTAGTCTGTTACATATCTTTCCAGCAGACACCACTCTGAGTCCTAGATCCCCACTCACTCTTAGGCTGTAGAGTATCGAAGTGCAGAAGGCACTTTCCATACTCCTGTACATGTGTCTTAATTAAATGCAGATTTTTTATTTCACTGGGACAGATGCTGCATCATTTGCCTCTTATCTGTACCACCCCAACATAGTGGGATGTATTAAAGCCAGGATTGTGCCTATCAGGCTTTTTGTTTATCAGCTTGTTGCTCTTAATTTCTTTATCTTCTCTAACTTTGTGTATTTTCTGCCTGTTTCTCCAGCATTGCCAAGTTTTCTGAGTGCTTAGTCTTCCTTGGTGGCCACCATGTTCTTTTGCTCTCCTGATACCTGCTGCCTCCTTTGGCTCATCTATATCCAGAAGTCAAATTCCTTCCACGCTTCACCCTTCCATCTTTCCTTTCAGCCTCTCCAAGTCACAGATCTCCCTGACTGTGCTGGTTTCCCCAGGGAATAGTGTGATGTGTGATCATAGTGTTCAAGTCATCAGCACTTGTACACACTGATAATTAAAGGGTTAGTAAAATAATGCACTGTTAAGTGTGAAGGGTGTCAGATTAAAGGTTATGCAATGGACTCAATTAAACTGACAGTGGAGAGCTGGGGAGGCAGCAGTTCAGTTTCTTATCCCAACTGGCAGTTATTTTACCTCCCTATCTATCATTAAAGAGAAAAAAAGCTAAACCCTAGAGACATCCCTAACTGCCACTGCAAATATTCTCATGAAAGTACAATAAAATCCTTGGCACATAGATAGGGCTTATACCTTCTAAGCAGTGTGCTTGACAGCCCTTAATCCTGTTGACTTAAGGCGTTCTCTGAATATTCTCTGTACATTTCTGTAAGAATGTCTGAGAAGTGGGACAGGAGATTTTCCATCCAAAATGGTACATAGGCATCAAAACCATTTTGCAGCTTGCAGATGTAGATTGTCCTGAAAGTAAACAGGGTAGTTTTGGAAGATAAGAGGAAACACCTTAGATCCAATTACGGTATAAAAGAAGTAACCTCCAAGTCGACTGGTTTTGTGAGTCACTAACAGTATGTCAGCTTTTGGCCTCTCCACCCTGTAGCTGACCATGTTATTGACCATGAATATAATCACATTTATAGATGTTAAACTCAGAGAGGACTGTCCCATCTGAATTCCTACATGCAGAGGTCATTAAACCTTCCCCTGACATCCCTGTATTCATCCAATGATTTCCAACAGAGACATGGATTTTAAAACATACTGGGGAAACCAAGATCAAGGAAGAAAATTATAGAGGCAGTATAGCTCCTTTGCAGTGGCCAAAAAGCTAATCTTTTAGGAAAAGAAATGCTAGTAGCTGGAATACATATGATCATGTATCCTTGCCATGAAATGATGTGGGTAGACAAAAAGTATTCTATGTTTTTATGTGGAGGTATTTTAAACATGATTTTTTTCCCCCTATTTTCTTAGCAAATTTTAACAAGAATTGGGAAATAAGGTAGTTGTCTGATCATTATAGTCTTTCTAGCTGTCTGCTCTGAACAACTACTCCATGCCACATGTGTGTCAGCCCCTTTGGTAATATTAATATCTGCTGGAGGGGGCTTAAATTGACAGGTTAAAACACCTAAATATCAGTGTCTTCAGGAATGTATAAACTCCCATTACATCCTGTGCATGTCTAACCAATACAGTCAATTGTGCCTAGAGAAATAAAGGTAATTTTCAGGCTAATATATGTTCTTAATTTTAGATATTTTAATTTGCAAGTTGAATCCTTCCCTTAGTGCCCCACCACCACCTGATGACAGTCCCTAAAACAGGCACAGATTCTCTGGAGGAGCTGTGGGATTTTTTGCCTTGTTTCCACCCCACAGTACCCATATGTGGGTCTGGGCATTTGCCCTGTCTGTGTCAGGAGCCACATTTAGGGCGCTGTAGGGAAGCTGTGACTCTGGGAACAGCCTCCCAGTTACATCAGGGATAAGGAGATGGAGAGCTAAAGCTTTTCCCCTTTAGAAGCTCTGAATAATGTAAGGCCTGCCTTCATCAGGGCTGTTTCTGCCTCTGATATTCCAGATCATTAATTACCTCTGCCCTCACTAGTGATTTTGTCCACCTCCTCCAGCCTGTTAATGAGTAAACTGTTATTAAAAGACACTTTGCTCCCCACCCTAGAAGAAGTGCAGCAGCACAGGTGACACTGTCAGCAGATCAAGGACAGCACTGTATTAGTAGCGCAACAACTCGCCTATTCATGGAGGAGAAGTAAGAAAATGAAGAACCAAACTGTTCTTGCAGCAATTTCAGTGTTATTTCATAGATCCCCAGAGCATGCCAGCCATTTTCTAACTGTGAAATAGTCTTCACTTCCAGTAGCTTCCCATGTAAGCCTAACTACACATCATTGCAGCACACAGAGAACATCTCCCTGGTGGTTGTTAGAGTACTTCTCCCTGTGGTTTAAGGTCAGGGCTTGCCCTAGTTGTGTCTCCTCAGCCTGTTCCTCAGCCAGCCTGCCTGCCCACAGTCATCTTCATGGCTAAAAAAGGGCTTCTGAAATCACCACTCATCAGTGATCAGGTTGCAGGGAAGTGGATGTTGCTTGAGTTGCTTTCTCTAAGGAGTTACCACCTCAATTGAACCTCTAAAGAAAAATAATCTCCAGTTAAGATTTTTCTTTACTATATTTTGATTGTTGTGGGGTTTGTTTACTGGTAAACCCTTGACTTTATCCTTTTCTCATGTGAATTGGATTTTCTTTATAGAAAAAACTGCCAACATTACTAACAGTATTATTTTACATATCTGAGGGATTCATTAAAAATCAGTATAGTTTGATGATCACTCTTTCTATTATAAAAGCCAATACATTTCACATACCATCTGTAACTAGGCAGTGAATTCTCTCAATTATTTTAGGCATATAATTAAACTGAATGGAAATAATGGTTTTCTAAAATACTTTGGCAACAGTTCTGGCATTTTACTAAGCATACAAATTTATGAGAAAGTCAAAGTTATTTATCATACTTTTATCTTCTTTCAGGTGTTGCCTTTCTTCTTGATAGGCTCTTGATGGGCTTGTTTGTTAGGATATAGAAAAGTGCTGCTCTTAGAATGATTTGCTCCTGTAGCACCTTCCTCTAGTTTCTTTTTCAAAGTGATAACTCTGAAACAAACATAAAAGGGAGCTATACTCTTTACACTTCTAGAGGTGGAATACATTTTTGTGGCATTCTTTTGTACAGATACTGATTTATGAGGTTCCAACATAATCCATATTCCTAATGCAGTGGAGTAGTGCAGAACTCACTGAAGTTAATATGGCCCATACTAGTTACAAACAGTGTGAGTTTGCTGCCTGCTTCCACCCAGGTGGCAACTTCTGATCCTGGAAAGCCCCACAGAAGAAACAAGGTACTGTTCAGGAGGAAAAAATAATGCACAGCCAGCAGCCCTAGACAGTAGGTCTGCAAACATAACTGAACCCATTAGCTGGGAAATTTGCATTTTCTTTCATATTTTTTTTCCTCAAAAGTTTAATTTTTCTCCACATGTTGTTAGAAAAAGGAGATGTATCTTTCTATTCATTGTGTACTTGATCTCCACACCTCAATCAAACAAACAAATGAAAGCACAGCATCACTTGTTTTGTGGCAACATAAGAACCAGTGGATTTTAAAATAACCTCTGTTTCGGAGGCCAAATGGGATCTACTGACAATCAGTTTTTTTTTCAGAAAGTAGCAAATTCAAATAAAGCAGTGGGATACCCAGTAAAAGATGCCTGTTTTTCAGAAACAAGGGCACTGACTGTGCTATTTCTTCCAGGATTCTTAATGACTGCATATACTATTGTAAAGGATAAGCTTCAGGAGACTGGAGTTTATGTGACCATGTATCACTGCAAATGATGTAGTGACATTTCTTGGGCACATCTCCAGACAAAGCAGAGATAGAGAGCAGCAATGTTATTGCAACCAGATAAAATATGTTTTATCTACAGATGTTGCAAGAAAAACTGCATCTGACCAGAGCATTACCTACAGAATACAGTAAAACACTAAAAGAGAAAAAACAAGAAACAGTAAAACTCAGAATAGACTCACCATTCTATTGGGGGTGGATATAATTCCTGATAGTCATTCAATAGATCTTTTAATGAACCTACCTTTTTTAACATTCATAATCAGTGAGCTTTTATTCCATGTGTTTTCCTTGACCATTGAGGTTATCATATTACCTAGCTGTTTCTTGATGTAGAACACTATTTATAGAAATACAGATGTTTAAGAAAGCCTATTTTTTGTCCTCAGTTGCTGGGCAAACATAACAAGGATGTTTAGGGGATATATTTTTTGTTTTTTCTTTTCTACAAGGATTAAGAAAGCTCAGCAGTTTCCAAAGTTAGGGGGCACTGAGGGCCATACTTCTCTCATAGCAGCCTATCGACAGCCTTTAATCTGACAGGTTCAGATATTTTTAGGTGAAACGCTGTATTACCTGTCACACCATTGGAGTGTTTCAGATGATAGTTTAAGAGTCACTTACATACACCTTTACATAAAAAATAGTAATTTTGCTGCTCATGCAAAGAGAACAACACAGCTGATTCACAAAGGTTAGTGCAAGTTATACAATACAGGCACAAAACAGGTGCAGAACAAAGCAATGCTATTACACATCTGTTTCGGTGCTTCAGCCAGTGAATCCTGACATTGACCTCCCCTGCAACTGACTTGTGCTTCACAGAGAGGGTAGACTGAAAATTTGACTTTTGGTTTTACTCCATCCATTGGAGAACATTTTGCTACAGCTCCAAGAGTGACGAAAAAGGTTGTTTGGATGGTTTGTTTTGTTTTGTTTTGTTTTGTTTGTTTTTGTTTGTTTGTTTGTTTGTTTGTTTTTTAAATTAAATAGCAAACAGATGAGTTTGATACTAATGCACTAAGAATGTCATGGGATATTTAAACAGTACAAGTGAATAACAAAGACCATCTTCCAGAAAATACGCCCTTCCCAGGAGACAGCTGGAGGTCTGCTGATACCTTACATTTTTTTTGGATGGTGCCATCACCTGCATTGAGGCAACTGAAACAGACCCTAAGGATGGGATTTGAACTGTAGGCATCTAAATATGAGCCAGTCCACTAAGTTCCCATGACAATGGAGACTGTTGATTAAATAAGTGGAGTCAGAAGAATTCAGGCCACCCTAAGACATAAATCTATTTCTCATCAATTGAACTGTGCCCAGAACTCCATTAACTGCATTGACTGGGTCTCCATGGTCTGTAGTGGGAACTCGGAGTTGTGGTTTGTGTGGTCACACTCTGGTATTGCTCTGCAAGCCCAATCCGACCCTAAATGCTGAGTAATCCTCTCTGTCTTTTTTTGGTTTTAGCATTGCACGAGACTCTGCATAAGCAGTTCATTATAGCCTTGTGAAGGTTGTTATAGTGGAAATGGCAATAAATAGGACATTTGGTCCAAAAAATGCCTGTGAGGGATTTGGGTGCTCTGTGATAATTATACTTACCATTTTGATGTAAAATTCATCAAAAGGGAAACAGTTAATGAAACGATTGTCCCAGTTCAGAGTTCATTTAAATTTCATGGCTGAGAATCTGTTGAGGAGACCAAAACAGATTTATTTTATTATTACCCCAAATCTGTTGTCTCACAGTCATCTATACATTGAGGAAGAATTGAGTGTTTTTGCTTAACTGACACATTTTAGGTTTCCTTCACAGCCCTTACAGCTAGAAACAGCACCTCCAAATGAGAGGTGCAATGCTATTTCATGCTAATGAAATAAATGTGACAGCAACCTGGAAATGACACTAATCACAACTCTGCCTAGGGATATAAGACAGGAGAGCATTATTTCTGCCCTGTTTGGTAGAGTATTAAATACTGATTAGACTCCAGTAAAGTAACAGGTATAAGAGAGAAAATGAGCTATCCCTGTTTCAAACAGCGCTTTCATTTGTCGCAGTGGGTAGTTTAACCTGTTTAGGATGTATTTTTCTAGCTATAAAAATGTCTGCAGATGATTGAGAATTACAGATTCCACAGCACAACTCCACAATTTTGGATCTCAACCTCCGTTAGTCACAATTCTGCTACTCCTCAGAAACCCTCTTTCTTCATCTTTTTTTCCCTCTCCTTTTGCAAGAAAGCAGGCACTGCCATCCCACTGCTCCGTGCACCACATCACTGTGGCTGCTTCTCAGACTTTTCATAGTGTGGCTTGGAAGGCTTTTGGAGAGAGGGGAAACTTCTGCTCATCCTTAAATTGCCCTGGTAAGTGATGAATGGTCTTCTGCTGTGTCCTAAACTGTTCATCACTGCCTCTCGTTCAAGTTTGGTTCAGCCTGAAGAGTGAATGAGAAACTCAGAGGTTGTGCAAGATGCTTTCAAACCACGTTTAATGAAAAAGTGTAAAACCAGTTTAAGAATGAACCTTTTTGTCTTTCTCAGATCCTTTATAAAGGCCCAAATTTTAATTTAAGTTTAACCTCATTGAACCACAGTCTTCTCTCTCATTTTTACTGATACTTTCAGGCAATCTATTAATACTATATCTAGGGATAATTAAGGAAAGTTCAGTAGGAACAGATTGTGCTCTGGGCTTCTCAACAGTTACCAATAATGATGTTAGAATGAAAGAGCTGCTCAAAATCCAGAATACATATTTACATAGGGTAAAAAGAAAGGATGCAGCAAAGATGAGGGTTTAGGTTGCAGGATGTATGTGCTCTGCAGCTATTCTTGGGAAGTCACTTTGTTCCATGTCCCTTTGTTCTTCTCTAGTCCTCTGTTTGAATTTTTATTTTTTTTTTTTTTTTAATGATAGGACTTAATGGCATGTAGTGCCTCCTGGTAGATATTTACATGACAACTACTCCACAGGCTCTAATTTCAGAAAGGGCTATGGGCAAAATTATAAGGATCATTAATTACCTCTTCTGTAAGTAATTGCATTTTTTTGGATGAGTAGCTTGTTTGCAGAACTATCAGTCTGCTAAATAATAGCACATTTGCATAGTAAAAAATGTAGACGACAAGCAAAGTGTCTTCCCTGGAGCATCTGAAGGATACAGTAGTTAATGCAGGACCCTACCATTTCTGTATTGCTTTTTCTACTTTTTTTAGGCAGTGTTGATTTGAGGGAAACTACAGCATTTCCTGAACTCAGTTCAGTTTCAAACCAGCAGCTTTTTCGATGGTACTTATGGTGGACTGAGCCCCCTCATCCCATATTCATTGCAGCTCTGCAGTGAAGTGGACAATGAGTCTTTTGTGATGTAAGAGATTCAGGGACTCTGGTGATGTTGAACACTCATTTAGTATTTCCCACTCATGGAACTTGAAATCTAATCACCAAAATGCTTAACTGAATTTAAACACCACTATGAGTATCAAAGACCTTTGATTTGCACGTGGCCATTATAAAAAAGAGTTTGATTTTGCATTTTCTAGGTTCTTTGTTCAGCTGTTTTGTCTGCTTTGAGGGCTGTGATTGTTCTTTTCAGGCTGTGAGTATTGAGGTCAGCGAGGGACCAAGCTGTTTCTGGTTGTCCTTGAAATGCAGGCGAGAGGAGGGTTTGCGATGTCACATTGACACGCTCCTTCCTCTGGCATCTATTGTTTCCATTCAAAGGGGAAATAAAACAGAATTTTCAGCTTAAATACAGTGTTTAAATCTGTGAGATTATTTTCTTTGAACTTAGGTAGGCAGGTGATTTTCTAAAGCCTCTGAGGTAGTTTTGAAGGCAGGAAAAAAATGTAAGTGGTTTTATGTCACGCTACCCTGCAGCACTTATGTAAATGGCCATTTGAATTGGTAGGTGCTTGGGTATTCTAGAAATGCACTTTTGATGCATAGAAGCTATTTTTATACATTGTTAGATAATTTCTGAATCCATCCTGAAGTGATGCATCCCTTGTTTTAAGCAGGGGGTGGCTGTGAGATCCTGTTAGGGAGGGTCTGTTAGGGAGGAGCCAAAGCGGGAAGGTCATCCAGGAGTTGGGCAATCAATGGAGCCAGCATGGCAGGGCAGAGTAAGCCATGTAGAGCTGGCTCAGGGCTGGCAGGATAGGGCTCCAGACATATCTATAGGATAAGATAGGTCCACAGTCAAGCCAGACTTCAAATTAGCAGGTTGAGACCCAGAGGGCACATAGCCAGGCTCAGACATAGCTACAGCATCACTCAGAAGAGGACCAAGGCCAAAGGCTGGAGCACAGGTAGCTCCCAAGTGAAGGGGTCAGCTCCTGATGGAGCCCCTCCCAGGCGGTCTCACACAGCCCCTTTTCCAGCAGCCCAGGCTGCAGCCATGCTACATCTGAGCTAGCCTGGAGTGCTGGCAGTCAAACCCTCAAAATGGGGACAAGGTTTTTCAGAGTCTGTTGATGCACCTGGATCCCCTGGCATCTGGTACTGACTGCCCCAGCCCTGAGGGGACTGGTGAGAGCAAACTGTCTTTCCTTGCTGCATTCCCTCTGCATGTCTCCCACTTACCTACTGGACTGCCTGTGCCTGGGGTCCCCACTGCACAATGCTGAATTTTATGGACTCCCCTGAAGCGTCTGCAGTGAGTGGCTCTTGCATTGTCCTTTCTCAGCTATGGCTTTTGGGTGTAGCTTAAAACTGTTGTTTTGTCCACTGTGACTACATCCCCAGCCTGTTAAGTTAAAGCAGAGATGATCCTACTCTCTCCTCAACTTGTTTCAGTGTGGAGGATTTGATCAGGGGCACACGAATCACTCCTGTACTTTCTAGGCAGAAGATGATCTTTTTGGTGTCTGCTGCTGTAATGGACGAGTCAGAGATCATAATGTGTCTTCCTCTGTGGTCAGGCTGCACACGAGTGTGTCGAAGGATGCTGTCTTATATGTAGAGTGTGCATTGACTCAAGGGAAGTCTTCAGGTCTCAGATGCTGCAGGTCAGTCTCTGGTGTCAGCCCAAATGGCCCAAGCTTTCTTGTATGTATGTGCTGCAGTCACATTCCACAGAAAGTTAGTCTGGTGCTTGTGCCTTGCTGCTCTGTAAACATAACCTTTTGCTCCAAATGCAAACACTTGGTAATAGAAGAAAGAAATCAACTATAAAATATAAGATATTAAATATGCAACTTATTTGTTTGAGACACTATTTTAGTATGTATCAACAATATCCAGGTGAACTCATTTTTCCTCCTGACTTTTGCAAAATCACAGTGAGACTGTAGTACTCCAGTATCTTTGAACTCTTTACTGTGTCTTAGTGAGACATGCAGAGACCAACCTAGGAGAGTAGATGGCACAAAACACCACAGAGCATCCTCATTCTGCTGTAGCAGCACTAGAGATCTGATGTTTCCCTCCAGCGCTACTCTAGGATCTCATGAGAGCTGAACGGATGGGCTCACAGTGAGACATGAGATGTTGTGATTGCCACTGCTGTGATTCTAGAGGTATTCTGGATAGTCTATTGACAGCATCTGAGATTACTTCATGTGCCCTGTTCTTTGGCACATCTGACTAATCAGTTGCTACTTAGAATACAGAAAGTTCAGTAACTCCATCCCTATTTGTTCTATTTGTTGAGAGCAAGGTGTTGAAAGCAGGTTGCTTTATGATATAGAGGAATCCAGGGTCCAAATCTACTGAAGGCTCATGTATTTGAGGGTGAAAAGGAGTGTGAAGGTTTATATTGGTATGTTAAAGGGAGATGTCTCAAAACTTTTGCACCTCTGCGTGCAGAATGAATGTTCACAGTCACATTGAATGGTGCAGGCAATCATTGGCACGTCATGGCTGCAGCCAGCTCGGAAGGGTTGGGGGGGTCAGACTTCCTCTGTTCTCCAAGTAAAGGACTTTGGAAAATCAAATATATGCAGAACAAAACTGTGTTAGAAATGAAGATTCATTTTCTGATGAGTTTATCATAGCAACACAACTTGTTCACTGCAAAATGAAAATGTTTTCTTCTTTGGGAGAAATTGGAGGGAATATTAGATGAAAGTTACTCTTAAGAACTTAAATAGGTACTTCTTCCTTGAAGTTCCCAGTATTGCCTTTGGCTAGAGGGACTGAGGTTGAAATATAAGGGCCTTTTTTGAAATACTTTTGAATTAATGAAGACTCTCTGCTGGGCATTCTTATTCAAAATAAAACAATGTGTCAGTGGAGGGGAGAAAAGGAAATGGACATGGTTAAACATGCAAAGAAAGCAATAACAATGAGCAGCAGCAGAAAGTATTTTCCTTGTAACACTGATAAGAAAGATGAGAAACCTGGGGTGACATTGTTTGTGTATGGAACTGGCACAGCTCCCCTCCTCAGTATGGAAAACCAGAGCTTTGAAGAAGTTAAAACTGAACTTGAATGAGATATTAAACTTTCCAGAAAATGATACTTGCAAGAAGAGACAGAGATTGCACAGGGAAAGGCAAACAGAGCAGTGCACAAACTGCAGCAGGTTCCAAATGGCAGAAAACTCAAAATCATTGAACTGTTATTAATACATGAAGAATCCTGCCATGTTGTAATGACAAAACAATCCAAATCCATCACTTTGCCCAATAATTTGAAGAACTTAAATTTGGATTCAGATTGTATGATAGTGAGTGGTCTAATGAACCAGCTGCCAGACAAGGTAATATCGCTGGCCAGGAGGTTTCAGGTTTATGATCAAAGCTTGCTAGTCTTGTCACAGTGTTTTTCATGTGTCACCCAAAGCTCAGTCACATTGTAAACCTCATTAAAAAGCATTGTGAGTCTCTCCTTGCAGGTTATTTGTGGTTCCTTTTTTTTCCTTATATTGACGTGTAGTGCTTTACAAGTTTCCATTTTTTTTTGTAAGATTTAAATTCACAAAAGACCATGGGATCATGAACTTCTTTTTGTTTTTTATTTGACCTGTCTCTGGGTCAAACCTTGCAATCTGTCACTTAGCAAGACATCCTGTCTTATCTGGAGTTATAAACAGCAGAGAATCTTCCCATTCCTTCAGTAGTGATGTACACCTGCCTGAAAAATCAAAAAAATCCCTGGTACCTCTGATTTGACAAGCAAGACATTTTATTTGGCTGAAGGAAAATATCTCAGTTTCCTTAAATCAGTTTTGTTTCAGACACTTAAGTGCTTAGATACATTATATTCATTATATTCAACTGTATTACTGATCATACTGTTTAGAAGCCATGTGCTCCATCCTCTGCCCAGACAAGTCCTTGGTGCATACAGGGCACATGCATAGGTGTTGTGCCAGGTGGGTGTTATGGCACATCAACCATAGACAAGAGTGTGATGTGAGACCTGAGAACCAGGTTAGTAATGAAAATGGGATACTGAGCATCTGATCTGTGACAAACTGTCAGGATGAGGACAGACCAGGGTGTAGTTAATCCAAATGAAGATGTTTGCCTTCATTTTGACAAACCAGAATGTTCTCATTCAGTAGTGCTGATAAAAACTGAAATACGTGAGTGTAAGTCTTCCATGGAAAATGCTGATTTTTCTGGAAATCGTTTTTCCTACTGCAAAGAAAGAGATATCTCAGTGGTGGTATATTCCCAACTCATTCTAACAGAGAGTCTGTCTGATTCTTAGTGTTGGCATCTGGCACCCAGTTGGAGAACCACAACGGCATATGCTTCTTTTATGTTGCTATTTGATATTTATGAGTAAGACAACTTGGTAATACATTTGGCTAATTACATTTTAAAATTCCATGTCCAGAAAATTCACTGGAAATGTGGTACAAAACTTTGTTGAACAAAAGTGAGCAGGAAGCTGTTATCAACCTGCAGTAAAGGGGAAATATAAAGCAAAGACACAGCACACAACCACACTGCAATGTAGAGTGTTGACCAGGCAAGGTTTTACTTCCCAGGTGAGAAGTGACGAGCGGTTAGATAGTCAAAATCTTGGGCTTTCAAATCAGAAACATTGACAGCAATGTTCTAGTTGAAAATGGTTGCTTTTAGATGTAATGGGTATTACCATCCTTGGGTTGGCCCCCTCTCTCTCTTCCATGAGAACATGAAAAATATGTTTGCTGGTTAAAGCAAATACAAAATACTGATTGATAACCAATCCAAAGAATTTTGCCTTGGTGATGTCCGTCTCCCTGTGCACAAGTGTGGGTAGTGGTGGAGTCTCACATTATATCATGATCATGCCTCTGACAAGCAGTAGATTCAGGAGGCAGCATGGGGTGAACAAGCATTTGGTGCAGGGAAAGTTTACTTGGGAATGGCTGAGGGGAGAGCACAGAGGAGGGGAAACATGAGCTCTTCTATCTGCTACACCCTTGGTGGGTGAAAGCTGAGGAGTACTAGGAGGCAAAGCCAGATGATTCCTACACTTTTTGGGATAGAGGGACACACTCTTTACAAGGCAGCTCTCACTCTTACTTCCTCCCTAGTGAGCTGACAGCTTTTTTCCTGGTCCCTTCCCCTCTAAGGGGAATGATCCATAAATGATCCATCTTTCCTGTGAGTAACTGAGACACTCAGAGCATCACCAGGCCTTCCAGGTTTGTGATGGACCTCATGAGGGCAGGTGGATGCCAGCAATAAAGAATGGAGATGGATGCATTTAGGCTTTTACGTTGTGCAAGAAGCTGTTCTGGGTGTAGCACGACGTCCTATTGGTTTGAGAGCAGAATTTGGAGACAAGTGCTCAGTACGTATTGGAGAACTTCACAGTCCATTGGTTTGGCTCTCTGTGCTCTTCTTAATGGCTGGAAAACATTATATGTGTTCCTGGAGTGGGTCTGCCAGTTTGGTTTTATCCAAAAGGGATCTATTCATTATGCTGGACCTGCTTCTTAGCCTGTACCAAGCTGTAGTACTTGAAACCCATCAAGGGATCCACCTCAGAAGGACCCCACTGGGGGCTGAGGTGAGCCAGCATTTGTGATGCTCTCCCTGCTGGAAGAGCCAAGGCCATGAGAAGTTGGTGCCATTGTATGCCATGAAGTAGTCCAAAGCACCTGAACAGCAAATCTCCATTGGCTCCTAAGCAGTACTGCCAAGCGTAGCTAATTTGGATTCCCCTTAACACATTTACTGCTGAGCTATTCGATAATTAAAATAAAAAGATGGGAATTTACATTTTTCCTACAGAAAGTTGCCAGCTTTTGTGGAATATTTACTAGAATAACAGTAGTCTCTTTGAAAAAATCACAGAATCAACATGGAATCATAGAATGGTTTGGGTGTGAAACAGCCTTAAGGATCATGTAGTTCCAACCCCCACCACAGACTGGGACACCTTCCACTGACCAAGATGCTCAGGGCCCCATCCAGCCTGGCCGTGAAAACTTCCAGTGTTTTGAGCATCTTTAACATAATTAAAAAAAGAAAAAAAAAAAAAACCCTTTCATATAGATGCTTGTTGCCTAAGAAAAAGCCCATGATTCTCTTAACACAGCAGAACTAAGAGCTGTGGAGGGTGTTAACAGTACCATGTGGAAATTCCAATAGAGTTTACTGGGTTCTTACTGGAATCCTGCTATAAGTTGTTATTAATTAATAACTGTAGATTTATATTTTAAGTATTATTAGTAGCAGTCTTAGACACAAAAATATAAAAATGTGTTTCTTTAGATCTAAAACTGAATTGTTGGCATTAAGGAAAGGACAGCCACCAAATTTGCTGGAAGTTGGCTGAGCCTCTGAGACATTGCATGAATCTATATATTACTTTAATAGAGCCACATTTCACAATGCAGTGCAATTTAACAGGTTTAAATTGCACAACAACAAATGCACTGTTTTCTAGGAGCAGGATAAAAACTAAAGCTACCTTTGGTAGAGTCTGTGCAGAGAAAATGAGAAAGGAACAGATGGGGAAGCATTTACATAGGAGATGACAGGCAATTTCATTTTTTCTATTGGCATGCTAATTAATGATCTTTCCAAAGCAGGAATGCTGTATAAATCTCCTAAAGGAAGGATAATAGCAAGGTCAGATGTATCTGCTAAACTATGCAGGAATTTGAATGCACAAGTATTGCAAAATCCCATGTCAGATTAATGACCTGTTATAAAGAAAAATTTGAAGTACTTGGTAAATACAATTTGAAATGCAGATAGCAGATAGAAGGGCAATGCATTGGAATTTCAAGCTGCAAAACTTGAACTCTTGAGTTGTCCTGGATGCTGAAATTTGTTTAAATCTGTTGCAGGGGGTGAATGCTGAAAAGCAGAGAGGGGACTCAGATCTGTCATTTTCTTCCCTTTCCTGAGTCCCTGGATGTCTTTGAAAGTCTGCATAGTTTAGCTGAGAAATAGGGTTTCAAAGACTTCAAAGCATTCTGTTTAGCTGAGATAAACATTTGAAATAGGGGAGACTTTTCTACAGCTTAGAGTAATAGTCATGATATTTCTAATATTTGATGTAACTAAAAGCTGTGTAGTGCTACTGGTGCTGCTGTGCTGGTAAGTGAGCAATTCTCCTGTCTGGTCCAGAGGGAGCACAGCTCAAGCTGTCAGGTAGTCCCATGTCTGGGGTGCTGCTCATCTGAGTTTTACAGTGCCTTATGCCCACCAAACCCATGGCAGTGTGGGACTTTTTCCTTTTTCATAAAATAAATGGAAAAATTGTGTAAGGTCACCCTCTTGGGCTGTGCTAGAGAACTGTAACCTGGGACTCCCTAGCCCCAGCTTTATCTGACTCGAAGGCTGCACTGTCTGAGTGTTTCTGCCTCTCTCTAGCCTCATCTCCTTATCTCATTGCCTCTGACATTTTTGGATCTCTTCATCTATGACTTCTGCTGACTTTCTGTCCCTGCAACCAAGTCCCTGAGAATTCAGGATTCCAGCACAACTGGCTGTGCCAAGTTATGTTTTTTTTTTTTTTTTAACACATGGAGATCATAAACCTAAAATATGCTGTGGCTGGAGAACATTTAGAAAAGATTTGGAATAGTATAACTGTGAGAAAAGATAAAATATGTAGTTTGTGGAAAAGACCACAGAGGTCATGCTGTGCCTCACATGTTGGCTTAGGACTGAAGTTCTGGGAAGCATTTGACCCTAATGTCTGTAGGAATCTGTGCTTGCTCAGGGCCCAAACTGCTGGATGTTAAACTGAGTAGGGAACTGCGTGGTGATCTTCCCTTTGGATCAGTTCCCCTTGTAAATAACTGTGAGCTAAATTCACGAGCTGTAAATGCAGAGCAAGAACAACCCTCTCAGCCTCTATAGAAGCCCTGCTGCTGTGCTTGCACAGAGTGATGGGCACCTTGGCAATGTGGAGCAACGTGGTTTACAAGTCTCACATTGTAGGACTTACGGGCTCCAGCCATACCACTCCTTTTCTGGTTATTTTCCGTCCTAGCTCAGGCTTTTCTGCACTGGGAATTTTTAATGACTTTTCTCTTCATCAGCCTTTAGTGGGAAACTGAGCATGTGAATTTCATGACCAGAAATTGCCTTTGGAGCAGTGGGGCAAAACTCCATGTACATCTGGAAGTAAACCCGAGAGAAACAAAGGGAAAAAAATCAATATGCAGTTGGAAATCAGGACTCTGAACAACAGTAGCACAAATGTGATTGTCAGAAGTAGTGTTTGACAAAATAATACAGTAAAATCTGCTAATGACTATTCACATATCATTGAGTGGAAGACAGTCTCCATCTCAAGATTTAAAAAGAAGGAATTTAAATGGAAGAAAATAACATCATACTTTTCTGTACTTTCAGTACTAGATGAGATGCATTAACAAAATGTGACTTAGAGGATTGACAAGCAAGTAGGACTCGCACAAATATGCCTGCAGAGAAAAAAAAAATAATAATGAATACAGCTAGAAATAAAACAAGGCAGGCATTAAAAATTAATTTTAACCTTGAGATTGCAGAAAATACTAGATATTAGACATAAAGTATTGTGATATTTGTGTGAAAAGGTGCAAAATCTAAGCATTGCATAAGCAAAAGAGACTCAAAACTCCATCAAATTTTTAAAATAAAAAAATAGAGGTAAGTGTGGCCATTACCTCAACTGGGTTAGCATCTAACTTAATAGAAAATGACGTACTGGCAATAAAATAAATAATGCAGTTTAATTACAGTCATGACCTTTAGTAATTGCTGCATAGCTGCTTGATATTGTAAGAGATTTATTGTATTTGCTGAAACAATTGTTTCTTTTCCCCTTCAAAAACCATCAAGCACTGGAATTGGAAAATATCTATTAGATTATCTGGTTTGTGTATCCCCTGCTGTGCAATGTCTTGTCCAGCTCTGTTGTAAATATCTTCAAGTGTTGGGTTTTTTTGTGAAATGCACTGGAAGGTTATTCAACAGCCTGAAATACTGCTTATTCTTACCATGAAAATATTTTTGCCTCTGATGAGTTGAGGTGCAGAGTTACTTCCAAACCATTTTTGCTGGTTGAATTTTTTTCTCATCCTTCTCTTCGTTTAAGATGTTTTTATTAACCCATTCTTCAATCTTTTCCAAAACAAACCCATGCCAAGAGTGATTAGTTTTTATTCACTCATATGACTGCTTCTCTGGTATTGAATAGGAGAATGTGCATTCTTTTGTCAAATTTACAGAACACTTGTGCAGTTATTTGTGAAAAAAGCACAAAAAATAAGCACAGTAGAGCTGGTGTTCTTTGAAACTTCAGACTCAAAGAGATTCCCTGCTGCCCCTGATTTCATGGCATCCTAATGACAATGGAAGAAATTCCTAGGGCAAAAGGTAGTAGTTTAAAAGCAAAAAAATCAAACTAAATAAAAGACCCCCTACAACATCTTTTGTCTGTCTAGGCCTACTGAAAAACTTTGGAAAGACTTTATAAAAACTGCACTACAAGGGAAAAAAATAAACACAAGGAACAATATGCAATATTAAAGATGTATAAACAATAGATTATAGTCTGGAGTTTGTAATGAGCTCTCACATCCTTCCCTCAGATCAAACTTTGAAGAATTTTCAGAAATCTGCAATGATTTGCCGTTGTGCCAATCAATTTATAGTGTTTGGCTTTATTGAATAGTCAGGTGAAATATATGGAAGAAACTGACAGTAATGGTCTCCTGGTTTTACGTACAATTGATGATGTGGAATTTTGAAAAAATTACCCATTTTTGGAATAAATAAGTGTTGTCAAAGAGAGTGTTGACAGGACACCAGATGTTTATTCTACACCCTCTACTGTCACTCGTCTGCAGTCCCATGTGCCTCAGTTTCCCTTCAGAGCTGCCTTCTCACTGATTCCTTTCTGAGGCACTAATGTATGAGTGAAGACAAGGGTCATTTGTACAGCAGAAGGCAAATCCCAGCCTTGCTGGAAGCTGAAAACCATGAAGGGACTTGAAATTAAGAAATTTGCCCGTATGAATAAAACATTGAATGTTATTTTTAGAAGCTTGAGTGTTCTGACAGTCAGTATTTTTTTTCCAGCTAATCTCAGGGCTGGTCCTCCTGAGCCCAGGGCTATCCCCCGCTCTCCAAAATTCAGAATGTAACATCATTAATGATTTTGATGGAATTTGCTACCTTTTAGCCAAGCACATTCCGCTGGGGTCTGGAGGCTCATTTCAAAGGCAATCTGCCACAGATAAGCTGCCTTGGCCAAACTTTCAAAACCTCATTCAGATTAATTGAACCCCTCACTCTCACAAGGAGGTATTGCTTATTCTCAAAGACTTAATAGGTCTCCTGGACCAAATAGTTCCCTCTCTGATCATTTCAAGGGGTAGGATCATTATTATCAGCTCATCAAGTTTTGCTGCTCTGTCATATTTTCTCTTCTTTTAATTTTACTGAAAGTGTTAAATTAACACAGTTCTTCTGAAGAAACATGAATATTTTAGGCCTAATTTTCCTCCTGACTGTCCATTTTTTTCCAAACAGGTTATTTTCTTCATGAGCCCATTGTAGTGACAAGAGTTTTATTTCCTTCTCAATGGATTGGGAAACACAGTTCTACTGTGATGGCTGCCATGGGGTCCTCATTGGCATCTGACGGATGCATCCATACCTAAAAATTCCTCTGACTCCCCTTTTTTCAAATCTAGACCTTGCATTGCCTCCTGCCACTGCACTGAGCTGAGCTGGGGAGACTGCAGCACACCATCTCCAGGCTTCATTGCTATGAGGCATATGGCTGTGTCTCAGCTGTCTGCAAATCTCTGGTGTTGAGCCCTTCCAAGAAGGGAATCACTCAGCCTTTCTGGCTAACATCACTCTCTGATGTTCCCTCCAGGTATCATGGGCCACGTGGGTCAGTCTCTGCAGGTAGGAAAGCTCTCTGGAGAAGCTCATGTTCACTTTGTGCTGCTGGGCTCCAGAATTTACCTAACTGAATCCAACCTGAGCATGTATTTGCTTGTCTAATAGTTTTCATGCAGTATAAAGTTGGGGTTTAAATAGAGCACAGATGTCCCGTGTTTTTTTGAGCCATTCCCAAACTCGTAACTTATGGGGGATGTAGTTTCCAGTGACAAAATTGATCTTCTTTGGATTGTTTTTCTCACTGAAAGTTGTCTGGATTGGTGATACCACTTCAACATTACCTCTAATAGACATGCTAAGGCCTCCCAATATCTTGTAATGGTTCACTTAATTCCAGTAGAAACAGAAGACAGGCATCTTCAAAGAAACAAACAGGGCAAGAGATCCAAGGAAGCTCTCTTTAATCATCCTACTTACTTACTGAATAGATTGCATCCATATTTTGATACCTCTAAAAATCAACAAAAGTGGTAAAAATTGCCCAGTAATGCTTCTGATATCTTTTTTTTAAAAAATGAGATGTATACCTTTTCAGAGAACTCAGCAGGATGCTACCTTTTCTTTCTCCCTCTTATTGCTCGTTGTGTTCAGGATGGAATTAATTATTTTCTCAAAGACTTATTCCTTTCAGAAATCAGTTCAGAAAAATTGTCTGTCTTGACAAAACAGCCAGAACTCTTCCAAACCGGGCCTTTCTAACTAATGGCTTGCTCCTGGAACTGTGATGATCTTTATAAGCACTTCAGCTCAGAGGATATAGCTGATCTCACACAAGTGTTATTCCAGTGTGCAGGTGAAGGCAATGTTACAAATGTGCATTACCCCACACAGAAATGATGAATTTTCCATGTGCATAACTGCATAGTCTTGAACTTGCTTAATGTGACTTCATACAGTTGAAGGTTTCGATGGAGGCAGCAGGGGGAAAAAAAAGGAAAAACATGTGGAAGTTATTAAATAATGTCTATAGATAGGAATTGCCATTTCCTACTCTAAGTAGGGGAGAAGATCATATTCTATTTTAGGAGCTACTCTGCCCCAGATAACAACATTTTTCTGTTTGTCCTTACTTTGTCAGGACTGGGTATCTTTCCTGTTGGCACCTCTCTTTGCCTTTCAGCAACCTCCTGCTCCTGTAACCTTCACTTATTCACATCCTTCTCACCAGGTTGCTTTATCACTGTTTCATTGAGATTCTCTGTTTCTTTCTTCCCTGGCCTTCAATCTTCTTAGATGTGCTCTAAGAGGATCTTTCTTATCCTCTATCTTTCAGCTCCAGGCTTGCCTTCCTATCCCTCCTTATAAATTCCTTTTCTCTCAGCCTCCTCTCTCTCTCAGCTCTGTGGGAAGGCTCAGGTAGAGGCAGCCATACAGTCCTGTGACTCCAGAGAGTACCCAGAACATCCCAGCTTGAACTTTGATGTCCCCAGGAGCAACATTCCTGGAAGACCAGCTTCTGCCATCAGGCACCACACCCCTGTGCTGCTGCCCCAGTTGTTCTTCCCTATGCACTGGCAATTTGTGGCTGCTGCAAGGGTGGTTTTGGGAGGATATGGCGTTGTCATGATGAGGCAACCCAAAACTTTATGCCGTATTTTGCAGGAAGTCCTAGAACTGAATTTTCCCTACCCCTTGATATGGAAAGAGCCCACTGGAACAGGCTCCCCAGGAAAGCAGTGGAGTCACTATCCCTGGAAATGCATGGGATTAGTGGACATGGCACTTTGTGATATGTTTTAGGGCTCATGGTTTTGCAGCCAGTTTTCCAGCCTTAATGATTCTATGATTCCGTGATTGTCTGAAATACAGGCTATGTGTGTGTTTGCATCCTCTGACCCTTCCCATCCCCAGGTACTTACATTGCTGAGGTGGGGGCTAGCTGTGGAGTCTGTGATCATACTCTACGAGTCTCTATTCATTCAGGCCTTTGTCTTAGGCTAATTTAATTCTTTATGTGAAAAAAATGCAGTGAAACTATTAAATTCAGTGTAAATCAGTCATTTGGCTATTCAGGTAACAGAAAAAAATGCTCCAAGTGAGGTTTTTGAGATAAAAAGTCTCTCACATGCCATTTCCCTCCCAGCACTGCTCGTGCAGATGCACTCTCACAAGACTGGGTTTAGTCCAACTGGTTTCTATTGTGAAGCAGAAAACACAATTCTGGCAAAGGCCACACAGATGTGAGGGGTGAGCTGAAAAAGAGGCATTTCGGCAAGATAATATGCTCTGTTTTAGCTCTCTGAGCAGTGAGTTCCTCCTTTATAAAGGGAACAGAAATGGCAGGATGCTCTTTTCCCAAAAGCTTGGCTTCTCTGGGCTCTGGGTGTCATGTACAAGGGTAGCATTTGCCTCTGGTTGCTCTGGTGTACCTCTGCAGCATGCTATGGGAAGGGTGGCTGCATGGCTCATGGCACTGATAACGATGCACCTTTGTGTCCTCTCTGCTCCTTGTGATGCCTTATTGGCACAACCCCCACCCCCAGAGTAAGTTCATGCAGCAAACTCCATTTAATCAGTGGTGAATGTGTGATTGCTGGTGCAGCCCTGTGAGACCCACTGGCAAAGTCCCCACTTTGCCATTCCATCACTGTGACTTAAGTGAACAAAACCCTGCCAAAATGTGACATACAAATTTTCCTATCAACCTTAAAATGCAATCACAGGATGTATTTCAAATGGCCACACAGAAACAAGGAATCCTCCATGAACTCAACTGGAAATCAACAGATCTGTTTCAACTCAGTGTTTTTTATTCAGTTGCTAAAAATTAATGGAGAAAAATTATCTACATTCCTCTCCTATTTAAAAAATAAATTAAAAAAAAAACAAACCAAAAACCCACCCTCTTTCAATTTCTCGACTTGTACCAGCCTGTTCTAACAGAAACTGAGGCAGTTTGCCAAAGGCTAAGGATTCAGTTTTATATGATTAGTTGCTTTAACCAGATCCAGATATTTAGGGGAACTAATAATTTGTTGCACTGCTAATCTCTAAAATGCCTGCAAGGACTTGCATCTAACTAACCTACTTCAGTCATGACTTTTTTTTGTTCTATGTTTTTAGAATTAATATGTTAATGTACAAAAAGAACAATGACAAGATTATGTGACCCATATAATTTTTCACAGCTTGGCATCAAAAGGATATATAAGCAAAAACAACATAAGGGAGAAGTACCTAGATAGAAGCTGGAGGTTTACTTAAAGAAAATTTTGTGGCTATAAAATTGTCAGTATTATTCATAGCTGACCTTCATCAATCAAACTGTCCTTAATTGGGGGCACAGCCTAACATGACTGTGTTTCTGCAGTTTAGAGCAGACTTCTGTATTGGGATGACTTTATTCTTAAGTGTAACATGCAAAGAATACTGATTTTCAGAAATGTAGTGAAAATCGGTTCCATTTATGATCACTTGTGCTGGACTCTGATGTGCTGAGGATCACTGATAATTTCTAAAAATGTAACCGTGTTGCATGTTGTAATATAGTCTTTTTTTCTCTATCCCTCTAAGCCAACACAGCTGGGGTTCATAAGAGAACCTTCAGGCATGTATACAATTCTGACTGTAATGCTACTAAACACTGCATTTACTGGTACATATCATGCAGTACTTAAGCTTGTAAAAAGTTGAAAAGACATCTGCTGAATCTGCAGATAACAACTGTGAAAAATGTTCCCCTTTTCATTCTGTATCTGAGGCAGCAGTGGGAGCCCAGCTCTTAACTTCTGAAATCTACAATGCCTCTTTTTTCTCTACAGGTGCTGCACTGTGAAAATCAACATTTAAAAAAAAAAAAAAAAAGCTTTTCAATAGAAAAGGAAAAGGGGGTTGGGGGGAAAGGAATTCTTTTCCTATAATACATTGACTCTGATTGGGCCCTGTGGCCAATGCCCATCTAAATTGTTGCAAAAATTAACATAGGAATTACCAGATCAGAATGTCACAGACTAATGCTCCATCTGGTCCAGTGTTTTGTTTCCAGAAGTGACTTACACCAGATGCTTCGAGGGAGAAATAAAATATTAAACATTTACAGAATGCTCTAAGTGCCCTAACCAGCCACTAACATGGTCATTGGGCAGCTGCTAGGAAATCTAGTGGCAGAAGGAGCTTGCCAGCATTTCTGCTTTCCTAGTAAACAGGGCAAAGAAATGCTCTTCCCTGTGGGATATTGGTATCTGATGTGTCCAGCCTTGTGTGCATTTATCACTCCTCCTGTCCTGGCATGCACACATGCATCCAGATGCACACATAAACCCTGTTCTCTTAAGTGCAAAAAATATGCAAGGGTTGCAACGTGATGGATTTTATCAAAGTTGAAAAGTTCTTGGGAGACTCACGGAGTAGAATTTGTTTTAATGAAGTTAAGACATTTCCATGTGATTGAGTCACCTTATAATCCCTGTATAATCAAAAGAGAAGTACCAGAATTTCCAGGTCCTGCCTCTTATGTCCAGGTTTAGATGCCTGATTTAGGAGCCAGTGACTCCACTGACTTGAGCTCCATTGGCTGCCAAAGGCATCCAGGATGGCTTAGCTCAGACCTCTACAGGGCAAATGTCTGTGTTTCACCAAATGAGTCCCACCTTTGGTGACAAAGCTAATATTGTTAGAATGATAAGGGGCTTTAAGGAATTAAGATCCAAAATAGTTAAGGCCCTTGAGGACATTTTTCAGTCTGTCACTTTCCTTCGTCTCCCTTATCACCCGACAGTAATTACATCTAACAGAGTCCAGATGATTATGAGAGTGGGATAAGAAGCATTTTACCTTTAACTAGCAGCTCAGAATGATCTGTCTTCATAATGACCAAAATGTGTTAGCAGTAGATGACCATGAGTGGGTTGATTGCATTGCTAATGGTTGATCGCACAAAATGCCCTCTGGATTAACATTAGTTGGTCACCTTGGTGGAGACTTCAGATGAAAAATCTGTCTGAACAGAGACAGTGTTTGGGTTTTATTTCCCCTGTAAAGTCTGTCCTTTAAAGGAGGTGGAAAACCTCTGAGGGGATGGTGAAACAACCACAAGGTGTACAGAGAGTTACTTGCCTTCTCCATGTCTGGCATCTTCCAGTCACTACATCTGTGTCTGTCCTAATTGCTTTATATTTAATGTTGTTTATAATTCAATATTTGCTTACCTTATATTCTCAGGGATAGAATATATATTTGTGTATTTTCTTAAAGTCTAATTTGTTGATCTTTCATTTTAGGATTTTTTTGCCTCCTATTACTGGGGATAAGCTGATTTTATGTGGCTGAGCAACTCTACTGAAAATAATACCAGGGCTGCTAACCCATTACTGTTTCTCTCAACAGTCTCAGGGATACACACGACAGATAAACAAAAGCAGAAAACTGCAAGGCACAGTGTTGTATCACCGATCAATGTCAGAGAGCAGCATAATTTAGAAAGACAAAATGCACTCATCCAAAGAGCAACACACCATTAACTACTATGTAGAAAATTTTATCTGTACCTAATAAGAGAGAGAAACAGAAACTGCCTCTATAAAATAAACATCTATTAGGTTTGAGAATAATTCTTATACCATGGATGGAAAATTAATTTTTACAGTGTAAACCCAGGTATTGTTTAATGCCTTCCCTCACAAGGACACTCAGTGACAATTTTTATTTATCTAAAGAGTAATTGCAATGGGGGAAAACTATGCCTAGGTCTTGATGTAGGCATGACATAGAATAATGAGCTTGGAAACTTAACTTTCCAGCTGTAGACGCTGGGCTAGATTGCCTACAAAGGTTGTCAGGTCTCCATCAGTGGAAATTTCTAAACAAGGGTTGGACAAGTATCTGTCAGGAACTGCTTAACTCTTTACTCCTACTTTGTAAATTGGTTTCTTTTCATTTAATTTCAGACATTCAGGACTGTCTTACAACAAGGTGTAAAATAATTCATTGTAATTTGTTACATGTAGAACAAGTTTACAGTGAGCTGTCAAACTACTGAAAGTGAGTGGAGGACAGCCCTGGAGCTGCTTGTCCCAAAAGTTACTGCTCATCTGGGCTGGCCCTGCTGCAGGGTGCCTGGAAAACAGATGTTCGGAGAGATCTGGTAACTCAGACAAGTACATGTTCCCATGCACCCCAGACCTTCTCTATCATTTCACAATTTGTAATATATTTAGCCTCTTAATATACTTTCAGGGTAGTTGACTTGACTGTTTTTCTACTTCTCTCTCTGCTTCTGTCTGTCCACTTCTCTCTCTGCTTCTGTCTGTCCACTTCTCTCTCCTACTCATTTTCTCAGCCCTCTGGCTCCCAAGCAAGAAGAGTGTTTTCTTTCTGTAGTCCAGAAGTTCAAAACATTGGGATTCTGAATGCAACAGCATGTCATGGAACATTGGTGCTTCTGGTGAACAATTCGGGACTTACTCCACAGTGAATCCAGTGGTGCAAATCAGGAATAGGTGTAGGTGTAAATCTGCCATGTGCATGAGAATGGAAGTTTTCAGGTAGCTGATTTAGAAAACAAAATGAAAAACCTCCTTAATTTCTGATTGCTTCTACCTTCAGTAGGAAGGTTTTGACTCTTGGGACTGAATTTCATGAAGGTGTTGGGTACCTTGTATACCATGGTTTAAACACACTGGTGGAGATGGGAGAATGTTGTTGCTTTTCCTTCTCAACAGCTTTTATATATGCTGAGGTGCAGACCATATGCATTGAAGGGAAAGACAACCTGTGAAACGCCTCCTACTGGCACCCCACAATCTGTGTAGCTGAATTTGATGAAGACACTGCTTGAAAAAAGTACAAAATCTATAACAAATGGGGCCTTTTGTGACAGACAGTGATGATGACAGGTTGTCTCAGATTATTTTGTTCCACCCAGACATGCTGCTTTCAAGGCTTCTCTCCCACATCTCCTGCAGACTGGAAATCAGCCACAGAGTGTGGCTTGGAATAACTAAGCAGCAATAGGTGCTGCATTTTGCAGAGGTTCCAATGCCTGTGAGTGTGCACACCCATATTTCAGGAAGGACTTCTTTTTCCCCCTTCATATTTCTCCAGCGCAGTGTGTGGATGTGGCTGAAGTGTTCATTTGAGTTGATATATATGCAAATAGTAGAGACCATTAAATATACATTATTTCCTTCTTCTAATGATCTTTGGTACACTCACACTGCTGCACTGTAGTTTCCTCCCAGTGCTTTTTGCTTGCAAGCAGCTGATTCTTGCCCTGTGAGGGCTGGTGTTTCCAAGGAGCAGGGGGGAAGGTTCGGAAGTTCACTGCAGCTCCCAGCATGAGGGGCTGGAAGGCAGTGCCAGAGAAGGGAGGTGCTTCTCATGAGCTTGCCAAATTAATGGCTTGTACAGCCCTGCTGTTAGCCAGATCAATGTACTGGTAAGTGACCTGACCTGCCCTGAAAATAACCTGGTAAAGCAAGATGAGTTTTCTGACCCACCTCACAGCGTGACCCCACAAGCAGCTGCATTGTCACAACCCAGGTGGCCTCACACTGCAGTGTGCTGAGTGTTTAAGGGAGGAACATCATTAAAAGTATCTCCTGGGTTTGTCTATTACTGAAATAACAAGAACATGAACAGGAGTTCATATTCAGACATCTTTGTGGCTCACACGGGTACCATCTGACAGGGCAACATGGGATAGCAATGGGCATATTGTTCTTAGTCTCATGATAGTGGCAGTCAGCAGGAAAATACTGTTTGGGGTTGACTTTTTTCCTTGCTGCAAACAGGCAAAGGTTGGCATCCAAATCTCTGCTTCTGAGCATGCAGCAGAATCAGTGCTGTTAGTGGCAGGATGAATACAAGCAGTCCTGCAGGCAAGGGAAGAATGGAGCACGTCAGTTTTCTGTATTTTGGCCAAAAGCTGCTGTCATCTTTAGGGACATCAGTGGGCAGATCAAGCTGGGGAGACGAGGGAAAGCTGTAGGTGTGAAAATTTTTCTCTCCAGGCTTCTGTCCATGAGCCACAACTATCCATGGGGCACAGCTGGGCACAATTTCTCATCTGCCAGTCACTGTGGCTTTTGGTGTTTACACCTGTTTTCATCACAGTGCTCAGCTTTACTGACACATGTCGAAGCCTCAGCCATTATAAGATCTTCATGAAATAAGATGGAAAGCTGGGTGTTTCAGTTACACTCCTTTTACTTCTGGCAGGTGCCTCTTCTTGCAATAATACATTGTTATTTTTGTCCATTTTTCTCCATGGATTCTGCTCCTTTCATTCATGAGAATATCATGAGTAAACAGGACTGCAGGTTGCCATCTTTTCCTCCTTGCACCTTTTATTTGTTGTTCATTTTTGTTTGTTTCTTTGGGGGGTTTATATTTTATTTTATTAACCTGTCAGAACATTCTGCATCTTCTACCTTAGATGTCACCATAGTCATGCACATAGTGGTTCTACTGGCTGTTAGAGAAATCATGTTGTCCCCCAAATTCCTTCTATTAATGGAATATGTTCAAACAACTAAGTAGCTGCCCCTTTCCTGCAGTCAGGAATCCAGGAAAATATTTCAAGGCTGATGAAGGTTAATAAATTAAGATTGTTGATATGAGTCTTAGGCTAGGAATGTTGCTTTTAACTTGATAATGGACAAGCTCTGAATTTTGTCTATCTGTGAACTGAGAGAGTCCTGTACTTCCTTCAGTTTGGGAGCCAACCACCTGAAACATGAGCTGAGTTAGCTTTAAAAGCAGAAGTTCAAACTCAGATTTACAATGTGAATGTATTATGTGCATCTAATCTGCTTGCAAGAAGGTGTTTAATACTGATGGAAGGTAAGGCTTCAGCTGTGCTGTGCTTTAGTATGTTTGGGCAGCTCTGAGTTCGAATCTGGTTGTTGTGACTGATCCCCAGTGCAGAGTTTGATCGGATCATGGCCTGATGAGTAGATAATGGTCTGGTGGTGTATGGACCCATGGGCTTACATAGATAAATGGTGAAAGTTACAGCAGTCCTAAGACCACTTCATGGGGCGGCGTGTGCTCACTGGGAGAAGAAAAGGGTACTCACAGTGCTGCTGGAGCATCAGGTCCAATTTGCAAAGATGTTTGCCTGATTCTGCCATGAGAGCTTTGTGAGGAGGAGGAAATTGGTAGTAGCTTTTCACGGTTTCATACTGCAGACACTGTCATCTTGTCCCACTCAACCTTGCTCTTAGAACCCTGTAACATTTTTTCCTTTCTACTTTTATTAGGAAAATACTCTAGAGTTAGATGGTCACGGATCATTTTCTGATTTTTAGCTTACATTTGTCCTTTCTTGTTTATACATATCTGTCCTGTGTCAGTGTTGACTTAGTGCTTAAATAGCTCTTCTCCATTCCCCTTCCTTTGCCAGTATATTTATAGATGCAGCCTTACTTTAATTAGGCTCCCATAGTTTCTCTCACATGGCAGTTTCCTCATTGCCCTGATCATCTGCCAGTCATTATTTTAATCTGTTCCAGTTTTGTTTTCATTTCTCATGAATATGAGTGACAAAAATTGTACCCACTGTCCAAATGAGTTGTCAGCAGTACTCTGTTTTCCTACTAATATTTCTCAGTCTTTACTGGAAAGCAAAGACTTTCCCAGCAACTCCTTGCAGGGCAGATTTCATCGCCTTCAACACTGGTGGTTTACAATCCTGTGATCGATTAGTACCGTCAAATCCCCTTCCTCTTCTGTTAATTTGAGAGCTACTATATAGGAGCCTGATTATACTTACAGGAACACACATAGCACTATTGCTCTCCGTAAATGCAGCTGAGGTGAGATTTTGAGCTTGCAGTAAATATTCGGAGATGATTTCACTCCATTATGTTTAACTAAATTACTGCTTAGAAGCTGAATGTCTCACCTTACTGGAAGCAAAGCAGCAAAACCCACAGCAGCAGTCACTGCTTGGTGGCACAAAGAGCTTGTTAATGTGTAACCCACCAGTTCAGAGAAATGGAGAAAGTCAATACCAAAGTATCATCTTGTAAGAACTTGAGGAAAATTTTGTAGTTGCTGTTGCTTTATTTCCAAGGCATCAGAATGATTTTTTTTGTACCTCTGTCTCCTTTTCTTATCTGACTGTCTTTCTTACAAAGTGCTGGTCATGTAGGAGTAGTTCTACGGTTCAGTGAAGAGAGAACAGGAATTACACCTTATATTTGCTGTAAGGATGTTTATTTAGAGGTCAGAGTTTATGGAAATGAGTTGGAGGATGTGAGAGAATGATTTGTTCATTAATAGCTGGGCTCTATTCTGACCGCCTCAAACCTTCTTACTCTGTCATCAGTACCTTGGAAATGCCGATGCTTTGACATTTGTGGGCTTCAGACTTCCTAAGTCTAGGGAGAAGTTACTCTCCTGAATTGTGCCTGGCACTGTATGAATGTAGTGAATGAACTATTCCAGTTTATTTATGTATTAGGATTTTATCCTAAACCATGATAAAAATGTGTTGGAAGCCACTTTTCGGCACATTATGATATCAAAAGCCCTTAAATTGGTGAAAGCATTTTGAATGATTCTGAAGTGGGTTTAATTCAGCAAAAGTATTTTCCCTCACTTCTAACCATGAGATTCAAACCACAAAGGAGAAAGCCACAAGGCAGAGTCACGTTTGGCTTGTCTTTATCCTGGACATGCAGTGTTTTTTATAAGCCCCAATCACAGCAAGTAAAACAATTGTTCTGAACAATATTGTTTCTCATAGTATGGAATGTGACAAGCTCATGTCCGTCATTTGAGGATGAATGAATATAAAGCAGATTCTGCTGCTGCTTGGGGAAACTGTTTCAAGGAATGACTCCATTTTGTTTTGAGTACCACTGGAGCTTAGGAAAATGCACCTTCAGCAGTAGGTAACCAGTGGTTCATGAGCAAAGATAGGAAATAGGAAAACAGTATTAAGATGCTGACCCAGCTCTTCCTGGTGAGGCACGTGTCAGTGCAAAGCTGTCAGTCTTGTTTTGGTCAGAGGCAGAGTTACACACAGAAGTAATAGAACTGCACCTTAACTGCACCTACAGCCACAGCACGTGCTCCCATAGCAGCCCTTGTCTGCATTGAGCTTGACTGCGAGTGCTTGGGGCCTCTATACTAATTGCATAACATCAAGAGTTTCTAGACATTCTCTTATGTCTAACTAATCATTAACTAGTCTAACTAAGAATAAGCGCTAAGAAGATTGAAATATTCTTATCCATCTTTTCAATGGCAGGCAGATTAAGGATGCATTGTCAGAATGACAGAAAATTAAGCCTGAAAAATTTAGGAATATTGTTGTTAGATAATTGAGAAGCTGATTACTAAGGGGGGGATGAAGTGCTTACAGAAAATCTAATGAAGTATGGCTCATCCTTTTAGATGAAAATGAGACTTGAGCCACTTTTATTCTTTATTAAACAAAGGTCACGTTCCATTGCCTTTACAATAAATGGGAATGCTCTTCATGGAACAACATTAGTTCTTTGATATCAAATGCGAGAATAAAATAATCAAATAGATCCCTAGGATCAGTCTGTCACTTCTGTAACTAGCACATAACAGCTCTTGGTTTCAGCTAAACTTTGTATTCACATTTGAAATAGAGCTTTACCTGTAGTGAAACATCCCATGGCCATTAGAAGGCATGGCTCAGGTCCCAAAGTACTGGTCATTCACAAGCCCTTGTGGGTTTTGCTGTACTGTGTAAGTAATGACATATCGCACAGTTAGAACACTCCAAGTTCAGATCCACAACCCTTCTGCCTAGACCTCTCCTTGCAGAGAAAGAGATGACAAGTTTCATAAGGGCTCTGTCAGTATTGACCAGAATATCAAACGTGGTCTAATATTCAGTGTAACCTGATCAAGTACGCACTGCACAGCATTGTAAGATGGAAAGAAAAGTTTTCCTGTGTTGCAGTAACTCCAAGATAAAGATCCATAGTAGCACAATGTGGCAAAGAAAGGAAGATCATTCCCACTTTCTTCATTGAGAGGCAGTCAACACACCAGATATTCAAAACAAACCCCTTTTATGTGTCCCTGCTGGATGACTTCCTTCCAGCACCGGGGTTGTTACACCACTAGGCTTTCAGTTAGAGCTGGCACTCCAAAAGGGTGTCCTTTATGTAGCCACATCTGTATAGCTGGCCTGTTACACACCACAGGAGATCAGCTTTGGAATTGTAACTACCCATAATAAATCAGTTTGTCAAATAAACTTATTTTTTAATTCCAGAAATAGATTTGAAATATGGTAGGGATTTTTATATTTTACCAGAGAGATACAACCCACACTTTCTGCTTTCTTTTCCAATTCTTGAAATTATAAAAAGGAACATAAGAAGCACAAATATATGAACAATAATTTGATCCTTCTCTCTTATAGCATTCTGTGAGCTGGATAACATGAACTGTGGTAAAAAGTTTTTATAGTTACAACTTTCCATGGGATCTCCTTCATGGATAGATTCTCTCACTGACATCTTTCTTTTGGAATAAGATTTGGTAAATTTCCTGAGTCAACTGGTTTTCAGGAAACTTAAAAATTAACATATTTGAATTTTCTATTTTACATGATATTTTATTTTTTATTTTAAGAGGGAGAAAGGGTTAAAAATTATTTTGGAGGAAGGACAGGTCTGAACATTCTCACCATCATATAAACCTCCCATACTTAGGAAACCACAAAAATAAAATAGAAAGCACTACATGAGGTATTTCTCAGCTTCATTTCATTGCAGAACATTGCAGATACTTTTACAATATCATGTGAATTCCATATTCCTTAAGAAGCTTGCTTCTTCTTTTTTTTTCTTTTTTTTTTTTTTTCATATAAGATTAAAACAATCCCTTTGTAAAGACTCATCATGACGATGCTTTAAAGTGCCATGACTGTCAGCTCACAAGTCATCTTAAAGTTGGATGGCTGACATAAGAGCATCTTTTTTTTTTTTTTTCACTGACCTAAATCAAGTATTGGATGGATCAAGACTTCTCCCTATATGATTTCAAAGAAGGGATTTTGGTTTTCTGTTTTTTCTATGCCTGTGTTCAGCTATTGGTTACTTTATGCTGAGCTGTGAACTGAGTGGTTATTGGAAGCAGCATTAAAAGCCAGGGAGTGCCTCTGTTTTCAAGAATATCTATCACTCTGCTGTTTTAGGCTCCAGACTGGTCATAAAATGTATTTACAGCCATATAGGATATATATTTGATCTGCAGGCATCAGAGATGAACAAATCCAAATTGTCCAGAATGAAGAGATTTAAAAAAATATGGAGGGTGAGTGAAAATATGCATTAGTCTATTACAAAGATTGCAATGGCAACAAATAAATTACAAGCAGGTAATTTTGGTGTCTGTGGACAAGTTGTCCTGCTGCATGCAGGTTATTTGATCAGGTTTCTCATTGCAGGGCTTGATTGTGTGCTCATCTTTTTCATATTAGTTGCATCTTTGCAAATTTCCAGAGACATTAAGCATTCAAGTTTATTTGACTTTTGAGAAAAGTTTTAGAGAATTTGCAACAACAACATTTATACGGTAAAAGCTCTTGAGAAAACTAAGCTAAACTGATTTCCTCTGTGGCCTTTAAAAATGTCATTTAAGGGTGGATGAATATAAAAAAAGCATTACAAAAAAAACCCAAGCCTCTTCTTCCCTCAGGCTGTGTTTTAGAGCTGAGATATGCTGTAGAGCTGAACTATATGGAACTTGATTAAAGCCCATGCAGCACTGGAATCTAGCAAGATGGTCAAATTAAATAATTAGGGAAGAGTATATTTACTTTATAAACAATTGCATGTCTTTTAGGTTGGAAATAAAACCAGAGAAATTGAACAGATGATTCTTTACCAAATGTGAAGTTAATTTGCTGTCACAAGTGAAACTGGCATCTCTCTGATGTCTCGTAAACTGGGTTTCTTTGAAAAGTTTGGGGTTAATTTTTCTCACTGTTAAATTTGATGCAAACATTAGTCATTTTAAAAGGAGTTTAAAAGCCATTGAACACATTTGTTCAGATGCTTTCAGAAGATGAGTCTCTGATATCAGTTAATTAAATTACGTAAGTTCTGTTAGGTTATTTTTTAAATAATGTGTATTTTACCTAATCTGAAAATCAGTTGACTTGCTTACTGGAAACACTGATTTGAGTATTTAAAAGTAGCTTTTATTTGATATTCTGTCAATTATGAGAAATGGTCAATTTCCATAATATACAGCAATTTATAGTCAGGGTATTGAGTAGTAGAGGATATTCACATTTATAATTCTGTCCTCAAATAGATGCAATATCTCTACTTATGGCTTTGTTTGTTGAAAAATGTTATTGCCAGTGTGAAAATTATATTTTAATCATAGTGCAAGTTTCATTTGTACAAACAGGCAGTTTCCTTAGAAATTAAAACATATCCATTAAGCATAAGTAGATATTATATCATATTAAGTGACATGAGATAATTACTATAGTCAAAGCATGGTACTTAAATGGGCTCCGGGAGCAGTTTAGTTCTAAGAGACAAAATGTCCTTCTTGGACAGAAATATTTTATTTGCATATAGCTGTGTATGTTGTTGTATCTGAACATTTTGTCCTTTACCTCCTATTTGTGAAAGCTATTTAACTGCATGCTATTAAGCTTCCTTTAATTGATGCATTTCTGCTCTTCTCCCTAAAGCATTTTTCCCTATTCCATCATTGTGGTACCTGATAACTCAAGGCAATATTGCTCAAAATTAAATTTCTGCAGAATCAAATGTCACTTTTAAATACTATTGTTTCTTTTCTTCCTATTTCAAACTCTTCTGGATAGACGCATGTCAGAATCTCAAAGAGGACCTTTATGGTTGGGATTAAAACAAAAAGGTTAGACTTTAAATTGTGCAGAGTGTGCTTTTATAATAAGCCATAATATATTTATGCAGGAGATTATATGTCTATGATATGGCACACACTCCTTTTCTCCACTTAACTCTCAGCATTAACTTGCTCAGTATTTATGGTTATATCAAAATTATGATTTACACTGTACTTATCATTAACATCCCTTGCAATAGCTCTCCATACTTCTTGCCATCCTTCAGAATCCAGTCATAAAATGAAGAGATTAACAGATAATTAAATTAAATCCTTAATTATTTGGGGATGATGAATTCATTCTGTGATTCCAGAAAGGTATAGAGAGCCTTTTTCACACACAGTATAAATTGAAACCAGTGAAGCTATGATGATTTATGCCTGCTCGACAATCTGACTCATACTGTTAATTTTCTGCTCCCCTTTTAAAAACATATTAATAAAAATTGGATGTAGGTACTGTTTATTAAAATACAAAGCTTTCAAGATATTTCTGAAATATTATATATGCTCCAAGATAGCACTCCTTGAAAAGTATCTGTCATTTTTCACACCAAATAGGATGTCCTTCAGCAAAAAGCAGGGAAAATTCACTTTTGTTCCTCCAGAGATTTCTGCCATCCATGGGAAGCCTCTCATTGTTTTCAATTAATCCTTGCTATGGCCTGTGTTTCATGCAGGTCTCCAAAGTGCTGGCATATATCCCTGACAGTTAAATCTTCCAAAGTGTTCAGCAACTCTCCACTCCGTCTGGTGAAGTGGCTGGTTACTAAACACTCCTGAAGATACAGGCCAGCTCAGCTCATTAAGGACAGAAAGCCAAACTTACAGGAAAAAAACCAGGGAAATAAATTATAGGTTTAAAACAGGCAGCAACAATAAGCAATCAATCTTTCTGGACTCAAACATGAGTACATTTGCTCAAAAAAAAATCTCCCTATAGTTATTATAAAGCAGATTACAGATTATGGTATTTAATAGGAATGCTGGGCTACCATGTGGACTGAAAGTTGTGATATTTACCTTAGATACTGAGTTGTTCTGAGAGCTTGTTAGTAATGGTTATTCGTGATGGAGAGATATCTGGTTAACATTTGCCCCAAGCTTGGAAGAAACACTGTGCCAAGTTTTGTTAGTAATAAAAAACGTAAAGCAATCGTCATGGAAACATGAAAATTGATATGAGAGTATATAATGACTACTTCAAAGCTACTGATTCCCTTGTGTAAACCTTTATTTAGAAAATGTTTAGAGCAGACATTATTTACTCAATAGTGCACTCCATTGTGATCTATCATACCTGTAAGTATTTAAGCTCTGGGGTTTTTTGAATGCATTTTTGACCCAATAGACTGTGACGGCTATAAAACCCTATTATGGTCTCTCATGCCAAGTATTTGAAGAGATGTTTGGAGTAACTACACCTTTTTTAAAAATCCCTATACTTTGCTCGGGAAAATGCTTATGGTAGTGGACTGTAGCAATTCTTTCTCTTCAGGAACCGTTTCTGAAACTGTCACTGATTTCATTGCTGTACTTTCCTCTTTCATAATTTGTGTATTTTAGGCTGTAAAGTGGTATAAGAGCACGGATTCTGAATCAATTTCTCAGTCTCTGTGCTTCTTAAATACATATCTTGATAAATAACATTTAGGTAGCTTGTGTTAGCATGCATAGAGACTGAGATGCAAAAAGAATGTTTTATTCAGGTGCTTTTAAAATGCATTATCCTTTCATGAATTATAGCCTGAATCCCCCAGCCCCAAAGGCAACAAGGCTGAAATGCTTTAACCTGTTCACAGAATGTGTATCCAGAACTTTTAGACAAAAAGGCTTCCACCCTCCCTCGAGTGGCAGTGATCTGCATTTCTCTGCTGAGGCACAGGCTATGAGTGCAAGTTCCAGCTTGTGTGGCCTCATATATTCTCCTTGCTCTCTGTAGCACATCCATCAGGCAGCAATACGGGGTGGTTTTAGAACTTATGGGAAAATGACATTTCTTCCTTGCAGTGTGCAGGACAGATGCATCTGGGTCGAGCTGTGCCAGAGCATCCTGCAGCACCTCTCTCTGCCTGTTCTGCCTGAGGAAGCCTAAGCACGTAGTAAGAGCTGATGGCACCAGATTTGAATGAGCAAAGATGGATTCAGGAAGGGGACACACATCTCAGGAAATTTCTAGATGACCTATTTTCTGCTTCCCCCTCTTTTAGTAGCTTTTAAAGGGAGACTAATGGGTGCCACAGTCCATCAATTAGCACTCTCCCTGCCTTCCATTTTCACTGATGCCTCTCCCATCCTCTTGCAGCAGGCACTAATGGGAGAAAGATGACTGGGAGAAGAGTAGGAAATAGGGAGGGGGCACCTGAAAGTCTTCAGATGACCCTCAGCACAGGCAATTGTGGCCCCTGGCTGAGCACATCCTCCCTTCGTGCAGCAGAGGATGAGCCTGCAGCACCCATGGGTGCCTGCCCCGGCGGAGTCGGAGCAGCCCTCCTGCAACACGAACCTGCCTGATGATGATCTGGTTAGTGCTGGCAGGTAGGAGTGGGGTCTGAGAGGAACAAAGATGACAGAGAGCCCCCAAATCCGAGGTACAAGAGTGGGAGACAGATTGAGGGAACTGCTTATTGTGTAGGCATAGGGCATTAGAGGGATCAGGATTTTTTCCTTTGCTTTCTCCTCTCCCCTCTTCAATGACTTTGTGATCTGCTGGTGGAAGAAAGGAGGAGGAAGGAGGGATTTGGATGGAGCAGCTTACACTGCTTCTGCTGGGACCAGCTCTTGTCCCTCAGACTCCTTTGTCCTCAGGTGAGGAGCAACAGTGAAGCAAAGATGTAGACAGGTGGGGGTTGGTCTTTTCTCACAGGTAACAAGCAGTAGAACAAAAGAAAATGGACTCAGGTTTTGCCAGGGGACGTTTAGATTGGATATTAGGAAAAATTTCTTTACTGAAAGAGTTGTCAGGCTGCCCAGGGAAGTGGTGGAGTCACCATCCATGACAGTGTTCCAGAAATGTGTAGGTGTGTTAGGGATGTGGTTTAGTGGTGGATCTGGCAGTCTTAAGTTAATGGTTGGACTCAAGAATCTTAGAGGTTTTTTCCAACCTTTATGATTCCATGTGGCACTTAGTTCCTGTGTTTGGGGAAAGACTTGGACGTGCCTCTTTCAAGTCCTCTACTTTGAAGGACTTCCCACGGATGAGTTGGGAAGCTCCACCATTCTCTCCCCTGGAGATTGGTGTCCTGGCCCAGGACTCAGCCGTGCTCAGGCAAGTGAACCAAGAAAACTATTTAATATCAACCAATTGCACATGAATATGAATCAATCACTTATAATTTTGTTTATGAAACTGAAAATGTCAAATGTTCATCATGAGGAGGCTACTTGGCACTGTTGCTCTCTGTGTGATACATTTTGCTAATGAGGATGTCTGAAAACAGACTGCATTGATTTAAAATAATAATGGAATTCATTTTAATATGTTCTTGAACATAGTGATTAGTGCTACAGAGTTTGAGTTAGCTTAAACTGATCATAGTTATTCAGGGCCTGTCCTTTGTGTTGCAAAACCGGTAGAAAAAACCTATAAATCAATAGAAAGGTATATTACAGATTTTGCTGTGTATTGCTCCTTTTATAACTCTCACAATGTTTCTAATTATACTTAACTATTAGCATCTGGTATATTGGTTTAAAATGGGAACTCCTTAATTCACTACATGTGTGAGTGGCAGATCTTTCACTGCTCATTCCTGAAGGTCAGAAAGGGACTCCCAAGTGTGGTAAAGCTGTTAAGTGTAAACTGGATTAGAGAATTTACACACGCTTACAAATCTCAGTCACCAGGCTTTAAGTGGCATGGTTTAATTTATTAAATGGACTTTGTAAAACAATCTACAAATATATCTTTTTGCAACTTTAGATTCAAATGTAGAATGAGTGAAATTGCACATGCTATTTTAAAATGCTGCTTCTGCTTTCCATTTGAATTTTGCAAACTGCTGTGGATAAAAAACAATATTGAAAATTAACACACTGATCCCACAAACCCTTATTCAGGTGAGTGATTTTACTCATGACAACTGTTCTTTTACTTTCTGTGGGAACTACCCATAAAATGAAACATATCTATGAATGTTTGCTGCACCATCAGACAAAACTAATGAATTGTTAAAAAAAAGAATGGCATTAGGTGTTCACTGTCCTGCCAGTGTTGTGAGGTTTTCATATAGAATTGATTGAGATGTGGCTGAGCCGTAGCTACAGAGACCAGGATCCTGTGTATCCATCTCCCTCACCTGCGGGATGTATGAACCTGGCAATAAACTGTGAAAGAGACATTCCTAGGGCTAAAAGGCCTCCTCAAGATTTTGGCTGCCTTAGCAAATTCCTGTCAGGTTATTTTCTGAAGTTATCAGAGAGGCTGCTTGTTTATTAACTTGCTTCTGTTTGAGTTACAGTCATACCAGGGATGACATCCGAGTGTCTGTAGCACAGGGACAGCATTTTAAACAAATTTTTACAGAAGAAATTATGCTCTCAGAATATCACACTGCAATTAAACCACTGTTGCAACCTAAAGCTAAAATGGAAAATTGAGCGAGCAAATGAAATTAAGAATTTACAACTTTTTTAAAAGTGTTATCTTTTCACTTTTCACCTGTGACCCTCATTTCACAATAGAACGTGCTAAGAAGTTGACTGCACATCTAGTCATCAGATGTTGATGTTGTGCTAACAGCTGTTTGTAATCACAATGACAGCAGGCTGTACAAAATTTACTTTAGTATTTCTCGTCAGCATTTTTGCTGTGAATGATGAGAACCCAGGTTTCTGGAGTAAAACCGTGGCCCTCTTGAAGTCAGAGGCAGACCGCCATTAGTTGCCATAGGTCAAGGCTTAGATGCTGAAGGTCTGCATGAATGCATGACATTTAACAAGCCGTGTGGCATGGGGATTTAGCCACATTGCTTGCACAGACTGGTAGCTTCAAATACCATGCTCTTACTTAAATGAGATGCAACATATTAATAATTGATTTAATTTATTTTTAAATTATAAAGAGAGGGGAAAGGGGAAGGATAGCACTAGAATTCAGCTCTCCTGTTCAAGTACGACATGAGCAGCTTCTCTTATTTTGCATTCATAGAATCACAGAATGGTTTGGGTTGGAAGGGACCTTAAAGATCTTAATTATTTACTTCCAGGGTGGAGGGACCTCTTACCCCCACAGCTCAGTCTTGTATTGCACTCTTCTGAAAGTGCCCATGTGGGCTGCATCAGCACGTCCTGACCTGCAGGGACTGAGCTTCTCAGCACTAACAAAGGAATGATGGGGAGCCACTACTTGGACTTTGATTCATTTTCTACAGCCACAGTGATCTTCTTAGTAGAGTCTTGGGGTTTATTGAAATAAAGGGTCCATATGCCACTATTGCATGTAGGAGTTTGAGTCTCGTCTTGCTAATTTAAGTTCCTAAATAGGGCCTAGCCTTTTCCAAGCAGGAAAAAGGGGGAAAGCTGTGAACAGGTTTGTCTTCCAAAAAGTTTTAATGGGGGAGAAGTGGAAATGTAATGTATTTACATTCAGCAAAAATAACTTTTCCTGCAGAAAGTATGGACTTTTTGTTGCCTGATTTAATGGAGAAACAAAATGCTAATGTCACATTAAAGTTCCCTGTGGTCTGGTGGGTCCTTGGGACCTGGGCTGTGTTGGGAAAGAGCTTGCTGGCACCACAGCTGGTCTCTTGTCCCCTTTGCTGGTATCTCTTTTGAGAAAGGCTTATTCTATAGGGGCTTTCTTACCCAAATCAGTTACAGTTTGCCTTGTCCAAGTGGAGAGCAAGTGTTTATTATCCAAGGGCATCTTTGATATCACGAATAGTTTACATAAGCAAGGAAACACGTGAACCTGCTGCAGACTGGCACCTGAGAAGCCCTTCTGCTGGTTAATTTGCATGTGCCCTGCTAAGATGTATATTTGTTCTGAGAATTTTATAGGTTATTCTCATGTGAACTAATGTGCAGAATTTAATGGCAAATAACACAGTGAGGGCCTACTTATAATAATTTATTATTGGTTTTTGTGTGTGTGGTTTTTTGTGTTTTGTTTTGGTTGTTTGTTTGTTTGGTTTGGTTTAGTTTTTTAAAGAACTGCTGAGGATATACTGGGACTCCTCTTGACCCTCTCTCCTTGGGGGGTAATGGTGACTTCTCCTGCTTTGCCCAGCAACAACACTGGTGGGTGGGAAGGTGAAAGCATCCTTGAAGCGTGGCACAGAATATCTGTTTGGTAGATAATTGCTGCATTTAGAGAGGGTACAGAATTAATGGTATGGTGTCCTTCTGGCAAAAAAATTGCACATATTAGAGAAGTGGTGTTAATAGCTCAGAATGCCTCTGCAAATACAGAAGTTTGCATAATTGCACAAATTTGGTGAGCGTAAAAGCCATGTAAAAGTAATGATTTCTGATGGTAGTGAATAAAATGGCAAGTCTTTCAGTTCATAAAGAATTTGTTTATGCAGAGTCTGGAGTTTACTGAAATCAAAGGACTCACTCCCTTTGCTTTTTACTAGGTGCTCTGGGACAAGACCTTTTTTCTTCCTGCAGTTACCAGTTTGTGTCTTCAGGCAGGATGACTGGCTATTGCCCACACCTCATATCATATGGTGAAAATCAGTGGTCTCCAGCCAAGGCTGACAATATCTTAATCTGGAAGGTTGGTCAGGAAGGTGGTTACCTTCTTTCCCTACAGTGAATATTGGACAGTTTTTCCAAAGGTTGATAAACAGAAGATCTTTCCTTTTCAGTACCAGAGCAGTTCCCAGATTGCTTTTGTCATTGCTTCAGACATACCTTTGTTGAATTTCTGGCAATTTTTCTCCTGTGATGATTTCATTTTATTGCTATTGGCTTCTAAATAACTCACATGTGAGGCAAGTGGAAAATGCATTTCTGTGTGTTGGCTGTTCTCCTCTAATACCTACAGGGGAAAAAGGGGGGTCTCTTCTAGCCTTCTAAGGTCAGTCTTAATTTTTTCATTCTTGCTTATTGATGGAAGGGAAATACCCTTTACATTTTTTGCACAAAGGAAAGCACAACATCTGGAGCTGAATTATGCCAACAGGCACCCTCCTGTAGGTAGAAAGCCCAAGAGGGCATAGATATTTAACTAGGAGGGTGAATAGAGACCTGCTAGAGCACATTTGAGAGCATGTAGCTTAATCCTGTCAGCCTCAGAGCCTGAGAAGGTCTTTCTTAATATGTTGAGTCTTAGCCTCAACCATCTGGGAAAGCCATTTTTGTTGTGGAAGCTCTCTCTAATTAAAAGTACCCATTTGGTTTGAACATCTCTGTTGTGTTAATGCATTGCAGCAGCTGAGCTGTATTAAATGTAGCAAAGCTGCATCCCACAGATACTCTCAGAGGGCAAAGAGATGCAGTGATGCTGGTTAACCCCACAACCGTACCCACATCTAGATTTCGGACTTGTACAAAGCTGAGTTCTTGGAGGAAGGGAGGCCTTAGTGTTGACTTATTTAGCCCTTTGGGAGTATGGCCACACTCCCAGCTGAAAAGTCAATAGAATGATAGAATTCGGTGTCATTTGGTTTGAAGCTGGGATCTGATCCGTACAGAGCATGGGAAAGATTCCTAGTGAGCATTTCTTGCCACTTCTTCTCGTCCTATTGTTTCTCCCCATAAAGCTTGGAGCAAGCACTTGCTCGACCACATGAATGAAATGAGTTTATTTATTGCTGCCTCCTGAATTTCACTGTTTTTATTGCTTCTGTGGAGCTATTCCTGAGAACTATGTATCTCTCAAATAGTAACTTGATTGACGATAAGTAGATGGGATATTACTCTCCTCGACATCTGCTACAGTTTCAGGCTGTGTATAGCAATTGATGGGGCAAAAAAATCCTCTTGCAGAAGGACATATCATTCCATTGTCTTTGTTTTGGTGAAGAGCAATTCCTCCTGGAGCATATCGAGCCTGATAGATGGCTGCAACTACAAGCTACACTAGGGTGGACTGAAGTTTTTTGACACTGTTTTTTCACAGAGGTGCTGTAAGGAGATGTGACACACAGACTTCCAGCTCTCAGCACTAGTCATGTTCCCTGTCAAATCTGCCAGAATCATTTGTTTGCTCAGAAAATGAAGCAGTAATGGCATGTATTACTTAGAATAAATCCAGCTCATTTTAAAAGTAATAAAATGAAACTGAGATTTTGGGTTTTTTTTAAAGACACATGGATGTCTCCTCAGAAGGCATAGGATTTGTGGTGACTCATAAATTCTTTACGGATTCTTCAATAACTTTTTGCCTTTTGAATGTGAACTAGCTTTTTTTAGTTTATAACTAATTGGGTTAGTCATCTTTGTACTATAAAAGGGGATATATGAAAACTGTAGATACTAAGTATGGCAAAGGCCTCTGATTTCACAGTCCCTTCCCCTAAAGCTTTATGATTGCCCCAGAATTTGCATCTTAGGTCTGTATCCACATTAATTTTGACAACTGGAGATCAGAGACTTGAATTTGCAGTGGGGTTCACGCAAGGCATCCATTGAGCACAGCCACAACCTCTCTAGGTTCAAAGTCTGTAGCTGTTCTATGCATGGAGCTCGTCTGGGTGACAACCTAAATTAGACCCTGGTGTCTGAACACCAGGTACAACTCTGACCCAAAAAGCAGGGATCATGCTCTTTTTGTAAGACTCAGTCCCCTGCTCAGGCCAGGTTTCTGTGGTAAGTCCTCCTCCTGTACTCTTATCCCCCCCTACGTCTAAGAGTATGAACAGAGAACATTTTTAATATTTCTGTTCATAAGAACTCTAAAAACTACTGGGATACTCCAAGGGCCCTGTCTGAGTAGCCGGACACACCTAATGAAGGTTTTGCTGAGAGAGTAAGTTCTATACAATTCATTATTAAAAACTCTCAGGCTCTTTCTTTGACCACTGGGACTGCCCTCATGCTGAATCTGCTCCTGCTTCCCCATCACTGAGTGCTCAGGGACCCATGGGAGTCCCACCAGGAGTTTGCAGAGTGCAGCAGGTGTGGGTGGGTGTGTTGGTACTAGAATCCCTTAGGTATGTGAAACTGCATTTATTTTCCTTCTTCATTCTCTCCTCACATTATTTCTTGTCTGTCTGTTGGACATCAGGACAGTGTAGACAGGACTCTGTCTTTTGATTTGTGGTAAAAGTAATTCTAAAAATATCTTGAAGAGATTGCCTTGGCCTCTCTTCCTACCATATCAAATCCAGAAATCGTATTTTGCTCTTTGTTTTGCTTTCCGCTATGAATTTGTTTGTCTCCTTGAGCACTCTTTCACAGGATTATACTCAGAGCGAAAGGAAATGATCAAAGGATGGGGACAATTAGTGTAAGAAAGAACATTAAAATATGTATAAAATGCTTTGATTTAATGACAAGTAATGAGGAGGCGAGTTTATAACAGTTTACATATTTATGAAAGACATAAACATGAGGAAAACAAGAAAATAGTTGTCATAACAAGTTGGAGTTTAATTTACACTTACAGAATGATATTTTAAATGGAATAATGTATTCTGAATATAAAGCAAATTGTCCTGCCTATAGCATCTCTTCAGCTAGACAATAGTTCACAGGAGTTGCAGATAAATCCCATTGTTATTATATGAAAATTTTCAACCAGCCTAGAGGAGATACTAGAATATTGATTTAGGAGAACAGCCTTGCATCACTAAAGAGGTGGTTTGAATGACTGAGTGGTTGGGGTTGTTTTCCATCACTAATTCCCAGGATCTGAAACTCTTTGAATTTGACAAGATCTGCAGAGGACAAACAAGACCAGAGATATAGTTTCCAGTTTGTGTGCTATGCAGTGAGCATAAACAGCAACTGCTGCAATGAATTCCAGCCCTCATGAGCCTGCTGTGTCTGACTGCTTTGCAGACTATATTATATTTTAGCTTGATGCATCTTAGGAAAAAAAAAAGAGGTTTTTTAAATTCTTTTTGCACCAGAATTACCTTGATAGAGATATGCTAATGTTGTTCTATCAGAAGCAGTGTCTGTGCAGAGTAGTTGATGTGGTTCCAGACAAAACAGTCTGTTAGACCACCTCTAACAAAATCCATTCCTGAGCCCTTCATTTAGAAATTTCTCAGGACAACACAAGCAGTAATTAATTCTCACGCAGCCTACTGAGCCGAACAAGCCTCATTTTCCAGGCTAGGCTCCTCAGAAAAGATGTTAAAGCTCTTCCCAGAGCTGTGAATATCCACTGTTGTACTCTCTGGAGTTACTCAGCACCTTTCAAAACCCGCTTACTTGTGAGTGTCTACAAATGGGCTTAGATTAGTCTTCTACATTATAAAACTGTACATTTATGCTCCAGCCCAAAGGAACTGAGGGCAAAGTCACCATTAAAGCATAAAGTACAGCTATTTACAGATGAATTTTTAACAGATGGATTTTTAACTCCATCTCTTATGCCTTTTTGCTTTGAAACAGGAATCCCCCACTCTCATGCTAGAGGTTTCTTGAAAGATATTTCAAGAGCACCTGCCTGTCTCTCAGGCCAGGTGAAGCTCTCATGCTGAATATGCCCTGGGCAGGTGAGGGAGATGGACCCAGCCTGCAGGTCCCTGGGCAGGGATGCTGCCCCAGGGTTTGCCCAGGCCACAGCACTGCCATCCTCTGTGGCTTGGCCTTTACCCACAGCAGTGCAAACTTCCATCACACAGCTGGGAGCTGGCACTGCAGCTCCTGAGGGCTTATGTGTGTCCCTCCCCAGAGGTCTGGCACTGAGAGTAGTCTGGAGTTGCCTTTCCTCTGATGGGGAGATGTGCTGTAATGGAAGCAGAGAGAAATAGTGCCTGTTCAAGGCTTTCAGAACACAGTCATGCTTTGCATTATCAAAGTACTTATACCAGTCAAGATAACACACTAGTATGTAATTTGCTGTGTAGACTCCAGATATCAGTTGGGAACCATGAGATTAGAAGGAAGAGCATTTTGCAAAGGAATGGAGCTCTTGCAGAATTAAATACAAATAATTTTACTTTAAATTTTACATACTTAATAGAAGGGGATAGAGAGATGATGTGACAGATACATGTATTAGAGTCACAGAATATAGGAATTTGTGATTATGTGGATAGGAAGTGAAAAGAAAAATAAAAGTAATAAAGAAGAGAACTTGTTAGAAACAGAAGAAAGAACAGTAAGAGGCAGGTAACTTAATAGTGGAGAAAGTCTTCCCTGAGTTACCTCAGTTCAGAGGTCTTCATTAAGATTCAGAAGAAGTTTCAGGCCATCTGCTAATGTAAAGCAGGTTCGCTGCCAAGGAACCCCATCTTGGTACAAAACAATCTGCCTTTTATTATTCTATAGCTTGTATGAAGTTGGCTTAATTTCTCTAAGGCAACTAAATAAGTTATTATTAAATTATCTTAATACAACCATGGTAAACAAATACCCATACTGCTAACATGGAAGTATTCTCTCTGTAATGTAATGAATATATTTATTCACTGATTTGGAACTCAGCTGGCTTTCTGACTTCTGCCTAAAGAAAGCTCCAGGCCACGTCTTTCGAATCTCTTTACTTCTAATGTTTTCTGGAAATCTTTATTTTCTATTAGCATAACCAAACAGAGCAAATGAAGCCCACAGCTGTTACTTGCTTATGCTAAGCTCTTTCATGTATTGTTACATTTTTCTGGATATCTAATTGTTGTTCCTTGTATTATCTTTCGCTTAGTATTACATATAGAACTACAGAAAGATTTAAGATTAAATGATAGGAATGCGCTTAGCTCAGTCTTTTTGCTGTTCTTCAGCATTATTTGGGATTTAGGTCAGTCATCTAAGGATTCATCTCCTAACTAGCAGATAGGTTTTCTCTGAATCATTAAGTCTCACAGATCTCTTCTTCCCACGTCTCTGAAGTGGTTCTTTCATTTACAAGCTCCTGGAGTGCTCAGATAACTTTCTTATGAGGCTTGACACAGTATCAAAGTGCATTACTCACTTACCAACCCTAATCCGTTCTCTGGCCCCTCTGCAGTGGAACGGAGCTGAAGCACCCGCCTGTCTGGGACTCAGCCAAACCCTGGCAAAGGGATGCTTCATGCAAAAGGGCTTTTAATAAACAGCCAAATCCCCTCATTTGCAAGCCCAGTGCTGGAAGCAAGGATTCTTCTTATGGTCACAAATTCAATACAAGGTGGGGTGGAGGGGTAGAAGAAGGGGGAGGAATAGAAAAAGGCAATGAAATTATATACTTCAATATAAATAGAAGTTTGACAGAGATCTGGAGTTCTTGGTATCAAATGTGATTCAAAAGAGTTCAGAAGTGGATACCCTTAATCTTTTTATTCTGTTTCTGCATATATACATAGATATATTTCCTTACACACGCAGACATGAAAACCTCATTTGTGCTATAGTCATGTTACACATGGCTGTGGATGTCTAAGTGCAGAAGTCCTTCTCAGGGAGGAGAGCTGTATTGCTTCACCAAAAGGTATTTAGAGAGAACTTTGAACAGTGAAGCGGTAAAGCCATTCCAGCAGTACAAACTTGGGGAAGATGAACCTCCCTTAACTTAAATGAACTCTGTGTAGGTTGAAAAACCTCTTTTCAACACTGCCAAATCTTTGAAGTGAAAATCTGCACATTGTGAGGGAATGATTGAAGTGTGAAAACCACCTGCCCATGAGAAGGCTATAAAAGATACCCACCTGCTCCGATCAGTGTGACTGTAACACATTGCTGTGTGCTGCTCTCCCTTTATACTGTGTATTTCTCCAGCCCCAGTGTCAGTGTTCAGCTAATGCTGTAGCTCGGTGGACTTGCCTGTCAAATACATTGTCACAAGACCACCTTGACCCTGAAAAGGCGCCATGGGACACAGAACTGGGGCAGCCAGCTTTGTTGGTGGGCTCATACAGGTTGAGAGAATAAAAAGCTTCATAATGCATGGACCCAAAGAAAAGTCTTGCAATGACCAGAGATCTGATGTATGAGTGCTGCTGTTTGGGTTGCGTGAGCATGGCAAAATCCATCAGGAACTTAGCTGGGAAGAGTTGACCCAAGTGAAGGTTTCCTCTGTTTTTTTGCTTTAAGGAGAGAAACCCTCTGTTCTGGTTTTGCAAAACTTACAATAGACTTGGGCCCCTGCAATCCCTTTGACCAAGGGACCAACACCTTCTTACACCCATCTCCTTAGGCACAAGACACTTTCAAGGGCCCCATTCAAAGCACTAAGACTGTGCCTGAGACTTTAGACTACATTTCCCAATGTTGTGGAAGCCCAGTCTTGTGACTGGGGTTTGTCTCAGTCTGTATCAGCTTTTTTCCATCATAATCACAAGCAAGATTTCAGAGAAGTCTAATCATAATGAAAGGATTGTGGTAGGCTGCAAAGGTGAAGTGATGTATGAGCAGAGAGTAAAATAACATTTGGGCAGAGGTACTATAACCCTCTTTTTTTTTTTTTAACTCATCTTTTGGTGGTTTGGTTATTTACTTGTTTGTTTATGGGGTTTTTTTGTTGTTTGGTTGTTTGTTTGTTTTTTTTTTTAAAGTACCCTCATGCTTCAATTGTTACCATAAAGCAACTGCTACGTATTTCTAAAATGGAAAGCACACTCTGATATCTGTTCGGAGATTTTGACAACGTGATTGGTTGAATGTCCTGTAACTTGTGAATTGTGAATGCCCTATAAATATTTTAAAACTCCTGCTACAGCTACAGCCTCACTGAAATCCATTCTGAGACTTCATTTTTCTGAGAGATGCCTTTGTAGTTGCAATTCTGCCTGGTCTTGCTGTTGCAAAACTTAATCAGAAAAACAGGTCACTGCTGGTTTGAGCCTACTCTCGAGGTATGTAAAGGTTGTACTGCAGTTGTCACCACCTTCTTGCATAGTCCTGTAATCTCAGACCATTTTCCCAGACCAATGGGCTATAGGTCCCTTTGCAAACCTTTACAGGGATTTTCAGGGATTAGTTACACCAGAAATTTATTCTGAGGCTGTGGGTGTCTATCTGGATTGTATAGCCCTCTGATAAAATTGGTGCTTCTTCTACCTGCTTGCTTCTCTTGGGATATATTATGTGCAGTGTCCTCCAAGCATCAAACCTCAGGTTTCATGAGAAGTGAATGACAAGGACAGTCCCCTGGACAAGGCATGGCTGGAGAACACAGCCCCCCCTCCTTAGTCATAGATGATTTGACAAGTATTTGCTATACCGTACAAATTGATTATCCCTATTTTCTTTTTTTTTTAAAAATGGTTATAATAACATTTCCACATTGTACAAGCATGCTGGGAAGATAATATCCACTTAGGAGGAAGAAGGGTTTAGACATAGCAGTGATTAGGATTGGATTTGTGCATAGATCAATGACAGTGAAACACCCTTGAATAATCTCTGCCTCAAAGCAAAATTTGGCTTGCCTAATGTTCTCATTTTGTCTTGTTGGGTGACTAAAAGGTTATGATAATCTCAAGGGATCCTTGAAGTCCTCCACTGAATCACTGTATGTAGTAGGGATACTTTTTTTCTCCATAAACATGATGTAAATCAGAGTTTCAGGACATGGTGGCTGAAGGAATTTCCGTAACAGTTTGGGGTACAAAAGGAATGCAACACTTGTCCCACTGTCATTTCTGTGAGGGTCACTGACAGAGAGGGGAAGGTTGACCCCAGACTGTGTGTACCAAGTCAGTAATAGCAGGACAAACAGAAAGAAGTGTAGTCTTTTTTTTTTCAAAAAAAAAAAAAAATACGCTCTTGGATTCAGCATATTTTGTGTTTGGCTTACTCATCATATTCACACCTACTAATACCTACCAGTTCTCTGTAAATACTCACTAGAAGGCTTCCAGACTGGTCAGGGGTTTAAGAATAGATTTTACTATTAACCCATATTCTGTGATATATATCTGTGGTTTTTACTTTTGCAGACCTAGAGCCTTCTTCAATCTTCCAAATCCTGCACTTTTCAAAAAACCAAAACCCCTCAGCCAACTGTTTCACTGAAATATTTCAGAGTCACTCCAGTAGTCTTGTTTTCTGCACTGTATAATAAGTACTGAGGAATTACTCTGTGGTTATGTAATTTGTAAAATTGATCTGCTAACTAAAAATCCGATTCACTGACAAAAAGTAAATGCAAGTGAAATGTCTTCTGTAAAGGTTAAGTGCATACTTTATTTGCAACAGAGGATTGTGGATCTTCCCTACAAAGTTTTGTATATCTGAGTAACCTTGTGAAAATGAATTTTCTTTATTTAAAAGCTGTAGTTCTGCAGTTACTGAACTTTCTGAATCCTGTCTGCTGTGGACGCTCTCTGGGGTAGATTCTCCAGTGCCTACTAACATGATTGCATTTGTCATCTTTCAGTTCATTCCATATAGATGTTAACGCTCTTTTCTTCCCTACCCTGCTGGCCACTTGCACAAAACGTGTGAGACCTGTATTATATTTGTTGAACTTTACTTTGTCAAATTTTATCGAGCAGCCACAAGTCCACCAAAATTGAGCAGGGCAAACACACATACAACATAGTACCATCAAATTTGTTTCACTAGAAACACGGGTTTTAAAAAAAACAGATTAAAAATAAACAGCTGATGAGGAGTTCTGTGAATCCCATTTCCAGTGTTTTTGAGGTTATAATGATGTTCCGCAGGATCTCCGCAGAGCATCCACATCCAGAAGCAAGAGCTGTGAGAGGAGATTTAGGTAACAATTCATAAACTGTTCAGGATTCTCTGTGAGAGATTCTCTGTAGAGAGAATGAGAAAGATGGCAAAGGGAAAATTAGAGCAAAGCTTTTCTGAGCAGGGAGCGACTGCAAGATGAGGTAAAGCTGGAGCTGGCACAAGGTGTTTGCTCTCGCTCTGTGCCTTCTGTTTTCTGGACACACATGAAAAGAGGACATGCAAAACTTTTCTTACCTATACTTAGTTTTTCAAGGCTTTGATAACAGATGCTTCTCTAAATTATGAATCTATTGTCTCTGAGGGCAGATGGGTAGCATTAGTCCATATTGTGCTTCCCTCAGTAAAGAAGAGCAAAATTACATCCTGGAAAGAACGCAGACTTGATTGCTGCATATAGCAAATCTTGCTCGAATATTTAGTGAGCAAATCATTTGTGTAACTTCTGCATGTGGTATCTTAGTCTTGCAGTTTGTTACACCCATTCTAGAGCATAATCACGCTTCACAAAAGACCACAAGATGAAAGAGAAGGCATAAATCTCTAATCTTTGCAGTCAAAAGGAAATGAGGCCTGTGTCATGTGAGATTCAACTAAATAGAGATTTGGATCCCATTTTCAGCAGCCTTCAACCTGTGAGTCTACCAATGGTACTGAATTAAGCAGCACACAACCCATTCTAGAGAAAGATGAAATGATATTTAAGCACCCCACCAGTTAATGGGTGATTAGCGTGTGCCTTTGCTCATTACTCCATCAAGAAACTTGCTCTCAGTTGAATGACAAACAATGACAGATGCTTTAGTTGTTCCTAAATTATTTTGCGGTAATTAGTCAGCTGCAATCCCAAGGAAGGGAATAAACTGAGGATAATGACAATATTTCCTAAAGAAATATTTGTACCCAGCAGCGATCCCCTAAAAGCATGTTAATGCCCTGCAGTCCTGAATGTGTCTGGAAGGAAGTGTGCCTAAACCAGGGTCCTCAGTCTTTGCTGTGTGCTGTCTGAGAACTTAGCAGCTAAACATAAATGGAAAAATTTTGACCCTTTTTACATCCTGGGCCAGGCTTCACAGATTCTACAGAGCTGAGTCCTACAAGAAAAAACATAATTAGGGGAACTTTATGTATTCTGTACTCTGTGTGACCTCCATTGTAAGGTTAAATAATGCAGCCACAGTTGTCCATTCCATTTCCCTCCATTTACATTGATGACTGGATATGTCTGTCAGTTGTTTACTGTTGTAGCAAGGTGCTTGCTTGAAGGTTTCTTGGCAAAATTTGAAACCCACAGAAATAATGCCATGCATTGTGGCTGCTGCATCTTAATCTATCTAATGGTAACACAGGGATGGATTTCAGTGTGGAGGATAAAAAAAGCAACTCTAAAAGTGACTGTGTACAGCTAATTCTGTAAGTGCATGAAACTTTTTGTGTTTGTGTATTTGGAGACTTGGAGGTGTAGTTTGATGTTATTATTGATAGTGAACCAAAAAATGTTTAGAATCAAAGCACTCCATAGTTTCCTTGACAACTTTTATATTTCCAGGCATGAAAAATATATTTTTTTCTGTTACAGTTTTGAAATACTCCCCAAATCTTCCATTTAATTAATCTAATAACTGTGCATTTATTTAATCTACTGCTAAAGATCGGAAGAGCGTCG
>JAWWMP010000081.1:6652456-6728289 GCA_035047865.1 Dendrocincla tyrannina
ACTGTGTGAGTCAAAAATAATTTTTTTTTTTGTCCAAGTACAGTTACCAATAAAACAATGTGTATTTTGAAGTATTCTGGACAGGTAATTGAACAGCTGGCACTAGTCCTGTCAATGAGTACAAATTGTACCACAAAAGGTAGCCCAGCAGCTTTTCTTCTGTTGCTGTAACTTGCACAGTGCATCCATTTTCCTCCTCTGTCTAAATCAGGCAGCTGTACAGCAATTACTGTCAGCATAAATTGAGCAAGCTTGCAAATTGTCTTCAAAGTCATCCAAGAAAACAACTTTATCCTTTAAAGTAGCTGAAATATTATGTTGATATTATATACAATTATTCATATAATTTATAGGTTTTCATTGGGACAAGTTAAGTGCACTTTATGTGTTTTATCTGGATGACTCCTAATGCATGGTAATGTGAATTATTCATAAGTTGTCTTTTGGTTATAGGAGTCTTTATATAGCTTTTGTTTGCTAATGCATTTGATAGGCTATTTTGTGCACTAACACATTATATAGATAATGCTGGCAATAAAATAAATGCTAAATTATACATTCTATAGTTCTGCATTAAGAGCTAGTACAGTCTGCTTCATCATTTTTCCTCTGCTCCACTTCACAAATCTAAAGATAATTGATACTGTGAAACTATCATCTAACTCATTGAAAACACACTGCCACTGAACTATTACTGTGTATGCTGATGTAGAACTGGCATTGTTGAACGCGTTTTTAAAGCAGAGAAAACCTAAATATCTAACGTGCCAGCCTCAATATAATACCCAGCATCCATGTGGGGCTTCTTAAATTCTTCAATACTAACAAATAGAATTTATAGTTATCATCCAAACAACATAATTGGTAATAATCTTAAGTGCATGTGTATGAATGTTGACCTCTAGCCAAACCGATGACCTAATTCCACCTTTCACAAAGAAAAAAAAAAGAGTATAGAGCAAGTTCCATCTCTTTTACTCCAAAAGATACAAGATCTAAAGATTTGTTGCTTATTTTTGTATCACAAAACATTTCTTATGGATGAAAACATTGCCTAGGCAACATCTGTGAAAGTCTTCCATTACAAAATAGTGAGTCCTCCCAGGGAACCCACTTGATTTGGTCGATCCTGTGCCTTGAAGCAGCTAAGCAGACCAGAGCGCCATTTCACTAATGCCTGTTATGAACACAAAAGCGGTTCCTGCTGGGAAGAGCCTGCCCACTGCTTCCCTGATGTGCTGCTGACAGTATAAATGAGCCAAGGTGATTTAGGGAGGACTCTGCAAATTCAGAGAGTTCCATATGATGTGGAGGTGGGAGAATAACTGACTCCAGCAACCTCCTCCAGACCCTCTGAGGCAGCACACCTCTCTCACACCTTTCCCCAGCCCAGCATTGCTATGACAATAATTAACAAGCAGCTTCAACACAATCTGGAGTTTCAAGTGCCTGTCATCAATTAGGAACTGAGTTAACAGAATTCACTTATGCTCCGGGACCATTTGTACTGTTGGATGTCCTGAGAGACATCAGCACCACGGCTGTGAGGCAGGGCTAAGCCCTTTGCTTTGGATTATCTACCTGTCCTTGAAAACAATGGATGTCACATTGGCATCACACATGGTCATTTTTTTCACAAGCAGGGTCTTCTTAATAGACTTTGGCAGTCTCTCAAAGCCTTTATTAAGATTTATGTCTCCTCTCTATCAGACATCTTGATGTAGGATCGCTCTCACACTCTGGGTTTGCACAGCTAGATTGGGCATATTTTCCCCTCAAAGATCAGCATTAAAAGGAGCATTGAATGACTTAAAACCTACTGCAGTTTCCTATAGACTTGGCAGTGCAGCTCTGCCCCGGGTATATCAAGAGGACCTCTGTGGATTTGAACACTTTGGGACCACAGCATCATTTAGCTTAGTGAAAGTTCCTGTTGTCTAAATGTGGCTACTGTAGCAGATATTTGTCCCTCAGGTGCAGATTTTTCACTGGAAATGGATATTTCAGTGGAGACAGCAAAATAGAGTAACCCTAGAAGTCAAGTACCAGCCCCAAAATACCTGAATTAACAACAGAGTCAGGAGCAGGAACCATCTTCAAATCAGGGAGATTACCTTTTATGTGGAATTTATAATTTTGATTCCAGGCAAGTGCCTTGGACACTTTCATCGCTATTTGGATCCTTCAGTCATGCTCCTCTATATGTAAAATACATTTGGTCACAGCTACCTGAGAACATTTTTATGTCAGCACTCCGTGCTATCGTTACACTATTGTTAAGAGGGCCTGGAATAGATAGATGTCCTGTTTTCATATGTAGCAATTGAGTCACACAGGAAGACAGTCCCTATTTGCAATTTTGTGTTCAGCTTGAGCCAAATCCATGTTTCAAGTCCAGCCTGAGTCCCACTTAATGCCTGGTTTGGCAGTTCTTGTCAAAAAGCTTTTCACCTGTTGGATTTGTTTCTTGCTTCTGGCATTGATCAATATGTAGTATTTCACAAAAGGGACTAAAGAGGGGAAAAAAAACCCTATAATTCATTAAACTAGTTGCACAACACTGTTAGTTCTTTCTCAGTGCCCTTTGAGTACTTTTGTGAGTTCTCCAGCCCAAGCTGAGTCTGGTCTTAGGTTGCATACATAAGAAATAATTTTAGTTATGAACATTTTAATGAACATTTTTAGCATCTGGCTTCAAACTAGCTCATCTTAATTAACTCAGAGCTGCTTTTCCTTAGTTTTTGAAAAAAGTAGCAGTTTGAAATACAACTAAAAGCCAAAGCGGATTTGCAGTGCGCGTTTTCCCCTGTTCATGCAGACCAGGGGAATTCTTCCCTGAACCATTCAGGTTCATTTATTAAACTTTTCGCATTCCTCTTGTATGGATTCACATACTTCCCACTCCGATGTAAACCAAAAAGATCCCATTAATAGCATTACACCATTCTTCAGGTTCCCTGCTTATCCTCACCTGTGAATTAAATAGATGAAAAACAGTGTGTTAACATTTAGTGAGTTAAGATTAATGGCTATTACTTGAAAACTCTCTTCCATTGATTTATTTTTTTTTTATTTGCTAGTGGTTTCTCAGTGATGGACTGAAAATGTTCTCCTTCCCCACTGCATTATCTTTTCTTTTGTTATGTATTTTTATTGTTTCTGATAGCTTAGTTGATTTAAGCATATTCATTCAGAGGAACTATGTTTACCAGAAAAAATTGCAAGATATTTCTACTTTTGAAAATGTTATAAAATGTTGGTTTCTTTTTCCTTTTTTTTTCCTTTTCATTTTTAGATTGTTTAATTTTTATGTTACCATTTCAGAGCTTTTCTGAGTTTCCAGGGGAACTATTGGTCAAAAGTCATCAGAGTGTAGTCATTAAAGTCTGTTGAATTAAGTCTGTGGAGGGATGAGCAACTTTGGAGAGGATCCAAATCTTCATAAACTTTGTGAATTAGGATAAAATCACCTATTAAAACATATCATTATTCAATTAATCTTTAAGATAATGGGATCCTTGTTTCCATATTGCTTAATCTTTATGCTTATGAGCCTCCAGAATATTTTCAAGTGTAGTAGAATATCCCTGTCACTCCAAAAAGTAAGGGGAATGTGCACTTGCCCCCTTGAATTTATCAGCAGAGGTGACTCGGTCTCTTTTTGTGTGCCCCACACTTACTCACCTTGAAACCAACATGGATTTTATTTGGGTTTTGTTTTGTTTGTTGTTTTGTTTTGGCTTTTGGTTTTTTTTTTTTTGGGGGGGGGGCGGTGTTTAGTTAGTTGGTTTTGTGGTTTTTGTGTGGTTTTGTTGGTTGGTTGGTTTTTGGTTGGTTTTGGGTGGTTTTTTTAGGGGTGGTGTTTGTTTTTTTGGGGGTTTTGTTTAGTTTGCTTTGCCGGTTTTGTTTTGTTTTTCCCATTTGCTGCTTCTTTCTTCTCTCTTTTCCTTGTCGGGAAAATATTTTACAGACACCAAAAGTGGAGGATTTAAACTTCCCAAGTTATTTTAAACAGCAGTCAGACCTCAAGAAAGAACAGTATCTAATATCTTCAGAAGTTATTTCCTGCCAAGTTGTAAATTGCAGAATTTCCCAAATGTAGTGTGTGGAATCATTGTTAAGGAGATTAGGCCAATTTCTGCAATTGGTTCTAGAATCCCTAATTTAATAGAAACATGAAGTAAGTGTGATCATCCTGAGGAGAAGAGAGAATATTAATGAGGCAATCATAAGATTTGATCTCCAAAAATAATTTGATTAGTTTTTATTTTAACAGTGTAATTAGAAAAAATGACTCACATTTTACTGATTTAATTTCCTTTAGCCTGTATAAGTACATAAAAATTAGAAATAAAATATCTATGTGGAATACTGATTTAGGTATATCTTCTTATATTCCCTACTGAAATTTTGCGTTCGTCATTATTCTTCATGTATTGCAGTGCTTTACAGCTGAGATTTCTGAGATATACACTTCCCACTGACAGTAATGGGAATGGTACATCAAAATCCGCTAGGTGGCTTTGAAAATTTCAGATATATTTTCAGTATACTTTGGAAATACTGCTGAATTTATCCTTATACCACCCCTTGGAGACAGGTAAATACCCCCTAAATATATTTTATTGAAGTTGAACTGTGCAGAACAGAGATGTGAGAGACATAATGGGACTAATGCTATTGACTTATTCTGGCATTGGAGGCATAATCGTGAGCCAAAATCATTAAGTATTCATCAGCAAAACTAGACTGCAATTGTAGTTGCCTAATACTATTTAAAAATATGATTTAGGAAAAAAATCTGTGGCACTCAGATTTTTTTTTTAGGTCTGCAGGGGGTGGGGAGTGCATTCATGTATTTTGAAGTGCAACCCAAAATTTGTATTTATAATTGGCACCATAATTCTTCATGGCAGGCATAGCTCTTGATCTTCATATTCCCTTCTTCTCCCTGGCAGAACTACGTATGATCTTCTCTTTTGGATTCAAGATCATCTCTGGTCATATCCATCACAAAATAAATCTCCTGGGCGCTCCGGGCTTCCCATAGATAAAATGAGCAACATTGCCTTTAATTTCTGGACAGTTCCTCTGCACTTTATACTTTTGTCCATGACTTCTGAGACTTCAATTGGGCTACTGTGTCCTGTTTTGGGATCCTTGGAAAAACAAAGGCATCAACAAACTGGAGGGGAGGCCATCAAGATGATCAAGGGCTGGGGAAGGGTCTGTGGGAACAGTGGCTGAGGGACATGGCTTTGTCCAGCCTCGAGGAGAACCAGACTTGACACCTCTTGGAGGTGCACAGCTGAAAGGATGACAGGACAGAGATACAAGTTACAGCAGCAGAAAATTAATGAGTTGCTGTAGAAGTTAATTTAAATAATTGTGTTAATTTAACTCATTTAAATCATTAATTTAAATCATTGTGTTAATTTAAATCAATATGTCTTCATATGAGAAATAATGACACTGTAAGTAGGCCTCAACTAAAAGTGTTAGAAAAAAACCATCACAAATCATGAGTTTGTTTTGATTTGACAAGGCATTACAAGCTTCAGTAATGGGTGATTGACATCAGACATTAGGAAATAATTGTAATGTTAAGCAAAGGGGTAATATAATCAATTTTCAGTGGTGTGGCATTCCCAGTACTGAGAGTGTTACAGGACATCCTGGAGGAACACCTTTCAGGGGGAATTTACTTAGTTTTTTGGAAGGACAGTTAGAAAAAATAACCTCTCCCAGGATCTTCCACAGCTGTTTTCTCTGGTTTTAGTAAAAGTGTACAGCAAAACTTGGGGTCAGTGCCTTGGCTCAGCTGCATTCTTGTTGACCTTGGGTACATCAGTTAACTTGGGCTGTGTTTCAACACTCCATGTCCAAAAAGGAGATTATTGTTAGTGTTTAGCATGAGAGGTGCAGTGAAGGTAGAATCCATTAATGCTTTTAAAGCACTGGAATATTACATTAATGATAAAAAAATGTCCTGGCCCTGCAGAATTTTTAATCTTAAAAGATGAAAGAATGTGAGAGGAAACACCAATTGCCTTAGGGATGAATGACATAGCCACAGGGAGAAGCGGTTTGTCAAATGTGGTAAAGCAGGATTGAGAGAAAACACCCAGATTTGTCATGTATTCCTTAAAGACAAGACCAAGCATAAGTGATCACAAATACTGTGATTTCCTTTTTTTAAGCTCCTCCATCAGTGTTTCTCCACAAGAGTCATTCTTCCTGCCAGCATCAGTAGGAGCAGTGCAACCTGTAGCCATTCAGTTTGACTTTATTTTAAGATGGCAGCAAGTATTCAAAATTACCAGGACTAACCCACTGGCCTAGAACATCCTCCCATCTTCTACCCAGCCACAACCTTGCCCACACTCATGTCTCTCTCAAAGGATGTGCAGGCACTGCTATTAATAATCCATATATTAGTCATTTTTCATGGCTTCTTGCTATTTCCTGGAATATCTTTGTTCTTTTTGACTTCAGCATCTTTGGACCAGAAATTCTGCCAGTCGGTTTGATCCAACACTCACTCGTGCTTGGAGTAGTTGTCCTCCAGACTGCCATGAGTGCTGCATCAGTACTGCTCTCCTTGTATGAGTAAAGATGATCTCTATTGCTTTTCTGTGTTATGTAGAGTTTACTGAAGACTGTACAAAACCACAGTAAGTAATTATTATTTTGTTTTAAAAAGGATAATACTGGAGAATGCGTGAAAAGCCTGGGGAGCACTTCACCCCTGAGTGAGAGCTGTTCCCTCCACACTGAGTGAAGGCACACAGACCGGTGACTCATAAGATTTTTGTGCTGTTGGAACAGACTGTCATAGGCTGATGCAGGATGTCAGGGCAGGACACCATCTCCTAGCAACTGCCCAGAGTTGTTGTCTTTACGTTTAACCCTTCTAAATTTCTGTGCACACCAGGATGCCACTGGGATGTGTTTACACACCACATTCTGCTGCAATTTAATCAATACTTCTCCTCCACTGCTCTACGAACAATGCGGGGCAGCACATTGACTTGGATAAATGGAATGGATCAATCTGTGATGTCAACATGATTTTCCCCTTCTTCTTCGTTTCTGTTTCTTTCCCTTTTTAGAAGTGGTATTCTTTTCTACTTTATTGTGTGACAAGTAATTCTTATGGTTTCACTTAAGTCTCCCTTAAAACATGCTTCTCTGCATGGCTCTGAGTTCATGATATCCAAAAGGAATGTTTTAAAATGATCAAATAGTTTAAATAAGGCAGGGAAAGATCCAGCAGCAATCTGAACTTCAAGACTTTCACTTTTTTATGGACTGGTAGATAAATGGTGCATCTCCTGGCTGCAGCAGCTCTTTTGCCATTCCTACTTCCTACCACATGTGATACCTGTGCAAAGTGACAGCGGGAAACATGTTTCCTTGCTGAGAGGAAAATTGGTAACAAAACTCCCTGCAAAGCTTTCCGCTACACTTTTCTAAAAAATAGGATATAGATGGTTTTATGGAACTAATCCAATCTCAGCAAGCTAAGTAAAGGAAGTTATACTGTCATTGATTTAGAGGTACCTAAGAGTTAACAAGGCAAAAGAAAGTATTTATCCCTTGTGTAACGGCAAAGGGATGGCTTGTGCCCAAGTTTCTGTTCAGTAAACTGACTTTTTTCTCACTCAGATCACGGCAGAAAAGACACTGAGACTTTGCTTAACTCTTCTTGATGTCTGTGCCTTTGTGTTCAAGAATTCTTATCTGAAGGGAAAGAAAGCTTTTCATATTTTGCATTGGTTCTAATTTTTGAATCATTAAGGCATTAATGTAAATGGCATTGGGGAAGTTGGCTCAGTCTGATTACTGCTGGAAGTGTGCTCCTTGTACCAGTTGGGTGTATGAACTGACAACATTATTCCCGTGCTTTGGCCTTATGAGTTCACATGCTTGTTGGCATTTAGAACATTTTATACCCAAAGCCTGTGGGAGCTGAGTGACTGGCACTTACTGAGCACGTGCAACTTGAAAAATTAATTTTAAATTTGAAAATTAAGACCAAATGGAATCCTCACCCCTCATGGTGTTTCTCTGTTCCCAGATCAAGTTCTGAATAACTGAGAGGTGTCGAAAATATGTGGAGACAGGCTGCCCACACTGCCTGTATTCCCGACATAACCTCACAAATGTCCCGTGATCAAAGGTCCTTCATTTATCTCTACTTACCAGCACTAAAATCCTTGTTGCAAATCACTTCAGTAGTAGCTGCCAATTTATTTTTGTGAATCATCTCATTGCAGTAGCACTGCTGCTGAGTGGCATCACTTTGCTGTAGTGCAGTCTGTGTTCATTATTGAAAAAAGTTTTAGCTTCTTCACAAGTTTGGGTAATATTGCAAATCTTTCAGCATCCATTAGAGCTGAAGCTTCAGGCTTGAATGTTAATGGTACTGGAACATAACACTGAGGTGATCTGACAAAGTCGCCTAAGGAGGTTTTCATAAACCTTTTGTACAATATCTCTGCTTCTTTGCCAGTGAAAATTAACCTCTACTTGCACAAAAACGAAACTTCACCTAACTCATTTAGAAATAGCAGAGGGAAAGAGAAAATCAATCCATAATGAACAGTATCACATTAAGAAAATCTAATTAGAAATGGCTTCTCTTTTATTGCACTGATAATGGTAAGCTTTAAGAATGACATCATTACAAAATTCAATAGCTTATAAGGGAGTGAATTTTTTAAAAAGTGTTTAAACTACCAGATCAATAACTTCACACACCACATAATTAAATTGTACAGAAATTCTCAATAAGCACTAATGTTAGAAATGTGGTACTCTATTTTAAAATAAAGTGTATGTTATCTTGTGCTGCAAACACTTCTAAAAGTTGCCCTGACATTTCTGAAGGGTGAGAATCTCTCTTTACACGGTACACTGAGGACAAAGTCTTCCCTTCTTAGTTTTACTTATTTGTCTTCAGCTGGAGATGGGAGGAATAGTTTTTTGGGTCTATGCACCAGTTTCTCCCTAGAAATGTTATCTGAACTTTTCATGGAGGTTTTTAGGACTGGGACGTGAAGAAGCAGAAAAATTCAAATCTTTTTTAATATAACTTCCAATATTTTTTTTCAAGTTATTTTCTTAATTTCTTCAGAAAGAAACAAAATTAAGAATTCTTTTACTAACTGGAAACAGGCCCTTATTGTAAAATTTTATCAAGGGTACCCTCCATTGCACAGTCTCTAAACCAACTTCAGTTTTACGAAAGTAAAACACCCACTGATGAGTTTTTATTGAGTCATGGCACGATTTAATACTTGAGATAATCCATCAAGGTTTGGATGCAGTTAAAATACAGCTAGAATATATTATATTTTATAGACTACTTACCAGTGGTAAAATTATTTTTCTCTAAATGCACGCAGATAATCCACACTCGCTTATTGTGCCCACTGAGGGAGCAGCATATCTAATGTGTAATCTTTCTGTAATGAGCCTATTACTGTGGTTTCTAGGTAGAGTTCCACCAGGCATATCTGTGGGCTGTTTTGTTCATACTCTCATGAAAAAAAAAGTCTTAGTAAGATTAGCTGCTGTTTGGCAATTTGCATGGCTAGATATACTTGTTTATAAAAAGAGCAAGGGATAATTAATATACTTTATAGAGAAAGCTTCAGTCATGAAAATAAAGAGGAATAAGATAAAATCAGTTCTGTTTTCTTTTTAACCAGTCAAGTGTTGCAAGAGTTTCAAAAAGTTTAGGAAAAGGATTCAAGGTTACACAATAAAAGAATTTCTCTATCATGGACCTTGCAGATAAGAAACAATGTGCTGCACATAATACTTCTGAGATTTGAATTAAAACTGCCAGGGATATTGGCAGTGGAGATGAGCACTGTAATGCACTGTTCTGCAAAAGGAGTTCATCACTGCTAACAGAATTTGAATTATGCTTTACTAGATTTCCTGCATATGTCAAAAATAAGTAATTGCCAATTATCCTGCTCAAAAGAGCTGGTGGGATACAATCATTTCACTTAAACGTAAGTGCAGAGCTGCAGAGCACTGAGAAAAAACCCTGCAGAATTTCTCTTCAAGAAGTAGTTGCTGATAAATAGAGATAACTTCAACTAAGCCAGAAGCTAATTTTAACTTCATCCTAGCATGCGGATGTTCAATACTACTTAATACTCTACAGTAGTTCACCAACTAAAACAGTGGGTTAATTCCAGCAATGTGCTTGCTCAATAAGGCAGTACTTTCAACTTGATTCCTCAGGAAAGAAACATCCACAAAGACTGTGACCTGTTGGAATAACTGTGCAAGACCAAGAACAAATCTGGGTCTCTTAAGCTCATCACTCTATCCACTGGAGCCTGCTCTCCTGGGATGACCGGAAGAGAATTAATGAGAAAGGATGATTCCATTTTTAATGGTCCCTTTTTTTCATTTTTCTTTCTTTCTGCAAAGTTTGTTGAATCCATGTAGGAACCAGAATATTTGTTGGCTAAATCAGAGCTCAGAGCCACGGCTCCAAAATTCTATTCCAGTTTTTGCTGCTACTTCATTTTAGGTAGGTCACTTGTGAGCTTCCCCAGTGGCTGAAATAGAAATAATTGTATGGAGTTTGTAGTGGTGCTATGAGACATACTTGTTGGTTTAGATTGATTTGGGATCTTTGCAAGATGATAAAGAAATGTCAATGTTAAAGTACTGCAATCTTCTCAATGTCTGCAAAGGTACACCTGGAAACTGTGCACACAGTAGAAAAAGAAAAATGATAGAACGAAAAGTGTGGTATAATTGTATCATAATTGTATAGGTTTGCCTGCAAATATAGTCATTTTGTACAATGGTTGGTATGACTAAACTCTGTCTGGCACAGGGAGAACTGAGTTTGACTCCAAACATTAAACAATTCTAGTTTTTTGCATATTTTTGGGTTTCTGTACATATTTGTGTGATAACGCATTGGATTAAGAGGAGATTTTGTAAATACATTTCTGTGAGTCAGACTTGATTGCAGTTTAGAAGTATAAAATGTATCCCCCTGGTTTTTGTTGCCTACACAAATTCCAGAGAGCTGAGGATAGCAAATGGGACCCATAATAACTGTATGGGAAACAGGCAGAGAATTCCTCAGGATCAAAGCAAACAGCCCTATACTCTCTGCATTAGCAAAATGGGCGTTCTCAGCTCCCTTGAATAGGAGAAATTATCACCAACCACCCCCCTCCCCAAACCTAGCCTGCTGTGGTGATGATATAATTAAATGATATAGAATTGAATACTCTAAGTAGCACACCTACACAGATCTGGCCCGGGGTGACCTCCTTTGACATCTCAGGGTCCTGGGATAGCTTTTTCTCCCCTCCAAGGACAAACGGACAGCTGTCAGCAGGTTATGCTGATGCCTCCAGGCTCTCAAGATACTGCAGTGTGACCTTGTGGAAATCTGTCAGGTTCCTGTAGCCTCTAGTATCTGCTCAGGACAGGGTGTTTTGGAGTCTGGAGTTGAGGACCAAAAGAGCTGAGAGGTGCTTATGTAGGCTGCACATCCTAGAGTCACAGCTGAGTATTTGGTCTCTGTGGTTCTCTGGCTCTAAGGTTGAGTTCCTGAAATAATGGACCAAAACTGCTAGGAGCAGGACAGCAAGTGGTGAACTTCACCCACGAAGTTTTTAATGGATATTGGATTACCATTTACATTAATCTGTGAGTTTTGGCCTGACCCCTTCAAGGTGTTTACCTGACCTGACAGATCTGGCAGCCAGAAACTAAGGCAGTGCAAAGATAGTTTGATCAGAAATTTAGAAGAGGAGTGACGTAAGGCAGCTGTCTCTAAAAAAATCTGATTAGTTTCTTAGTTTGTATGAAACCCAAATTGAGGAATGAGAATTGAGGGAGAAGAGACTGGTAAATTTAGATGTCTGTGAAATTCCAGCAAATCTGAGATGAACACTGTGATTGTGCCATCCACCTTGGGGTTTTGCAATGTAGAACATGGCTTATGGTGCGCAGAGGGATCCAGTGCCTCAACCTGTCCCTGGGGTTGTGTGGTTTCCTCTGCCTGCTACAAACCCATGTCAGCTAAAATAGCCCTATTGCATACAGTGAGGTCACTGCAACATCTATTCTTTTGGTCAGATTGTGCCCATCTTAAGAAAATAGGTCAGAAAAAAAGTGATCTGTCAGATGAAAGCAAGAATAAATCAGGTTAAATCTTTTTTCCAGGGTTTTTAAGTTTTTTTTTCTTCAAGTAAATAACATGCACAGAACCTGTTACTCATCTTGCCTGGAGGCTTGACAACTCCTGAGATACATTGACCTCTGTGAGAGGATTCATTCTCTTCCCTTCCATGGGAGATTATGGCCTTGGCAAGATTCAGCTGTGGAGTGAAAATCCAGCCATATTCACAGCACTGATTTCCATGGGGAAACAGCTGCTGCATTTTAACGTTTGACTGGAGAAAAAAGTAGGTTAGAAGGTTTTGGTGTCCCCCCTGGAGCTTCATCCCTGGCTGAGCAGATAATAACTCTCTAGGAAAGCACTCCAGCAGCCTGGTGTTTTCATCCTCCTTCTGCGCAAAAGTCACTTGCTGCTCTTCCGTAAGTTGGGGAGGAGCATAAACATCTACAATCAGCAGATTATCCTCAACTGAGAAGATTCAAGATTTGATTAATGTTTTGGGTATGTGGCACCCTGGAAACAGGACCCTAATAGTCACCTGACATCCCTTTATGCTACTGAGCAGCTGATGTGCTGCAGGCAGGACCCTGTTTTCGGCTGTGGATCTGGTCTGTAGTGATGGCATGTTCCCTACAGGTTTGATACACGTTTGCAGTGGGAATAAAACCCAGAATGTTGCCCTAAAGCCATGGAGTCAGGCTGTATAGGATATCTCTCTGAAGAAAGATGCCAGAGAAATGCATATCTGGGTATATTTATAGTGACCTAGTCACTCTGGGGTCTCTTTATAATCATAGAAGAAAAATTGTCCCATTGAGAGTGTAATTTCTGACCCAAGTTCCCTCAGGCTTTCCATGGAATATGTTGACAGGTAGCTTTTGACTAGGAAGCCACAGATCATATGGAGAGCTCAGGTGTGGGTATCTTCCTTTGGCCAGATGGAGTCAAGGGAAGAAGCTGGAGCAGCCCCCTCGTTTTAGGACTCTTTGCCATCACCCTGCAGTACTCCAAAAAATAACTGCACTGCACAAATAATATTATGTTTGCTTTGCTAAAGTGTGACAGAAATCTCTTCCGCTGCACCCCAGAGTTATTACTCCAATATCATCCTGAGGATTCGGGAAGGACTTTTTGGAATTCCACTGTTATTCTTCAGCTCTTTTTGTTATGTCTTGAGAAAGGGTAACACAATTAGTGACTTGACCTCAGCTTCCCCTTCTCGTCTTATTTGGCTCAACTGCTCTGGCAAATGCTATACTGGTTTGTGGGTTTACCCATATCTGCCCATTCTTTATGATAAGCACTGAATCACTTTTCCTCATCCTTCTCTTTCTCATTCAGTGTCCCCTCTGCCCTTCCCTGTTACTGATGCAAGACAAGGTAATGCAAAGCTTCCAGACCTCTGGCATCATTTTTAATAAACAGACATTGCTTTGGGCACCTTCTTCCACTTTGAAAGTGCAATTCAAATGGTTTAATAGTAAAATATATGTTTACGTTGGTCACTCACCTTCATTTCTTCTACACTGTTGGAGCGATACCAACCAGCCTGAGTGATATACTGCATTTTAATTTATTAAACTGTTCTTTCACCTCTTTTCTCCATACATCTGCCTTTGAGACTGCCTCAGCTTCATTACCTGTAAAGTGTCACCTTGGGATGGATATTTCCCCTTCACCTTCTGAAGTGGAAGAGAAATGAAATCCATTTAGTTTCTTTGCACTTGGGCTGAATCATTTACCTTCTCATTCTCTTTGATCACCACTTTTACACCACAGGATTGCTGCTAACAAATTTTCCTGTGGGCATCCTGCTGCTGGGGAACTGGGAACTGGGTGATTTCTCACCTTCAGAGCCTTGGTGGATTCATCCTCACCTCCCTACCAGCCCCTCTTCAGTGGGAGGTTTGCAGTAGACCCAGAAAGTAAAAGTCTGCACATGTGGGAGTGACTTTATTACTTGCCTCTCTTTGCCTGAACGTTTTTCTGGGCTGGCCTCATGCATCCTGCTGGTTAACAGTATTTGGGGGAGGGAGAGGAACTCTCTAATAGTTTTGCTCTGGTAGTTTACTGGACTTCCATGGATTCTTACAAACTGGGCCTTGTAGGCTGATTTTGTAATTTTTTTTTTTCCCAAGGGTGCCTGAGGGAAGAAAAAGAATTTCTAATAATTTACTGTAACTTTCTTTGTTGTTTAGAAACTCCCTAAAAGGAAAATAGCAGAGAATAACAAAAAGTGCCTTAAATCAGCTTGGCAGTAGGTAAAAATCACCTTGTTGGAGTTCCTGGAGAGTTGTCAAGCCAGTAAACAAAAGCAGATGTTATGCATATCAAGACATGGCCCATCCCCTGAAGTCTGAAATCACACAAAGAGGAAAGGAATTGCTGCTGGTACTGCAGGCTTTCCCTCTCCTGAGCAGTTCGGTGAAGGGCTCTGATATTTCCACTGTCTGCCCTGTGGCTGTTTGGTTTTCACCTATTTACCCAGATACAGGAAGGGATTCTGTCAGAACTACTTCTGCTGCTTCTGGTAGAATTTAACTTTAAGATTAATCTGTTCAAAATGTGGCTGCTTAGAATTGTTGACTCAGTCACTGCTAATTACAGAGTCAATGCTTGTAGAATGCTGGAATTATGTAATTTCCTCATTTTTGCTGTACTGATTTTGTTTATTCTTATTCTACATTCTATTCTTGGCATCAAAATTCTTCTTTCTTTTTTTTCTTTTTTCTTTTTCCAAATCAGCAGAAAAGAGAATTTATAGATGTGAACCAGTTTCCTATTTAAATTTAATATGCAATTTCTTCCAAGATTAACCATCAAGATGCACTATGTTGTTTTTAGGCACTTCAGGGTTAAATTTTTCTCTCAGGCTTCCTGGATTTATTCTTGTTAGACCATCCTTTCTTACTCCTGCCTGCCAACAACTAAAACACTGTTATCTGATCCCTCTAAATACATAGTTCTGCTCCTTCTAGGATAAATCATCTACATGATTCTTCCAAAGCACCTTTTGGCTTCCTTTCCCCACTTACTACATCTCTTCTACCAGTTGCTCAGATATTATTTACTTTCATTACGGTGTGCGTAATTTTCCTGTCTGGTGTGTAAATCAAACCTTCTTAATTCTCTCAATCCTCAAAACGATTCCCTGGTGCCTGTTTCAGGTAACAGATAACCACCATTCTTCTACCTTGCCAGGGCCTTAACCCATGGAGACAATACAGTTGTGGGGGGCTTTTGTTTGTTTGTTTTGTTGTGATTTTATTTTCCTTTTAATTTAGCTTATTCTGCTTTGCGCCCCTGTAAAACACAACAGCTGGCAGTTTACCTTGCCACTGGAGCAACTGGAATACAGGTCTGCTCTCTTAAATTCCAGAACACCTTTGCAGCCTCGATCAAGCATCATCTAAAAGACACATTAAAACAGTCAGGCTTTCTGGCCATTGCATCAGATGGAATTAGTTCTTTTTGACTAGTACCAATTTGTATGCTGGGTTAACTAAGGAAGTTCACCATTCTTTTATTTTCAACCCCAATTTTTGAACAAAGATTATGATTCTGACATGGTACATTTAGCAGCTCCAATGCTGAATGCTTCTGTTGTGCTCTTTAATATCACATATGCTTTATACTGAACTTTAAATTTCATTATTAAGAGATTTTATCATTTATTAGATTCTGCTGTATTAGAAGAGCTCTTTAGATTACATTCTCTTAAAAATATCTGCATCCATTAGGACTAACCCCTTCTCCATTATTAGCCCAGAGACTACAGTTCCTCTCCCACATGAAAAAAACAGCAACTATTGTCCAGTTTCCAAGCCTTAAAAAAAGCTTCTCCATACAGTTCATCCTATGGGGAAACCAGGAACACAACCATTACTAGCCATCCCAAAACTTCCGTGTCATTACCCAAACCTGTCCAACACAACTGAAGGAGCATGGAACCCCAGAGAAATGCCATTATAAAGAATTCAGCATTTGAATGTGTAAACTCAGTGTGGAGAGAAACTTAAAGTAACTTCCACATGACCTGTAGGTAGTAAATGAAATTGTCCAGTTGGTCAAGATGCTGAGCTACCCAACACGCACAGGTACCTGACCTGGGAGGTGTTGTATGGTTTATGTGGCATAACAGGAATTCAATGTTGAGGCTGTACCCTTGTCCAAATACAAAAGTGCTTTCATTTTATCATGAGTAAAGCTAATACAAGACCCTTCATGTGGAGGGAGTGTGCTCTCCCCCACAGCAATAGCAGCAGAAATTGGGCTGTGTACAAGGAGCAAGGGCTGTTGCATCTGGGAATCAGCAGGCAGGGAGAAATATTTTTTCTTGCTGGTGCACACATTGAATGTTCTGCCGTTAGTTTTCCCTACTTTACTTGAAAGGCTTGTCATTTACAAGATTCTTGCAAATGATAAACACTTTTCAAGAGGAAGATTTTTGGTTTTCTCACACTGGAAATGACTTGCTCTCCCAGCCAATTCTCATTAATAAAAAATATATTTCTGAATCACCTAGATGGCCAGAGTTCCCTGGAAGTGAAAAGAACATAACGAACAGAACTTGCTTGAGAAAAGTTACTAGTTTAAAAGAGTAGAAGAAAGGAAAGGTCAGGTCTAAATCTACAAGGAAAATCTTCTGCAGAGCCGAAGTTAATACAAAAAAATTCCTGATTCATCATCCAATGCCTCCTCTTTGCCTAAGTATCTAAATGAGCAGATGAATAAACAACCATAGCAAAGCCAATTGTTGCAACTCTGAGAAATTCACAATAGAGAATTAAACACTAGAGATGGGGATGAGAGGAGGTAATTAAAACAAATTGGAAATCTTAATAGGTAGAAATAAAAATGGAGAACTTTCTATCAGTGAGTAATCTTGATTGCAAAAGTACTTGCAGATGGTTTTCAGCCTTAGAGGATTTCAGCTGGGAGGTTCCTCAGCAGCACAATGAGCTCTGCCAGTGCTGACCCATTGTATGTACCTAAACTAATCTTCATTTAAAACATCTGGGGAATTGGGAAACAATGAACTCTTACACCAGATTTTCTCAGGTGTATTTTGCAAAAGGCTCCCAGTAGACAGGTTAGAGCGGCTCACAAAGACATCGGTAATCTTCCCAACCTCATCTGCTTTTCCACTGACTTGTGTTAAAAATGAAAGTGCCCTGGTGAAATTAATGCAAAATACAGTTGGGAACATAACGAAAACTTTTTTCTGATAGTCTTTAGAATGCTGCAAGCATCCTTCACTTCTCTCTTCCAAAAAGGATATAATAGTCCTTTTTAGCATTTTGTTATATTTGAAAGAGGAACACTTAAGTGTTTTCTACCTTTTTTACTGGTTTTTTGGTAACCTTAAATGCAAATTGGATAGGACAACATATAATGTCCTCGTTTATGATTTTTTTTTTCCTAAAGAAAAGATATGCTCAGTATTTTAATAGCACCATCTGTCACAGGAGCAAGTGCCAAGCTGCAATATTGATCTTGTCACTTTGGGGAATGGTATGGTATTTAGGATTAGAAATAACATTTTTCTTTGCTCTGTTCATGTGTTTAGCTTTTATATAGAAACCAAACTCAAGAAACCACTCTTAATCACCTAATAAGACAAGTACTGTCTTAGAATCCACAGCAAAGTATCAGTAGGACCTGGAACAGCATTTGTATTATTACCTGTCACAGCTCAGTAATGTGAACAGCCTAATTGGTCTATGCAATTTATACAGTGACAAGTATATTCAAGACTAAGCAAAGATAATGCCTTCCAGTGACCATAAGTCATCATTGGGCACTAGTTTTCTCTCTTTAAAAGAGATATGATTATGCTGATGACATTTTAAATTAAGAGCACTCAAGCTGAGGTTACAAAGAAAGCAAGTGCTGCATTTTTTGCTATTTTATGTGTTGAACAGCAATCTTGGGTCTTTTAAAGGCTTTCTCCCTTCAAATCACCTGGATTTTGTTAAATATTTTCATTTCATTTGCTTTGGAAAAGAGAACATGCAGTATGTAGCCTGTTTTGTATCTACAGACAGACTCTGGAGAGGCCAGAATGGTGGTATCAGGTTGAGGTTATTGGAACCTGCAAAGGTCTCTGTGTTCTGCCTGATTTAAAAAGAGACTTTTCCCGTCAGGTTTCTGGCAAGGAGGAGGCATTTCTCCTGTCGGTGTAAAAACTTGTGGGTGTTTCCATCCCTGTTTACATTGCTGGATATAAATGTATAGATGTATTTTTCAGTGCACTAGGCAAAACTCTGATGGTGGTGGATGGTTGACGAAAAAGATGCTGGACAGATTTAAGGGGTAATGAAATTTTCCAAGTGATAATGATGCTTTCTAAGGTTGAATATTTATGTCTGTAATACTCTGTTAGACATAATCAACATTTTAATAATATGCCACTTTTTTTTTTCTGTTCCACAAACTTCTTTCTTTTGGGTTGGATATTACATGAATTTTGTGCCTGATACAGTAAGATTTCACCTGGGATTTGTAGCATTAAAGTCTTAGAATAGAAATACTTTAATGCTTTTTCTTCTGTTAGTAGTTCTCTTGCTGCTGAATGTATATTTATCCCCTGCATGCAATTTTACTTAGAACTTCAAGGCAGCTACACGGTGCTCCTAAGTACTGCATTTTATAGATTTTCAGCAGTTGTCATTAAACATCTCTCTTGAGGAAAAAAATACCAAAAACATTTACATGAAACATCAAAATCCTGTACTAAAATAATCTGTTATAATCCCATTCTTCATTTTTCACAGCATGTGCAAATTGATTTCATCTAAGATATTACCCAACTGTATTCAGGCTGGGGCTGGTTCTTTTATGTTTCATTTCCAGTAACTTAAAGAATTTTATGAAGTACAACATTCTTACTGGGGAAAAGTAAAATCTAGTAAATAGTTTTCTGTATGCTGTGTGTTGGGATCTGTATAATCCATTCTCTACCTCATTGCTTGGTTTTGCTGCCTAGTTGCTCAGACACTTGATCAGCTGTTTCTTAGTATTAGTATTTAATTAAGTAATACCTGGTGTAGAGGACAGCCAAGCTGTAGCCATGGATGCAGCAGAAATGTATACAGGTGGCACACTGAGCTGTTGGATATAGATGCATGAGCAATCCGTACCATAACTCAACCCACCACTGCAGAAAATTTCACATATTGAGCATGTGTATGTGTATATATATGTATGACTATGTATGTGTATACACACACGCGCACACACACACACACACATACATATATATATATATATATATATACTGTGGATTAAGGGCAGCTGCCAAAATCTCCATAGTGACCCCAGCAGTGCCTTTCAAATCCAAATGTGATTCCTTTCCTAGTGTTTCCTTTCATACCAAATATGACTCCTGGGTAGCTCATAGATGTGTGAGGCTCTGGCAGGAGCTGATCAGTAGCTTTCAAGGCCACTGATCAGACACTGTCCAGCCCGTGATTTGTGGGAACTCATCCTGCTCTCCCTGGACTTCAGCATCATGGCAGACAGGCAGCCCTGTGGTACGGCAGAGTCCAGGATCCCTGCTTCTCCAGCAGGAAACAATGGATTAGAATAGGAATGGGCATTATTTTTACATATTGTTGGGTAGAAAAGTGAGACAATTTTTTCAAGCAACAGGGAGTATCTGCCTTGCTTTCTCCTTGCAAAATTGGCACAGAGTACTCCTGCGTCCGTTTCCTTATGTCTGTAATTATTCAATGCTAGTGTTTTCCTATATATGGGTCGCTGCTCACAGGTGGTAATTGCTAATCTAACCTCCAGTGCTGATGCTCCACTAGCTCTCAGAGCCAGTAATGCCTGGCTGCAGGTGGGAAAGGAGACAAGAAACATTGCTCTGTTTGAGGCTTGACACAGTCAGCTTTTCATATATACTCCTCTCCTCTGTCTTTTGCTGGTGGGGGGAACTATGCTGTCATTAGCAGCCAGCAGGGTGTTGTAAGGAATGCATTTTTACAGTGAGTTCAACTCCCCTGGTGCCTTATGAGTCTGTCTGCCTTCCCAGCCTCAGAAAGTGGAGGAGGCTCTGGGCTGTCTGGGTTCTCAGGAGCTGAGCTGCTGGAGAGGATGAACTGGCAATAGTATCCCCCTTATCCTTTGAAATGTGGGGTGACTTGCCTGGCCTGGGGACACCAAGGGGACAAGGTTCTGCATAGAGCCAGGGCAGGGGAATAGCTGCAAGGACCTGAAGGGTATGGAATGAGAGCATGTTTTGTAGGTAAATGAGTAGAGGGAGTCAGGGGAAAAGGTTTCCATGGACCTTTGCGATCAAAGAAAAAACTTTGTGTGGTTGTTTCACCAAGAGCTTCATGTCCCTTGTGAGCTGGATTACACAACCAGCTCTCTTTTTAATACAAACACAGATATTTTTTCCCTTTTGATAATCAAACAGGGAGAGACCCGTAAAGTTACCAAAAGTGTCCAATTAAAACCGAATATCCCCTTTCCAAATGACCATGCTGACTGTTGTTTCTGAATATGAGCAGTTTTGTCCAACCGTATGCAGCCCATACAGAAGGCTATGCATAGGAAGAAAGGAGCAATTAATAACCTCAGGGAAACAGAGGAGGATGTGTGAGTGCAGCAGGGAACACAAACCACAGCAGAAGCATTGCTCAAAGGGAAGGAAAGAGAGACAGGCACTTTGAGTGCAAATTAATTAAGCAGCAGATTTAATCTGAGGTTTATGGGCATGACTGTGAAAGAAAACATGTCAGCCTTATTACAGTTAAAGTATTTATTCCTCTAAAGAGATTGTACAAATTCACAAATGAAGGAGAGCATAAAAAGCAGCTGTTTAGGAGTTTGGAATAGGTGTTCCTTCATCAGTTTGCTAGGAGTGGCTAGGAAGGGTTTGTGGACCCCAGTATCCCATGTGATAGTTAAGAAGGGATGAGTAGGGGATACTTCATGGTCTTGTTTGTTAAGGAAAATAAAAAAGAAGGAAAATATTTTTCTCTAAGTGTTAGCAGAAATAAAGACTAGAGACAAGTGTTTTGAGGCAAGTGATCTCTGGTAATAAATTGTGCTGAGTACCACTTCATTAGAAATGCCAAGAGGATGGGTAGAAGTGCAGAAAATGCTGATAATTGCAGCAAGGCTTGAGGAATATCCTGCCTCAATGAAGAGCAGATGGAATCATGTAAAAGGCAGCAACACTGAAAGCAACTTGCTTGTGCTTAGTGGGCCACTGAGTCCTACCTTCCCAGAAGTGATTTACTGGCTGCTGGGTGACTCCCTAGCCTGGTGTGGGTGTCCCAGCGGAGCATCCAGAGCTGAGATGTTCTCTTGCTCATTGGGGGACTTTCACCATGGTGTCCTGAGGTGCAGTAGACCCAGCGTTCACCATCATTACAGCCCTTGCTGAATTTCCTACCCTTGAAATGTAGATTTGGCAGGGGACTGAGCATCCACTGCCTCAGGCATGGGATCTTAGGGGAGATGCAATGCCAGAACAGCAGTGGATGCATTTGGGGTATAAAATGCAAGGCTGAGGGTTGCAGGGCTTCTGGCTGTGATGGTTACTGTCTGCAAGAGAAGTTTGAGCAGACGACCTACGCAATCAAAGCATCAGAGAAAATAAGAATGGAAAGGATCTCTAAAGGTCATCTAGTTCACCATTTTGTCTGAAGGCAAGTTTAATTATACCCACACCATTCCTGGGAGATATTACATCTCCTCAGCCTCTGCCTCTAGATTAAACTATTCTTTTAAGTTTTTCCTCAGATATGATGCATTTTTGGAAATCTGTGAGCCTCTTCTGGTCTCTCTCCAACTGATTTGCATCCTTCAGCAGCCCAGGGCTGAGTGTGGCTGGTACCCTATGCACAACCTTTTGTGTTTGTGTTGTGGGCCTTTTTTACTAACTTCTGTTGGGGTAAAATAATGGGCCAAGTCTAAATTTGAAAACTTCTAGAAATTGCCTCAATATAAACAACTTTGTGTAGACTGAAAATCAGTACAAAGTTTTTGATAAATGGCAAAATCTCTGTTTACAAGGAAACGCTTATTGCAGCTGTCTGTGTTAGGTCAGGTCTCATCTAGCATCTTCATTTAATGATCCTGAAGAGGAACTAAACAGTCTGTTAATGAATTTGTGTGTGGTGGTATATAGGGAGGAACTGTGAGTAATAGGCAGGAAAGAAAAAGACTACAAAGGGACATAGAGATTATAAACACTCACAGATAATGAAGTTAATTTCATTTCCCTATAACACAAATTAATGCATTTGGGTGGGGTGGAGGAAGGGAATATACTTAAATAAACTTGGCCTAGTTGAGAACATTTTATGAGAAAAGTAAATTTATGTTTGCCATGTACCAGTACCTAAAGAGGGCCTACGAGAGAGCTGGTGGAGAGGGACCTTTTACAAGGGCATATAGTGTTAGGACAAGGGGGAATGGCTTTAGGCTGAAGGAGGGCAGGTTTAGATTCGATTTTAGGAAGAAACCTTTAAGTGTGGTGAGACACTGGCACAGGATGCCCAGAGAAGCTATGAATGCCCCATCCCTGAAAGTGCTCAAGGCTAGGTGGGATGGGGCTCATGGTGTCCCTGCCCATGTCAGGGGGGTTGGAACTAGTGGATCTTTAAGGTCCCTTCCAACACAAGTTTTTCAATGATTCTGTGTGCTATTTCTCCCAAAAAGCTGAATGCCTGTTCAAGGAACTGCTCAGATACATGTGGAACACAGGACTCTTTCCTCTCTATTTGACTGCAGCTGGTCTGTGTGCCTTACTACCAAAGAGATGTTGGAATATACAGAAAACTAGCAGTGAAGATGAACTGAGGACTGGTTAGTGAGACTGAATTAAAATATCCTGGACTGGCTGATTAACCTGAGGGACAGAGCAGCCTATGAATGTAGGTTTCAGCAGACAAACCATAGGTAACAACATGGCAAAAGGGAAGACATGAGAAAATGCATTTAAGAATGGGGGAAATGTCAACAGCAATAGGGAATTTGAGCTGATCATGGGTGATGGGTAGTTTAGACTGGTGCTTAGAAAAGTCTGGGTAGTATGTTGGGGGAAAAACACTAGGGAAAAGCTGAATTTTCTGGGAAAGGTGGCATAGAGGATAATATATTGAATTTATTTTAACTTCCCTTACATTGTTCTGACAAGACTAGCACAGGAGGAAGCTTAACAGGCAAGAGAGTCTGTCCCTAAGAGCCTCTGCTGAGAGCAGGTTCCTTCCAGTGTTTCAGCCCTTCAGTCCCTTCTGCAGAGAATTCAAGGATCAGACATATCAGAAACTCAAAGATTTTGATTTAAAGACTCACAAGATTTATTTCATATGATTTATATTCTTCCCCTTTTGAGCATCTCAATGTGCTGAATGTTTGAATAATACTACCCATCTAAACTAGAACACATCCAAAACCGATTCTCAAATGAATGTATGTTTGCATGTGTATAAAGAGAGTGATGAAATGTTTAATTATGACTTTCCTTTAAAAAACTGCAGAGGGAATAGAAAAAGGCATCTAAAAATTAAGCTGGGCCAGCTAGACAGCAACTGGTTCATGGATAAACAGCAGCAATGTCCTTAAATATCACAGAAATAATGTAGGAATGCAGAGGTGTGTCAGGGCATTAAGAGACATGAGTAGGGAGTGACAGATGAGACTGTCATTGCAAAAAGCTTCCATGAGTTCTTTGCCATTAGTACTTAGACAAAAAGCTGAAGGTCATATCAGAGACAAGAATACGTTTTCCTGGGGGCAAAACGAAATGCTAAAAGGTTTTATGATTATGCCAGAGCAGATAGTTAGGCAATTAGAGCTGTTAAAAATTGACAAGGCACGGGATCCAGATGAGTTACATCTGAGAACTGAGATGGAAGCAGCAAGTGGAATTGAAAGTTTTGGCAGATATTTTTTGATCCACCTCCAAGGATGGGGTGCTTCAAGAGGATTGGGCAGAACGGCTAATGTAGTTGCTATACATAAGCAATGCTCGTGGTAAAAATCCAGTGCCAATACAACACTTTGGAAAGAACATTACTGATAGGAGATATTTTGCTTGGACTCAGGAAAAGGGAGTTCTTGGATCATAAATTCACTGGAGTTTCTGAAACACATTATTGTGCCAGAAGACAAATGTCAAGCAAAGTCTATAATTTATCTGACTTTTCTGAAAGCATAGCATACAAAATATTGATCTGCTTAATAAATGCATGTTATCTCCTGAAAATGATTAAAAATTAGCTCAGGAAGAGCAAATAGTGTCGGTAACACTGCAGAGAGATAACAGTGACCTGAAGAGCAAACATGCGTTGTGCACTATCTGCTAGCATTGGGTGGGCTCTTACACATCCTTGTGCCATATTTTACTTGTTTTGAGCTGTAGACTTAAAATACTGTAGTGGAAGAAGGGGGAAATCTTGTCCTTCCTCATGCCACAGTTCAGGTTCAGTGAGGGACACAACTGTCACAAGCCATTCAAGGCTGTGTAAGTCTTTAGACTGTGTAAAACCTCATGTCCACTGTAGGCAGAGGCTGCCCCTCAGGCACAGTTCCATTTTTGAAGGAGCTCAGCTCTGTCAGGGGTGATGATTGGCCTCATAAAGTATTAATGATGGCAAACTAGGTGGTTTCAAGCACAGCTGAATGTGATGTCAGGAAATATTTGATAGAAGATGAAGAATGATAGTTTCGATGTTTCTCTCTGCACTGGGCTCCTTCCCCAGGGAAGATTCCTACTCTTGTTGGCAGATGGGAGCTCCCAGAAGCAACAGCAATGGGCAAATCTTCATCCCTTTCCTCTGTGTGATGTTTTCCTTGTCTCCTTATGTTTCAAAATGATAGAGGTCAGGATTACACTGACCCTGGGTGTCCTGAGGCAGTGGACATCGACCAAAGGGACAGCCTTTTTTTTTGTCATGGCTTTTGGCTATGTGCATTTCTTTCTCAGGGTGTTGTATCTTCTTCTGCAGATTGAAAAAGCTGTAACAGGTCTCTTGCAGGTGGGATATTTTTTTTATTCAAAGCAGATGGAGCTGTAGCCAGACGATGACACTGTGGGATCTGTCCCGTGGTATAAAGGGAGCAGACCTTTCATGCATACCTGTGCTACAGTTCCCTGTGCTGCATCCTACCATCCCTGACAGCACTCTTGCACTGGCCCAGCAGGAATGCAAACAGGAATTGTAAGTACTCAGCACCTTCAGGGATCCAACACTGTGATAATCTCCTCCTCCAGCATAATCTTCATAGCTGAACCACTGTTAATGTGTTTGCTATTCATCTGCTCTAGCATTTAAATAGTAATTACTAGTGGCATATTCTTTTGGGTGATCAGCCCAAAGCTGCAGTGCAATAGTATGACCTTGAGTTTTTCTATAGACAATGGAAATTAGTTGATAATGGACAACAGTAATTGCTTGGATGACAGTGCACCTCTGGAGCTACATCACCACAATACATCACTGAGGCCAGGAGCTTATCAGGATACAGAAAAAAAGGGAATTAACAAAATGCAAACAAGAGGTTGAAATGCATAAAAAATGGGACGGAGGATAATACAGAGGGTAATTATAATGTAATTATAGAAATATAATTATATAAGTAAGCACTGTGGCTTCACTGGGAAAGCTGCATGCAGGGCTGGGCTCAGAGATGGCTGATAGGTATGTTTTGAGGCTTGAGTAAATCCTACACATAGGGAAATTTGTAAATATTAGAAAAAAAACTTTAAAAAAAATTAGTTTTGGAAAGGAAACCATAAGAAGGACATCAGTCTGTGACACAGGGCTCTTCAGGTGTCAGCCTGTGAGACATATCTAGTCCAGTGAAGGATGTCCGACCAGGAAATGACATCCTCAATTTTACCCCATGCATGAAGAGAATGAGAAACAGTGGGTGAGGAGCTGAGGGCACTGCAGGTAGGGGAAATGTTTTGTACTTCTGCCTGTCCCTGGGACGATGAGGAAGGCTGTTGAAAATAACATTAAATAATTACTGCAGTGAGTGGACCTGTGGCACAGCTGGGGAGGAGGAAAGTCCTGGGAAGGGGCATCTAGGCGAGTGTTTGAGACATGCTGAAGAAATGAATGGTGTTCTGCAGGGGAAGGTAGTAGGTTGCTGAACAAAAAAAATCTAAGCAGTCATTCAGCATCAGGCAATAAGAAGTGTGTTACTGATCGGGGGTGCACAAAATAACCTTAGGGTGGGAGAGGGAAGGGATGTGAGTGGGGCATAGGGCTAAGTTACATAGAAGTCTGGAGCCCTTTTCTCTCACGGTAGAAGAGGATGAAGAAAGAGGGTAGGACAAAACAAAATATCAGGACATTTTTTCTCCTTTTTTTACATGTGGATGGACAAATGGCCGTAGTCATTGTTGAACAGATATACAAGAAGATACAGGGTGGAAGAAAACAGAATAGCAGAAAACAGAGTAATGATATTTCCCATCCAGATTCCTGTTAAATAGTTTTCCTTCTTCCTCGCTCCTGCAAATACTTCCCTGTCACTTGGAAGTCCTGTTGCCCGGCATGACCTACAGAAGCGAAACCAAAAGTTTCTGAACAAGTGGCAAGCCTGACATTTCTATTGTTTGAGTTCAAGTGAATACAAGAACTTTATTTTCACACAAAAAGATTGTGACCACAATAGGAGCTGAGCGAAAAATAATTCCAGGTTTGGGAAGAATATGGAAACTTACATCAAAACTAAGAATATTATTGTTGTTCTCCTTAGCAGAAGCACATTTTAGAAGGGATGGTCAAACTCCTTAAGTAAATTTTTAATGATTGGGGATGAAGATAAAAGGCAAGCTGGAAACAAAGCATCCTTTCTGGGTTTTGTACTCTTTGGAATTAATTATGCTTTCTAAACATTTAATTCATCCACTTGTACCTTCTAGTCAGGTTTTTTCTATGCTGCTGTTTTTACATGAACAAAAAGCACTCACAATTATCAGGATAAAGATGAGAAATACATAGAAAGAGCTCTTGGAAAGAATACTAATAACTGTTAACAACAGAAAATTTGTGCCTTTAAGCAGGTTTGTGAAAGTCTTTTTGCACTTTAATCTGGCTGATTGTGGCTGTCATACAACAACGAGCTGCGCTAAACTGATCATTAGTTTGATCCAGTGTAATGTTTTTGTGGTTTTGATCTTGCCTGCTGCTGCAAAGATATCTTTCACTTGGAAATGGCCTCACCTATGGGGTGGATGTACTTGCAGGCCCCAATTTTATTAAAGTATTTGACAGATTGATACACTCTTGCCATTTAATATTACTTTAGCACAGATAACAATAGCACAACTGATTTCAAAAACAGATAAAAAACTTTACATTTGGCACATTTAAAACTAGTTAAAATTCATTTTTGACCAGGCAATCTTCTTCAAGCTGAGGAGGAAATGCATAAATTGCATTAAACTGTTATTTTTCCTTTAGAGTTTCTCCAGTGAAAGCAGCATGACCAAAAATCCTGTTCACTTTCTACTTTTTTCCCTGAAACTTCAAAATGGGTAATATTTCTGTGATTTTTCCATTCCATGGTTTTATTGCTGGAACAATATTGTTTCTGTTACGGCTTGTGAGCAGTACTTTGTATCTGTTCTTAAACAGACCTGATGCGTGAAATGATGATGTTCCTGTGCTTTCTCAGGGTTTGAAGTTATTAGAGCTAAGTACTGTCAAGTTTGCTAAACATTTGGGTGAATGAGGTGCTGTGCAGTCAGACCTGAAAGTGCAAGAAGTAATAATCCATAGTGAAAAAAAAAAAAAAGAAAAATATATCAGCATCTAAAATAAAGAAAAAGACTGCTGACATTTTAAAAGGGAATATATATTTTGGGCATCTTCATGTCTCTACTGGGTTTTTCACTTTTTGTGTTAATGAAGTCAAGCTTTTCCCTCTCTTGAGGAAGGCCAGAAATTGATTGTTTTCTTTTTAATTGAATTTGGGCTTCTCAGATGCCTCACTGAGTGAGGAGTTTAAAGAAAATTCCATACATCAGCCTTTCCTGAAGTTTTAGTCACACCTAGCAACCTCTCCAAACATGCCTGTCTGCACTGTCCTTTATCGCAGATACTTTCCTTCTTTGCAAATGTATTTCTACCCTGAGTAAAGGACCGATAGCTGAAGGGAATCCTGGAAAAAACAGTCTGGTGCTATTCCCTAGTGTCTGACTAGCTTTTCATGAGGGTTGGCTGTGATTTGGAAAGAGCTGCCTCACTTCACCCCAGCGCTGATGGAGTTTCCATAGCGGATAAAGCAATTGTTGGTGGTTTGCCTTGTAAATGTTGAAAGGCATCTGCTGTTCCTCTGAGGTGACTGGTGAAATGGAAATTGATGCTGGTAATAAACATAATTATAAAGAAGGTTGCTGGAAAGACTCCTGATCTGTAAGGGGAAAGTGACATTTTAAGAGCTGTGCTGTGGATCTAATGAGAGTCGGTATTGCCTTTTAAACCATCGTACTGAGGCTGGGATGATATGTCTGATAAAGTTACAGCCATTATATGACACTATATTGCAAAAAGTTTGTGTTATGTCAAATGTCCATAATGGCACAATGGATTAGATTGGAAATTCTTTATCTCAGTGTCTCACTTGCAAACCTCTGGATTTGGGCTTTCACTGGGTTTGGTTGGTTGTTTTTTTTAATACAGAAAGGAAAGGTATAACAGACATTCCCTTTAAAAACTATTCTGAGTTCAGTAAGGCTTATCCTGGCCAGTCCAGACCATCATCAGGGTCCTGTTGGGTTGCAAAATACAAATACAAATAGAAAGAAATATCTGTGTTTGGCACAAAGCATCTGGCTTGATGTGCCTGCACAATCTAGTGTTGCAAACTGTAATGTCAAAAGGGAAGAGGATAGAACACATACTATTTTATAAGATCTGTGCTACCTGATAGTTCGTGTGCCAGGTGTTTAGACTGAGGTCACAAAATACCAGACTTTTATTTAGAGACAACTTAGTCCAAATGTCAGTGGTAAAAGAGTCAAGTTGAAAATAATATTAAATAATTACTGTGAAATTAAAGGAGTATTTTGAAATTGTAATCGAGTTTGATGTGTCATGATTATGTTATTGGTAGCAGTTCATGGCTCACCCAACGTTATTATTGCAGAATCGATGTTTTCATTTAATGTTTTCTGGATCGTTGTAGTCTTCTGTGGTACTTAATTGAATAAAACACAAGATTCACTTGGAATAGATGCAGATACAAAGTAGTAAATTTCTCAGAGGAAGAATGTTTTCACTTTGTTTAACCCAAAACATTAGTTTATTTGCAAATATAATTGATACTGGCTTGAAGAGCATTCCTAGAGTACATTAAGTGGGACAGCCAGAACAACAGTATTAGATTTATGACAGATGAGTGTATATAGTGCAGTATTAATTGTAATGGATTCTGGGCTATAAATATGCTACCATATCCCACTAAGTATGGATCAGGAGTCTTATCCATGAAGGGCTCTTTAGATGTGCATTGTATGAAAGGAAATAAAGCCCTGTACTTTGAGTTACCTCTTGATACTTGGCACAAAGCTTTGTATCTCAGTAACTCTGAGCTGCAGGGTGAAGCCCAGGTGTCAGCCCCCAGCAAGGTTGTGGTCTCCGTGTCCAAGCCCAGCACTGCAAGTGGAAACAGAACATTGAGTTCACTCAAGATTGCACCAAATCTCAATTGGTAGCAGAGGACCTGTGCAGGGAACTGTACCTTTTAAATCCTTGCTCAACCCAAACAGAGATGTAGCATCACTGAAAGATACTGAATGATAATGTGAACTATTCAAGCTTTTTGTGTCTAGGAAGGGTACTTTGAAACAGTCTATGAAAGGAGGGGAGAGATGCAGTGCTGCACACCCAGAAAGAGTCTTTTAAGAGGGTGCCTCAGAAGTGAGCACTGGAAAAAGAAGTATCTGTCATCTCTGGACAGAGAAAGTCACTAATAGTAAAAATGGTCTTTTTAGAAATAGGCAGCAGCGTGCTGGGCAGGTGACAGGCAGAATATTCTTGGGACTAAAAGTTATTTTCTGCAGGGTCTGTTGTTCTGTTGGAAACATCTCTAGGCCAAAGCACAAGGAACCCCCAGCTGTGCAGCTCCTGGGTACTGTTGTAATACAAATTATGTATGAAAACAAACAAACAAACAAACATTTATTTTTTCATTTAGTTTCATTACAGTAAGTTTCTATATGTTGGCTGTATCGATTGCAACTATACTACAGGACTATTCTATGAATAGATGCTTTTTGGTTTGACTTCAGCACACAAAAAAATGGATGTTCATTTATACCGTGTCTGCACTGCACTTCTCTGACTATGTAAGGAGGCTTTAAAATTGATGTGCATTGCACTTACAGCCACTTACAGCCTCTTCACAGAACCAGAGTGACATCAAGGAGCTTTAATGCCTGGGAGAAGATGCACAGGATTTTGCCAGGATGTAAGCTCTATCAGTCTTTTAAAGTAATCAAGTATCTTTGATTATAGAAATTTAAACCTCATTTATAGTGCAAAATCTGATGAATATACTTAAGTTTCTGTCTCCCGAAAAGGAATTCATCCCAAGTAAATTAACCACCCCTTTTCCTCATGGAAGGAAAGTCAAAACGAAGAGGCATTCTGGTACTCTGCTCCACAACTCAGTGTGGGCTTTAGTCTTTCAGCAAAGATCTACATGTATCATAAGGGTAAATTCTACCATCTGTGTTTGTGTTAACTACTGTTAACTTGCCATGTTGTTATTGGGGGGAAAATTAAATCTTTAAAAAATGTTCTCCAAGGGAGTTGCTTGAGTCGAGTGTATTGTTAAGGTATGTATCTGTACCAAAAAAAGTGATACAGAGAGTGTATTTAGTAATGAGAAACAAAAGAGTTTCTTTTATTATGATTCAAGCCATCCTTATGGGCTAGTTGATAAGAAAGCATTAAAATGTAGTGCTGGATAGAATATAAGCGAGTATTTATTTGCCTCCTTCTACTACCACGTAGGTAAACCAACAGTCTCAGGCTAATGCTGAATCAGGTCTGTGTCATTCTGCTGCTAATACTATCTGAAGTGAAATCAGTTTAAAGAAAACACCAAATGAAATCATCCTTTCCAGACTGTAACTGCTGGTTTTGTGGTTTTTAATCACATGCAGCCTGTCTCTGGCATCTATGAAGGGAGAAAAAATGTTGAAAATAGATTTATCTGTTTGGGAAAGCTTGTCTCTTGACTTCATTTCTGGACATAATTAAAAGCCTGATCTACTTGTTAGAATTTTCTCATATACTTTAATTTTTCTTTGACTACTGGAAGGGGTGAAGTGATCAGGCAAAGTACTGCTGAAGAGTCATAACTGTTACAGCTTCGAACAGTAGTTTCACTCTCATGATGAGCTCAGATTTACTGGCCAACATCAATGTGTATACCTTACCCATCAATATATTATGCTTTTGTCTCATATTAATCCTTTCAGAGTAGCTGTTGCTTGTTCTGGTGTCACCAAACTACAACACAAGGTGAGACCTAACTACTCTGTGCTCTAGATTGCTCTATAAGGCAGATGGAATATTTTTATTTTTTTTTTCCTGCTGGCCAACTTCTATTTCCACTATTTCAGGTTCTTGCAGCTTAAGGCTCTAAACATCCCCTTCTGCAGTCACTTCCCACACCAGCAGAAGTCTTGATCTACAGAGATGAACAATAGAAATGAAAAGACTGCTGATTCCATGAATAAATATAAGCCCTAAGCTGCCCTATTATCCCTGGAAAATACATCCAAAAGACTGTCTTTGGGTAATATTTGCGATAAAAGTCTGATAATGTTCTCAGGAGTGATGAAATCTGCTCCTTCTTGTTTTAAAAATTCTGATTTGCTCAACAGAGCATGCAGTGATGGGGTGATGTGACTTTTTTCCAGTTTAAGTTCATGTATGAAGGTTAAACTTTGTAAGCTTTCCAAACGTAACACATTGCAGATATTTCACAGGTAGAGCTGGGCAATGACCCAGGGTTTTGCAGAACACATTGTTTACAGAAAAGCCTGATCCGATCACATGGTATTGATCTGCTGTTGCCTCCTAATGCTGACCTTGGTTGCTGGGTTTTAAGTCCTTCTGCATCTCTTCTTGTAACTAGGCCATAAGCTGGGATAACAACAGGCTGGACTGATAACTGGAAGAGGAGTGGGCTCAGCTTTTGTCTCTCTGTGGACACTGGTGTTGTATTACAGCATATGTGGGCAATCGTGTGCACCACTTGTGTCTGATTTTTATATGTGTACAAATGATGGGCATGTTACATCTGCATAATTACATGCAATTTTGGAGGTATATAGCTGAGGCATGCATCAGTTATTTGTGACAAACCTGTGGTTCAGTCTGGTGCACTCTCTCACACTCAAGCTTACATTTCATACTTGAGTGATTTCCTAAGGGAAAATCACTCAAGGGGGAAAAGTCCACATTCTTGCATAGCTTTGTATAGCAATGTTATGGAACTTTCTATTAGTCTCCAAATATCTCAAATTCCCTTCTTTGTGCTATTTTCTAGACTAAAGGAAACCACAGACCTTTTTTTTTCTGCTCAAGAATTCAGAGACATGCTTGCAGCTGTAGGCTACTTTGAAATGTTTGTGTCATTATTTCTTCTTTGCCGTCTTTGGAATATGGTAAAACAGAAAGGTCACAGATACCATATCAAACAATAATATGGGGGAAAATGTGTTGGAGGCAAACTCACCAGTGAGTGTTCTAGAAAGGATGCATTTGTTGTTTTGGTTTGTGCGTGAAGTCATTGTTAAGTACATCAGAGCATGTGTGCAATGTTTTGGGGAGGCTGTAATGTATTTTATTCATATTCATAAAAGACAGTGAAGCTCTGTCCACTGTAGTGGAGAATCCCAAAGTCATACTGGGTCACAATGTACTAAGCAGAAGTCCTTGGTCCCTCAGTGAATGCTGCTCACCACTCCTGGGACCTCAGCAACACTGAGACATCCAGAGCCATTGCATGTAACTCATCCTGGCTCTTAGATCTTAAACGAACAAACATCTGAGATTGGAAGACACAGGGAGTTGTCCTGAACCATAGCAAGAGACCTTTTATGCTCCCTGTATATTTTGGACATCCCACCTCTGTGCTTCTGCTCTTTTGGCGATGACAGTCACAGCCTTTTAAAGACTTGTTCTTGCTTCCAGTAGGGACAAGGTTGGGGCAAGGTTGAGGCACTCTTTGGCATTTCAAGAAGAAGTGTGGGGGCTTTCACACCTCCTCTGCCTTCAGCACATCATATGCTGTGCAATGTGCCCTTGCTCCAGCCCCGCCTGAGTGCCCAATTATGCATTGCTGAATAGATGCCATGTCTTTGGAATTAGTGAACAATATCATTGCTAAGTAAAGGATGTCATATCCAGTTTTAGTGGTCTTGTGCTCTGCTCAGAGCCCTACTCTTCTCCAGAAGATGTATAGGATATATAGATCTTATGCATCCCTTCTGCATCAATTTTCTTCTATTACAAGCAGATCAAATAAATACATGGCAACAGGCCTACACCACTACATTACATGAATTAATTATGCTATTTAGGCTTGTATTCAGCTAGTTATGTATCATATGTATTTTTACATCATGAGTAAAGTTTATGCTTTCTTTATGGTGTCAACTGGTTTCAAGTGAGCTGGGAATCTGGTTTGGTGCAGTATTCTCAGAATTGAAGAGTAACTCACTGAGGCAGTTAAAGCAAAGACATTGTGCTAGCACATTTTTAAAAGTGCCATTGAAAATGAAACTAAGGTGCTACAAGTGGCACTGCTGGTCAGTTTTTAAAAATTAGCGGAAGATACTTTTCTGGTTTCTGTTTACTTCACAAGGAAAGCAACTATTGAGGTTGTAATAGTAATAACTGAATTCTGTTCAGCCCTCCTTTATCCTTTCTAGTAATCCTTTAGCTCTGTAATAGGGGTTCTGAGTAGGTTTCTCCAGTTGGCCCATTTTTCATAAATAGCATTTCCACTAGAGGGCATTCAACAAACCAGCAACAAGCTCTATCTGTCATCTGGGTTAGTACATGTACTGTTCAAGACCTGCAGTCCAGAAAGGTAATGCAGGGTGTGGGTACTGAGGCACAGAGGGGCAAAGTGAGTGAAGTGACTTGAATCTGTGCACCACTTGTTTCGTCTGCTCAGTGGAGTTATGCCCAAGTGGTGTTTTCTGCCTCTTCCTTACACCCTCAGACTTGAGTACAGGAATTTGAAAATACTGTGGGTTTGCCTTCTCCAAAAATAAAGATGTGAGGCAGACAGGAGGGACCTTGGGTCCCTTTGTGCCTCATTTGGAGAAGACAAGTGTTGGCAGTGTTTTCATTGTTCAGACTCTTGAGAAGGCTATTTTGGGTTGGTGGAAAATCTACCACAAAGCTGGTAGGAATGCAGCAGCATATGCTTACCATAACAGATTTCATCCCAAGTGATCTAGAAACACTTGATAAAAAACACACCAGTATACAAACCCTTGCAGTCATCACAGCCCCCATGAGTAACTGAGGGCAGTGAACACAACAAGCCACCCAGCTGCAGTGAGGATGTTGGGGAGCAGTAAACACCAGTGAAAACACTAATGTAGGTGGCAGAGCTGATGTCTTTGCCCCTCTTGGTTTTGTTTGGGAATATTTGAGGGACATTATCATGAAGCTAACATGGTGTCTAACGAGTCACCACTCATCAGGGTCCTGTGGTCACACCCTCTGCTACAGGTGGTAAGAAGTCCTGAGGAGATCCTTTCCAACTGCATAAAGTTGGGTTCAGACCTGCCCAGCCTACAGGATCTGATGCAGGCACATGTCAGAATTGCATTCAGAAACTGAAGATACTTGCTCCTTATGCCTGCATCCCCTGTGAGACCTCATCTGTTGTCATGGTATAACTTTCAAGTGAATGCAACATATTTAGGATGGATGTATGTTATATGCATTTATTTTACAGTGTAAGTATTTTGCATAACCTCACTATTGAAAGTATATGGCTTGTGTTATAAGTTCAAGTATTTTTTTTCCTTTTTTTTTTTATTTGTGTTAAAGCTGATATAAAAGTAAATGAAAAATAGCAACCATTGCAATGAAAAGTGTACTTCATAAAACAAATGCTTAAAAAGCCACTTGCTCCAGCTGTGGCTTTTATGTACAGGGATCTCTCAGGCAATGTATGTGCTTACATAAGAAGTCTTTCACAACATTTACATTTAAACCAGTCATCATCTTATATGCAGATCATTTATTCATGCTATAATTCACTGTTGCAGCTAAAAATGAAGATGATGCTCTCTCTTTTCCAAGCAGTAGGCTTCTAAATAGCCTAATATGTTTGCAGCTGTTATGAAGATGGGAATCTCTGTTTGAAAATGATTTGGGGGGGTTATTTTGTTATCTGTTTTCTCATCACTGGTGATGTCTTTTACAACTTCTGACCTGGATATTTGAGTTACAAAATATATGTTGTGGCTATTCTCTAAAACTTACCCTTAAATAAAGAGGAAAAAAAAAAAACAAACAGGTAGGGAAATAAGAAAGAAATAAGTCCTTCAACTCCTAAAACAACAGTTAAAAGCAGCACATACTGAGTCAATAAGGAAGAGATTCAGCAGCTGTCCAGAAATAACCAGGGGATGTGTGGGGAAAATATCAGTGAATATCGATCCCGAAGATTGTGGGGAGCAGAGATACTAAGCCAGATTGTGACAAGGCAAACTTTGAAAAAATAATTTGGAGACAATTCACAGCTGGCACTGAAGTTGGAGCCTCAGAAGTCTCTCTCTCACACAGATAAACAAGTGAGAAAGAGGCATCTGTTGCATTACAGCTGCCAAGGTCACACCAGCAGGAACAGGCCAGCGACATGGTCTGTATTCCTTGAAGGGATAACACAGCGCCAGGCAACTATGGCACTGCTCATCATCCGCTTTTAAGACTGGAATGATGTATTAAAATACATACACCAACTCAAAAAATAACCCCACAGTGGATCAAAAGTAATGTTTTTGAAAAATACCATCCACTTCAATAGAAAAGCCTGACTGTCTGTACACGTTTCATTTTTAGGGTAAGCAAACCAAAGTGGGTATGTAATCCAGAAGTGAGAAGGGCACAAGTACCTGCTGTGTTCTCCAGAGTCACGCTCCAATTTAGGCAGGAAAGTGCTATGCAAAGTAGCTCTAGCTGTGCATGAAAGAGCAGACTTCTTCACAGCTTGCATCCCTGTGTTGTCTTACTTGTTTACCATGAACTGTGGAGTCCTAGAACTCAGAGAGGCAGCGAGAAATGGGAAACAGCAGAATACAATGCTTCAGATAAAACTATTATAATCACTTTCATCTACCTTCTCATGTTCAAGACAAAAAAATTAAAAAAAGAGGCAACTTAGTGAGGCTTTGATAATGGACAAATCGTAGCAACACCATGAGACTATTACGCAGACACTCAAGTCACTCTTGCATTGCCCATTGTCTCTGTGTCCCCTGCTGACACATACCTGCTGTCTCAGATAGCAGGAGTCTTCAAGCTTGTGGGAACATTTTGAAGTGTATCCCCTGTAGGAACAGATATTCATGCAAATAAGTAATTAATGGCATTGACTAAACAAACTGGATTTGATCTGTTAAATGAAAATAACACACCAAATTGCTTTCTTAATGATCTTGGTCATGGGAAGTAGAAGTGTGATATATTTTTATCTGTAAATATATTCATAATATGTTATTGCCTCTAGCCTTTTCACAGAACTTCTTTTGAAATCTGAAAAATCATCCATCTGAGTGGATCCCCAAGACAGAAAGGTCCTCAGTGGAGCCTCTGGACTTAGAGACTCTCCCATAACTAAACCTTTGTTGAACAAACATGTTGGAGACAATCAGAGAGGGGTGACAGTAGCAGGGCTGGTGCAAGATAAAGATAATTAATACATATACTTAAAGTTCAAAGATTTTCTTCCTTTATAAGTAAATTAGTTTTGGGATGCTCTTTGACAAACTGAGAAGTCTTGCCAAAGATAGGGATTAATTTGGAACATGATTACAGTGCTTTTATGGTCTTCTAATAGGAACTATTATGAGAAGCAGTGCTGGGGATGGTGTGTAGGCAATAGAGACGCTCTGCAGCCTTTGTAGGAGTAAAGCTCATGTCAGCTGATCTACTATCTAAGTGTTTCCAATTCCAAACTCCAACTGGGGACGTTGCTGTGCAATAATGTGATATTACTGTTGTCATATTCTTGGAGAGGGGCAGGACACAAACTGTACTTTCAGAATAAAACAAAATTAAATTCTTCCTCTCCAAAGCTTATTCAGATGAGCACAGAGAAGAAATCTCCAGAATGAACAGCCAGAATGTCTGGCTACTTTTGAAGCATCTAAAAGTATAAACTCCTCTAAAAAGAGTTTTTAGCCATACAGCCCTGATGGTTTTACAGGTCTCTGTTCTGCTCTGGCAACCCCTATATGAGGAGTGCTTGACCTCCAGAAGGATCTGCAGTTGAGGACACAGAACCCTCTGACTCACTGCATCTGGGCCATACAGGTCCAGAAGGAAGAGGAGCTGTGCCATTGCTTTTTGAGTGAATGAGATGTTGGGACTGGGGAGGAGTAATTTGTCACTAGCATGCCTTGGCACATCTTCAGGACTGTGATGTTGCCATGGAGAACCTGGTTTGTACAGACCCTTCCTTCTCATTCCTTTTTGAATTTTCTCTAGGAAAGCTGGAATAGTGGGGCAATAGGTCAGTTGCAAATGTATTTTATCAGTCTTGAAGATTAAATGGATTTACCTTTTTTGGGAGTATGCTGCTCCTCTTAGAAGAGCATGAGTCAGGTAGACCTTCTCATACAGTTGCTACAGGAACTGCCAACCTTGTGTCCCCACCCTGCTTCCTCCCTGCCTTGGAAAGCAGCACAATACTGAGCACTGTTTCCCTGGCATCCTGTGGGTCAGTTTTGATTCTCTTTTCAAATGACTGAATGCTAAAATCCATGGCTACAACATATTTACAGTCTCATTCTACCTTCCTTATAGTGGATGTCTGCGCTGGCAGAGTCTGTCTCTCCTCCTGAGTTACCTTGCTAACATCTACTACCTGTATAACTTTCAAAAAGAACTGTAGCCCTTAGGACTTTTCCTTTGTAACCTACTTCTGATTTTTCCATTGTCATAACTTGCCAGATTATGTGCCTTCCTGGGCATTGTGTCCTTCCTGAACTGAGAGCAAATCAGCCAAACCAGTGGGAATTGTCAGTGAGTGTGAAGCTCAGAAGGGCTGGCTGTACAAAAGCAGATCATGTGGTGTGTTCTTCCAGAGGTAACACACTACTTCACCCCAGATACTAATGGCTTAGATCCACAAAAAATTTCAGATATGTAGCTCCCATGGGATCTGGTCCTTATCTGGAGAAGAGAGAACATCAGCAGGCTGTGCAAAGTTGTGGTTAATCAAGTAGAACTAATTTCTACCCACTCTGCCCACTGGCTTCCACTTCCTGGATGTGGCAATGAAAGGGGAATTAACAGCCCAGTGTGGTGCAGCCAGAACCCCAGGTTTCAATGGAGCAGAAGGATTCTGCATCCAATAACTGTACCTACTGCTGCTACAGGTTTATCACTGCCCTTAGTCTATACTCCCTGGAACAGATGTGTGCAGCTGGAGGGCTCACTCTGAGCACAGGCTGCTGTTGGATCTGGCCTCTGTAACATGCAGAGGATGGCAAAGCTCTGCACTGACTCCTGAGTCTGTTGCTGCTTCCCAGGAAGGAGCTACTCTGCATCCATGGACAGCAGAGATCTCTACCCTCATGGAGGGGCAGAATTAAGGATGGTTCTAGTAAACTGGTCTGCTTAAAAATGTTTAGACCAGTAGCACACTGCTTGTTTCCTTACCATTTGTTGCTGTAATGCATCATCATAAGCAATGGTTACTGTGCTTTAGCTCTTGAGTTCACAGTCCTTGTGGAGATGACATTTTAAGGTTTTAGTCCACCTTTTCTTCCAAAGCCACGGGAAGATTAATTTCTATTTGCAATGTTCAAGGTTTTCAACAATCTTTGAGCATGATGGAGCTTTCTGGTAACTTTGTGAACTTCAAGGAGAGTTTTGAGAATGATCCCAGACCACAACCCTGTTCCTGCCAGTCTCAGGATAATGAAGCCCTTTCTTCTGAATAAGAAAGGCTCTAGGACACGTGTGACTAATTTGTTACAAAGTAATTAAAAATTATCTGTATTACCTCAGCACTGCATGATTTTGTTGAAACAAGTACTCTGGGTGAAGATGAGCTGAGAAGCTGGGAACATTTCCTTTCACCTATTGCTGGTTCTTCTCCTGATGGGAAGGAGAAGGCTGTCTGTCCTGCTGTGGTGCTGGAGGAGCTAATTGCTGTCATGTGCGGGGATGCCATTCACATGGTTGTAGCTGGCACTTTGAATGTGCATCATGGTAAACAAGGACAGCTCTCTGTGCTCATAACGGTGCCCCTGAGCTCTCCCAATGATGGCACAGTGTGTACTACATGGACTAATGGAGGATATTCATGATGGAGATGCAGCTTGTGTGGCATGGAGTGAGCCTGGAAGCAGACCCTTGACATAACACAGGCAGTGACTGGAGACAAACCTGTTGCAAGGATGGGTAGCAGAGGGTGAGCATCCTGATGCATTTTTGAGCCTGGCAGGGAGGAGCAACCTGCTCCCTCTGTACTTGTAATCAGCTGGGATGCTGTGGGGTGGGATGGATGGGAAGGTCATACTCCCAGGGTCATTGTCTGCCAGTGCCTACTGCAATGCCCTAAATGGGACTGTCTGTATAAATTCTTCTGCCTGGCCTGCTGCTGGGTTTGGCAGATACAGATTCATGTCCTTTGATAGGGATGTATTAATCTTTCATCAGCGATGACTCAGCCAAGCAGGAACGTTGGTACCTTAACATAGCATGGAGGTCAGGATGGATGGCCTCAGCCCCGCTAATATGTGAGCAGATTATTCTCTGCCTGCGAGTAATGAGCATTTCTGAATGACAATGGCCACTGTTTCCTCCTCTGGTGTCTCTCCAAGAGGTGTTTGGCAACCTCAGAACTGTTTTGATTAAGGAAGGATGGTGATAGAGGGCTGGAGGATGTCACTGTCCCCTGCTTTCACATCCGCCTGGCAGTGAGCAGCAACTTGTGGCCATCTGAGGGGATGAGACACCTGCACAGGTCAGGGGTGACAAGGAGGTACTGCCAGGCAGAGAGATCAAGGCATTTCAGTAACACTGGGGTAGCTGTGCCAAGCACTAGGAGATGCAGTCAGAACAGTCAGCATCCTAATGCACCCATGTAATGAGGCTCAGCCATATGAATTTGCATAGATAACTACTGGACTAATTAGCACAATTAACTTCTTATGTGTCCAACAACAAGCTTAGTGGAAAAATTCTACACTGTAAGGAAAAGTGGCCATTTCCAGAAAACCAGTGAAAACTGTCTTAAGTTGTTAACTTTGAAAGAATTGAATAGGTATGGGGAAGTCATGCAAGGGTAAATAGGCAGCTACAGATATGTTCATTTTTACTGTCAGTGCAATTAGGTTCAGGGAGTGCCAGTGTCAGTACTGAGGAGTCAGGGACACAGTGAATGGCTCATATTTTAAAAGGCATCTGTTTTACAGAAATTTCCAGGATGTACTGAAAGGAAGTAAAAAACAAACAAACAGACAAACAAAAAAAACCCAAAAACAAACAAACAAACAAACAAAAAACCCAAAAAAACTCCAAAGACAGTTTTGTTTCATTTGAATTCCTTTTGGAAAGAAAAAGAGTAGAAGTGTGGAGTAAAGCAAGCTTTCATTACCACTCGCAACAGGTAGAAAAGTAGACCAAGTCAATTGGAAAAATCAAAGTGATTCACTTATATAAGACCTTGAAAACAATTCTGTTCTGATGGCTGGGGAAAAATATATGAGCAATAACCTCACTATAAACATACTCAAGATACTGTGACCACAACTATTGGGACTAAAGATACGGAATTACAGTGTAAACTAGGACTGTGTCTGAGCATAACCCAGCAAGAAATTGGCATGGGGTCTAAATTTAAATGCAGATTATTGTTTCTTGTTATAGAAGATGCTATTCACTTCTTTTTTAAAATGAGCTGTTGTCTGGATCACGGCACCTGGAATGAGACAAGGTTGTCCAGCTTCCTACCAGCACAGTTTCATGTTGCAGATCTTTTCTGTTATGGTTTCTGTGTACTGGTGAGGTATGTAATGGTGAAAATGCAGAAGTGCTTAGGGGGTCCAAGTGGTGGCTAGTAGATACCAGTAGGAAAATTTGGCCTGCCGTTGATCTGTCCCTGAACCAAGGATCAAAATTATCTCAGGTATAAGGAGACCTTGCCTCTAGCAGCATCGGTGAATGTGACCTTGTATAATAAATCCATGCTGTAAAATTGAGGATCAAATGGGGCGCAATCACTTCCTTGTCAGATAAACACTCTGATGTTCCTTTTCCTTAGCTAGTTATTTGCAGACTCAGCAAAGATCCCAGTCTCACGTGAGTGAGAAAACATTTAGCTTTACACAGTGCTACAGCACCGAGGTGAGATCTGGGCTCGATCCAGGCTGATATCGATCCCACCTCAGTCGTAGGAGTGCTGGGTAGGAGGTGAGGATGGGAGAAGCAGAAACATGGCATTTCCATGTCACCTGGTGTTGAGGTGAGTGAGGGCTTGGATCAGTCCCAAGCAAATACTGAACGATCTCCATGCTGCTCTAAGTTTAGTCCAACCATGTGAGGTCCCCTGAGGGTTACTGAAGAGTGGTACTTGCTTTATGCCTAATGCTCAGGCACACCCCATGTCACCCTATGCTGACAGCAAATTGGGAGAGTGGGATAGGATGGCTAGTTTGACAGCTCTGCTGTGTTGGAGAGATCTCTGTTGTGGCAGAGAATGTGCAAGGAGAGAGCTATGGCAGTCTGGAGTGGAGCAGGGAATGCGTGCTGGTGTGTCACCCTGCAGTGTGACCTATATGACAGCCACCATATCACACATGCAAAGTGGCCCCCGTTGTGTCAGGGACATGGAGAGGACCAGGGAAGGCTTGGGGGCATGTGAATGTGCCAGCCTTCGGCAGAGAGACGAGCAGGACCCTGGAGAGCATTAGTGCATCCCATCGGTGGGAACCTGCTTCCCTGGGAGCGCACACTTCATCCTCCAAACCTGTGCTTGCAGCTGGGCAGAGGCTGCCCTTGACACAGCCCTGCTTCATAGCTGGGGACTTCCCAGGGCACTGAAACCTCCGCAAGTTGGGAGAAGACAAGAGCAGAAACTCCGCATCCGCGCGGCTCTCCCGGCACCGGCGCCACGGGGAATGCGGGATGCAGCTCCCGGGCGGCGGGGTGGCTGCGGCCCCTTCCCCCGGCCGCGGGAGGGGATGATGCTGAGTGCGGAGCTGTGCACATCCCCGGCGAGATGCACAGTGTGTGCCGAGGCAGCCGGTGCATGCGCAAGGCTCGGGCGGCCGCCGTGGAGGTGGGGAGCGAGGACCACATCGCTGCCTCCGGCTCCGAGCTGCCAGTTGCTGGTTGCCAAGCAGTTATCATTGTTTCTGTGACGATTGCAGAGGCTGTTGCTAATTGAAGAAGCCCCCACAGCATCCTTCTCTCTGCTCCTGCTTCTGCTTTTATTTTAGAGGCTCAAGGGGGAAGACAGCCAGACTAGTGCTTTTTTGCATTGCTTTTTTATTTCTTTCTTTTTTGTGGGGGTGGGAAATTTCTCAGCTGGTGATTAAGTGATGGACTAGTTACTCATCCGTATCCCTTTAGTCTTTGTGTGTGTGTGTGTGTGTGCGTGTATGTCTGAACACACAGACAAGCTTACACACACACACACACAGAGTAAAATCCTGTTTGCCACTGCAGTGGGCACAAATAGGTGAGCATGACTACAGCCAAGGAGCAAAATGCATCAGGGAAACAAGCCCAACAACAGGACCAGGTAATGCTTATTTTCCTCAATTTCAAACAAATACAAATTTGCATTATATAGCTCTGTGTTTCTTGTATGATTATTATGGTTTTGTTGTTTTTTTTTTATTCTTTTTGGTGTGCATTCCTAAAATTGTGAACTGAGTCACCAGTCAGTGGCAGGAGGAAAGTGATGTGTAGCTGGGTTCAAGGTCTGCTTTCTTGGTGTGTGTGTAAGCTGCAATTCTGCTATTTTTAACAACCTGTACCTCTTGCTGAAGGCTGTAGGGGTTTGTTCTGTAACTTGTTCCTTACATGCATGCTGGGTTGGGGGGGAGGATGTTGGGATGGAGGCCCCTTTTTGCTGGAAAAAGAGGTAAGGGTATTTAAAAGCTCCTCTGCAGGTGGATATAAAACTGGGGTTCAGCTTCTGAGTTTGCCATGCACTTTCAGGGAATTTTTTTTGTCTGACATTGTCTTGGAGGGACACTTCAGGGTGCAGCGTGTGCTCAGGCTTTGCATGAGCAAGCAGGGATGGCAGGGGGGCAAAAAGCAGCTGCAAGTAGGTTTAATTCCCATTGGCTTTGGGGAAAATTGCCATGCTCACACTACAACTAAACTCAATTAATTTATTTCTCTTGGTAGGTGCTTTATGTGTTTCTGTAGAGGTAGAAAGTTAAAGACTTCATTTTCTCTCTCAAACCTGTGTAACAGCATATTCCTGTCTGCTTGCACTTACCAGGACAGAATGAAGTCAAAACTTTCCCTGTCAAAAAAGCAGAGGGTGGCAGAAAAAAGGAGATGTATCCTCAGCCGTAAGGGATAAGCATTAGAAAGTGGTGGCATGAGGGAAAGTCTGACTGCAATCTCTGAGCTCCAGCTGAGGCTGGGCTCCGGGCACACAGGCAGATCAGCATCTCCATTCTCCTCAGCACCACCTTCTCCCCTCTGTGCTCAGGCCCGTGCCTGGGGGAGCCCGGACGCTCCAGTTCTTCAATTTTCCTCATCTCCTTAAGACGTTGGAAGTTCACCACTTTAATCTTTGGTTAGGACAGCACAGGAGGATAATTTAAACAGATCTCTCAGGGCACAAATTAATTCTTAAAATAGTTCTTCCTGGCTTGATAGGCTGAGAGCCTCACACGTTGTTTTTCTCTTTTTTTTTTTTCATTTGTACTTTGTTTTAGGGAATCGAGGAAGGGAAGAGCATGGGAAGGCTCTAGGCACCAGAAATAGCATCATATTATCTGCATTTTCAGGGTGACATTTTACTAGTGGCCAGAACAGGCTCAATGGTTCAGTGAAAACAAGAAGGAAATAACTTTAATTCTCAGGGTAAAGAAACTGTGCCTTCATCTAACCCTGCATCTGTTGGGCTTCTTTCCTTCTCTGACTGATGTTTTTTGAATATCCATCTTTGTCACTGCTACAAATTAAAATGAGTCTAGCTGTGTTTTCTGGGAGGCAGGAGTGGATAAGTGCCTTTTCTGAACAAAGAGAGCTGTGGTTCTGCCTGTCCCCTCCTCCTTCTTAAAGCTGTGCAAAAGTGTCAGGTTTTGTAAGCCAAAGAAGTGTGTGTTGCCTTTTAAAAAGGAGCAGTGTTTTTGTTTCAAGTAGTGTCACCTGCCTAATGCCATTTTGCTGTTGGCATGCCATGTCTTTGCTACTTCACTCTTCTCACATCAAGTATAAAATACCCAGAATAAGTGTTTAGCATTATGCAGAATCTTGACTGAGTATATTCTATAACTGATTGAATTGCAATTAAACCCATATGGTATGCTTAATATTCTGAAAGTACATCCTCTCTCAGCTCTGCCCTAGTGTGAGCATGAAATAGAAATATCAAGCATATATAAATATCAACGATATTGATGAATATTAATGTTCGAGTCTGTGAGCAACTTTGCTCAGTCTCATAATTTCTTTTTTTTGTTTTCACAATACATTATTAGTAAAATGACTTTACAGCAGGGGGTCAAATCCAATCTGTGTCCATTGATTTGAGTGCACTTTTATCTTCCAACACCAAAAGCAGATCTAAACCCTTATTTTATCTAAAACAGTCCATATCTGAAAAAAAGGGCTCTATCCAAATTCTGTTCCTAGCTGAAATTCTATTTCCAGGCTTATGCATATCAAAAATTACTGAGATTCTTTTCTTGCTTAAAACTGATCAAGAAAATGAAAATTGTAACTGGGAGAAAAATTGAAGGCCAAATGCTAGTCTGGCTGTAGAGGATTGAGTCTTTTTCAGAAGCAGCTGCTGCTGTCATAAGAGATTGTGACCATCCCTTTTCTGTGTTCCCTGCTGTGACATTCCCGGAATCCAGAGGCAAGTAAGTGACACAGTTGGCTTAAGTCTGTGCTGTGTCCTACCATGCTAACCCAAACAGAAGCTGAGCATGAAAAGATACTGCAGAAACAGGGTGGGGAAAGTTTGAAAACATCTGCAGAAGCTTGAGGCTCGTGCCTATATGCAAATGAAGTCTTGTTCTGTCTTGAGATTTACAAAAATGATAATAATTAGAAAATGATTGTAATGCGGAGATAAGCACTGCACTGCCTTAGCTGCTGAAGCCAGGCAATCCCTTTCTTCCTTAGGTAATTAAAAATGCTTCTATACAATTTACTTCTGATAAGCAATGCTGCTCACCTCCCTGTCAGTTAAACTATTCAGAATTCCAGTCATTTATCTCCTTGCTTATCTGTTTCATGAGTCTGAACTTTAAGTCTTGTGGGCATCATGTACAGAAAACATTCTGTAGGTGATAAGTAATACTGTCTCTTCCTGTCAGGCTGTGATTGCTTGATCAAGCTGCAAGCTGGATGTGGTTGCCTCTGTACACTGAGGTGCTTCTGACACTGCTGTGGTTCCTTGTTCAGTGGTTGGAGTTGGATACCATGCAGTGTACGATGATTACAGCTGGCTCTCTGCTAGACCCAGTGCTCAGAAGTCCGTAGCAAAGCCTGCAGACACTAGTAGGCTTGGGATCTGGCTCAAGCAGAAAAGAGATTCTTGTTCTCTGTCTTGGAGTTTGTTAGAGGCATGTTTGGATATACCATTAAAATGACTTTTCCATTAAAAAGTGAGAGAAAACAGCAACAACAGGTCAAGTACTGTGGCAATGTGCTCTAGCTATTTGCACAGGCTGAAGATCTATGTGTTTTAACATAAGCCAGTAAATTTGTTATCTTAATTTAGCCCAATTCTTGTTACTTTTAATGGCCTTTGGGAATGCAAATAGCTTTGCAGTCATATATAAAGATAGGGAGGCTGATTTTTTAATGAAAATGTGATAACAGGCATAATGCTAAAATGAGACTTTCAAGTATTTTAAAAAGTGAGTCAGCATATCATGGATAACAGAATTACAGATTCTCAAAGAACACCTTTTATAAAATATTTAAAGGGTTGATTGGTTAATTGGGTATTTGAGCTCTCAGAATAAAGGATTGTTCTTGTTTCTTTTGCTGTATAGAGAAGAACTGTCAAGGGCTTACAGGGAGCAAGATGCTGCTCTGAAATGTGCTCATGTCCTAGACAAGGCTGTTAATGACTGTTTGCTTGGAGCTCCATGTAGAAGACCAAAACTTAAGTGAAGAGGCAAAATAGCTTGACAGCTGCCTTACTGAAGTGGGCTCCATGGAGGAGTGGAATCAGATCAATAGAACAGTTCTGCCTATTAGCTGTCATTAAGGTAATCAATTCTGAATTTGACAGAATAGATGAAATTACAAATAATAGGTGTGGTGTCTTCAGGTGGAGAGAGAACACATTTTACTTAGTAAACCTAGGCCAGACTCAGGAATAAGATGATGGAAAGATTAATATTTCATGTTCCTAATGTTCCTCTGCCACTCTGCTTCACAGAAATAGCCTGTAGTATCTTGAAGCGTGAGTACAGTTGGAGTATCTAATCTACTATGCTGGAATGTGCCTCTATTTGCGTAAATTTATCCAAATAAGAAAAGAAGTGCGCACTTCAGCTGCATTATGCAGGCTTTCCCCCTGTGGTGTTATACTTCAGGTAATTCTGGGATTCCTGTAGCAGGGGTTTCAATCCCTGTTTGCCTGCTGTCTTCCTTCAAGGTCATAAATATTATCAACCATTGTGAGCTGAGTCCTGTGCTGTTTCTTCATTCCCAGAGTAGATTAAACTAAAAAATACGGGCGTGCTTACATTGGGAAGTAGTGTGGACCCACTCTATGAAAGTCAGAGAGATGGTATTGAGGTCCCAAACACACATTTTGGATGAGAGTTATTCCAAACTAGTTCCAGGCTGGTATGAATGCCCTTTACTGGTTGTTCAGCATCTTCTGACTTAGCTTCATCCAAAATGAAGCCAGTTTGTGCACTCTGAGGGTACTATAAAATGTCAGTGAGAGCATGGTAGATGGGTCAGACTGAGAGATTTGGTCAGTAGCACAGTTCTGAACTGAACAAAACTACTAGATGTGACCTACATGACTTTAGTAGGGATGGGGGGATGCAGTCAAATAAATGTCATTTTATGTGAGCTATGTTTTTGTATCTGAAGATATATATTTTTTTTTCCTGCGAAGTGTGACTTAAAATCATTCCAGATCTGCTCTGCTCACCTGATTGCTGTCCAGAAAATCATTGTCCCTGGATGCCAAATATCTTTGCCTGAAAGAATGCAACAGTCCTGATTCTCTGTGACATCAAAGCCCTTTTATAGCATGTGAGCAATAGAAATTGTGTCCAAAGAGTGTAAGATCATATTGTAAACAAGTAATAGTGTACAACAGATTCAGGAACTTATTATAAGTTGTGAATTTCATCTCTCGAAATAGGGAAGGAACTTTGTCCTTTTGTTTGTCAATACCCATCCCTGCTGTATGCTAGATCACAAAGAGCCACTGATGAACCCTCTATCCTTTTTAGCAAGGTTTGAAGTTATGCATTGTAACTTAATTTTGTAAGCAGATTGAGCTGTGAATTTGTTACAAGAAAGCCCTGATTCACAGTGCCATTAGCCAGCACAGTCAGACTCCCCACTGCAGCACCCCAGTGGCATAAAATCTACACAGAGGAATTGAAGAGTACCATGACATACCTCTGCGGCACCCAGATCCATCAGTGGGCTGAAAGGAGCTTGGCCTGGAGCTGCTGAACAGGTGGGAGTGAGTTTCCCAGGAGATGAGCTAATTTAGCGTGTTATCTCAGTGACTTGTGACAGAGCTCCTGCATTCTTGGCTGGAGTTGAAAACTGTCATATCCCAAAGGTGAGTCCCTGCTTGTGGAAATCCCTCATTCTCGCTGCAGTGTTCTGGATCAGATTATTACAGCTGTGCAGAAATCAGGGGCAGTGTCCACTTTTGAAAGGTGTCTTCCAAAGAGAAGGAAAAAAGGAGAAATCTGACTCTGACTTACATAAAAAACAATGGGTTTCTTCAGTTTTAGTGGAACTGTTTAGTATTCATTGTTTAAGTGCGTAATTTTTTTAAAAGAAAATTCTTCATATGAAACAGTACTGTTTTTTCTTGCTAACAACTCTTTAAATTACATATCTTATTGTAGACCCAACACAGGCTTTCTCCAGGAACTCATAGAGAACGTTTATGTTTCATTCTGTTAATGGTATCTGATCTATTTCTCAAGAGATTAAATTTCCGTAATAGCGCTCCCGAGAACACTGTATTCAAGAACATGAAATTGCATCAAACTGGCAGTCTTTTTCAAGCTGTTAATTTGCTGTGAGGAATGCAGGCAGCTAAGCAGTGGGGAGGGGGAGGCAAAGGTGGAAAGGAGCATATTTGGCATAAAACTGGAGTCTTAAAAAGACGAGACTGTAGAAAAGCCCTTTTGGTATTCAGTGCTGAAATGGAAGTGCTTCTGGAAGGCTAGAGCTTTTAAAGGTTCATATATTTCCATGGGATATATATTTTCATGCTTGAGATTGTGTAAATTTTACACATTGTCTATACCTTGACCAAGTAGGATGTGCTCTGCCACTTGTCCTTGGTACAGTGTTGGTGGCTGCTCCTTCCATTCCTAGCAGGGGTACCTCGTGTTGCAGTCTTTCTCCTTAAAGCTTTCTTTTGCTGTTGCATAAAGAAAGAATAATTTGTATCTGACATTCACCAGTTATCTAGGGGTCATGAGAGTTTGAATGCCACAAGAAAAAAGTCTTCTTAGATTTCTAATTTTTTTATAACTCTGAGAGAATTCGATGTGTCATTCTGGTTGTGGTCCATTAGCAGTGCTATGCATTGCTGCAGGCATTTCATGGACAGTGGTTTTTACCTGCTTTCAGTTCTTATGCCTTTAATGCTCCTTCTTTGTGATCGTTGTCATGCATTAAGTTGTGGTGAATTGTGGTCACTGTGGGTGATGTGAGAGACGGCAGCACTTTTAAAATGATGTAGAGTGCAGTAATATCTATTTTTTATGTAGTTTATTCTCTGTGTTTGCATTCACATCTTTTGATCCTTGGCCTTTTTTTTTTTTTTTCTTTCCTTTCATCCTTCTGTCCTGCCTTCTCGGATTCTTAAGTGGGATTTAAGTGAAATAGATTCAGAAAAAGGAGAGTGCCAGCAGCAATGGAATAGGAAAGCTGTGTGTACTGCTCTAAAAGGCTGCTGCAGATGTGACGAAATAACTGCCAAAGTGAGAGAAGAGCATTCAGCAAGGTTGAAAACTTCGCTAAACATAGATTTGGAGAGGGACCTATATGTGAAATAAGTGAAGGTGATCCAGAATGGAAAGGCAAATTAGGACCAATTTCTGATTTAATAACAAAGTTTGAGTGGGATTCTTGGGTAGCTTTGCATGACAGTTCAATGGGTGGAGCATGGCACTTAGTGCTTCCTGTGTGCAGATTTCCATTGTGGCTTTGAGCAAGGGTGTTTGGTCCTCAGTGACAGTCAGCAACCTCTCTTCTGCTGAGATAGACCATTGACACCTTAAATTGGGGACAAAAAACCTCTGGGAGTCTCCTGAGGATAAGTAGGTAAAATATGGAATTCTGAGATACCGTAGTAACTCAGGCTGCAAAAGTACCTGAAATATCAGAGAGATGCACTCCTTGATGTTTAGAAAATTTAGGGAAAGGGTCACAGGATAAAACCTGAAAGTTAAAACTCATTCTGAAGGTTTAGATATGATTAGAATTTCAGCAAAAAAATATCAATATAAAGGCAAATCTTGTCAGGACTTGAGACGGCTATAAGCAAACTTGCAAATGAGAGAGAGATAATGCATGGAATTTTGGGATTGTATCTGATTCTAAGATTTTGAGAACTTGAGGCAATTTTATATTTCAAGGTAAGATAGAGATGCATATTTCAGCTCTCTGTGGCATAATGCAGAGTCCTTTTCCGAGAAGCAGTAATTAATATTTTTTCAGTAGAAATACTACAGTATAATTAGGAGCCATAGAGGTGAAATGAAAAAGTAAATGGGAGGATGATGAGCCAAGGATATGTATGGTCAAGGGTTAAGTCAAAACCTTTCAGAAGTGGAAGCCAGAAGCTGAAGTTTGGTGCTGGGTAGGTTGATGGAGAACATATTCCTGAAAGTCAGGATGAGGTGATGAGCCAAGGCTGAAGCCCTGAGTCTGGTACTTTTAGAGAGAAAGCCTTGAAGAAAAAGTTGTGGTTGTGAAAAGAGCTCTTAAGTGTGATGTTAGTGGAGAGGCATAGATACTTCCCACCACCATTGGTGAAAATCCTCCACAGATCAAGGAAATTGGTGGTGTCCCAATTGCCTGTGCCCTTACTGCTACTGGACTAAAGCTATTTTTTTTGTGTGCTGTCTGCATGATGTATGGTCACTGGCAGGCAATATATGGCTATCACTACTCTCAGATACTGTTTTGTGGTAGAAACTGGAGCTGAAAGGTGCAGGCAGACCATAATTTCTCAGAGTGTGGTTTGTCCTTATCTGCCAAACCACGTCTGGTCATAGAGGCATAACAGGGACTGTGCTTTGGGATCTTGTTAAATAGGCCTGCAGTGCCAGCATCGTGGCTGCGCCTGTGCATTGGCAAGAGAGGCTGGTGAAAGGCTGGGATGCTCTCCCTGCTTCCCTGGTGAGTGAGGAGTGCTGTTGGAAGGAATTTCCCTGTTTCAAGTAACCACCTTAAAAAAGATGAAATGCAGATGATCATGGGGAGAGAATAGTCTACTTTTGTTGGAACTGGCATGTACTGGGATGGAGACAGTTAGTGATGGGACCCCAGTGAGTCACCAAGGGGGCAGGAGCACCTCTCTGGGGCTCCCTCAAAGTTGGCTGGTCCCACCCAGCTCTTTGGTGGTCATACCATCAACCACTACCACCATCCCTGTGTGGGAAAGCCTCGTGTCCTCATTGCAACCACTTTTGCAGGTGAGAATACACAAGTCTAACCTGAGTGGAGAACCAAGCTCTGAGTGTGTCTCATGGTGAAGGAGGATGAAACAGACTGAAGCAAATACTTATGAAGAATTAAGCTGATCTTACACATGAAAAGATCATGTAAAAACCCATTAGAAAGAGAGAGGATGAGTTTGAGTAAAATAGTAAAACCAAGCAAATCTGGAGGTTGAACTGTTGGTTGGGGTTTTTTTTTATTAACCCTTCAGCTTCTGTCCTTTGTCAGTCAGAAAACAAAGGGCTGTTGTTTTTATTGTTGATAAAAACATAAGAGAGATAAAATAAAAGTAAATTTTACATAAAGATTCACAATGGTTAGACTAAAGTAGTTTCTATTATTGCTTAACTGCTGTTGAGCTTGAAATTGGAGAGATAATAAGCCTTCATCTGAAGCAATTAGTCTGTTGTTTTTGACTCCATTACCTTCCTTATGTCTGTAGCAGAATAGTTACGTAGAGATATTTAAGGCTTAGTTGTAGTATGATATTGTCAAAAGTGAACTTACAACTTAGACATTAATTTATTGTTAATTTAGCTTGTCAGAGATACTGTAATAAACATATAATTGACTGAGGGTGAATATATACAGTAGCATATTATGTGGAATGCATTTCGGGTCATTAATTTAGCTTAATCACACACTATGACCAACCTCTCAACTCTTTTTGCGTCGGGTTTAAAAGGGTCTGATCCTTAATCTTAATGTGGTTGTAGGAATTAACAAATGGTACATTAACTTGAAACTGTCCTTAAGTGTGCTGACAGCCTTACACTTTTATCTTTTTGTTTTCATGGCCAGAAGCAAACAGGTTATTTTCAAATGCATATACAACAATTTTTGTCTACTGATAGAAACTCAAGGTTGGACAGGGAAAACACATTGCAACTTAGCCCATATTAAAATGAAAGAGAGAAGAGACATGGAACCATCTATGGCAAAGCAGATTATATGGCTTGAAGGACTTATTAAGGGAAAACTCCATGGTTATTACTCTGAGATACTGTGGTGCTAGAGAAAAAGGAGGACTTGCTTAGGGTGGGGACGCATAATGAAACTTCTTTTTCTTTATAACCTAAATTTGAGATTCTGTAGATGCCATTGGACTGAGAGTAATAAGCATCAATGGGTCCTCATAGCTGAAAATTCATATCCAAACTTTGCTTCTTCTCCTTAAGAATCCCCAGCACTTCACAGTTTAGTTGAATCTAATAGTGCTAACAACCTTCTTTTTTCTAATTTTCATGTCCCAATATCTGAGATTTAAAAGCTAATTTACAAATATTGCTGAGAATGCTGCTCCACTGAATTTAACAAGTATTTGAGATTAATCCTTGTGAACTTAATCATTGGAGGTTTCGGTTGCATTAAATTGATTTATTTTCCATGGTGTTTTCCTCATGAGGTACAATACATGTTTTCACATGGATTATATTGATGCTTGACTTTGCCATTGCAAGTCATGCTGTAATTAAAAAGTTTCATGCCGACAGTCCAGGCTAAACAAGCCAGATAAGACAAAGACCAGCTGTGAATGTGTGGGACAGCAAAGTCCAAGGAGATATTGATTGAAATAGCCCCTGAAACTACTAAGCATAATACTTAGTAATACAAATACAAATACCAATACTAAGTTTGTCCCTTAGTAAAATGTGTATTGATTAGGAGATGTTCTGCCTTCCCTTGCTGAAGGCTGTTCAGTGCTTGCTTGTTCAAACTGGTATCTCTTGTCAGGACTAGCTGACCTCAGTTACTACTCATCCACATGAGAAATGTTACTTTCCTACCCATAACATCTTTGATAGTAAATAAACAGATGTTGTTTTACTTTGGATTTGTGCCTTGTTTCCAAACTGGGCTTTCCAATGCCCTTCTGGGAGATTAGCAGTCTGTGTTATCTATTAGTCCTCTTTTGCTCAAATATGTCAAAGAATTCAGTGCTGATACTGGGCTCTGTGATCACTGAGTATCCCTGTGCAAAACAGAGAACTTTAAGGAATTCCAGGAAGTGCGTGCATCTGAAATAAGATGGAGAGATGTCTGGCATAAGTGGCTAAATTAAGAATAAATCTACTGACTTCATTAATCCTTGAACCAGCCCTTCTACTATCTTTCACTGTCCAGAAAACCTTATGTAGAAAATTGAGGCTTTAAATCTACAAGAGCATCAAACTTGTAACAAACAGGTTTATTTCAGCTGGCCCGTACAGTTTTCATGTGGCTTTTATCATAGACAAAGCTGACATAATAAGCAGTTCTTCTCTGTACTGTTCTATCACAGTGGGGGCGAATTCTTCTTTCAGAAATCAGATTTCTCTTATGTCCTCAATGATGTGAACTCTGCTGGAGCTTGATGGAGCTCTGTCTAAGAATGGACTTCAGGATTAGGACCACAATATAAATTTGGCCATGTATATACACTGGAATAAGGCTTCCTCATCATTTGTTTCAGAAGATTTGTTTCATCACCCATTGTCTCCCATCCTCTGGCTTGTGAGGAAATACAGTCCACACTGGTCTTCTCCTGACCTTGAGGTGGGAGGTGACTAGATTGCACCAAGTAGGTTCCATGCTAGATAGTGTGCTTTCCATAAATTCCTGTAGGTTCCCATAAATTCCTGTAAGTTCCTATAAATTTTAGAATTTTTCCAGTTAGTTATAATGCTCTTAGTATCTGGGTGGTAAATCAGTATTAACAGTAAATAAATTGTCATCCTGTCTGTCATGCCAAAAGGGAGCAATTTTTTTTTGCTCTTCAGCATCCTGGTTTGAATTCCATAAAGAGTACAGTGATCAATAGCTTACAGCCACTGTCACAGGATAAGCCCAGGTTTTAAGTCTTCAGTGATCTCCCTGCTGTAAATTACAGCTGTTTGAAACTATGACTCATAGTTGTTTCTCTGTAAAATGCAGTTCATTCATGCAAGGGTATTCCCACTAAATCATCCAAATCAAAATATATTGTGGAGACCTTTCAAATCTTCATGGAGCTCTGCCTGGGGATGGATAAGGAGTTGGCTGAAAGCTTATGGGTAAGGATTAAAAGGAGGGAAGGGACAGGTGACTTTATAGTGGTGGCCTGCTACAAGCCACCCAAGCAGGAAGACTGAGTGGATGAGGCACTGCATAGACAGATAGAAGCAGCCTCACAGTCACAAGCCCTGGTCCTCATGGGGTGCTTCAACCACCCAGTATCTGTTGGAGAGACAAAATAGAAAAGCATAAGCAATCCAGGAGAATGTGGAATGTCTTGATTACAACATGCTTCTTCAAATGGTAGGGATGCCAATGAAGAAGGGTGGTGTGTTGGCCCTTGTTCTCACTGACAAGGAGGGCCTGGTGGGGAATGCTCAGTGGCAGCCTAGGCTGCCTTGGTCATGAAATGGTGGAGTTCAAAATCCTTAGGGTAGCAAGGAGAGCACACAGCAAGCTCACTACCCTGGACTTCAGGAGAGCTGGCCTTGGCCTCTTCAGGAATCTGCTTGGTAGAGTGCCGTGGGATAAAAGCCCTGGAGGGAAGGGGGGCACAATAAAGCCTGTTAATAATCAAGGATCACTTCCTCCAAGCTCAGGAGTGATGCATCCCAACAAAGACAGGATTTACAGGCTTGTGAGGTTGGCCTGGGCAACCTCATGAAGTCCATAAAGGCCAAGTGCAAGGTCCTGCACATGGACTGGAGCAATCCAAGCACAAATACAGGCTGGGTGAAGAAAGGATTGAGAGCAGCGCTGTGGAGAATAACTTGGGTGCTTTGGTTGATGAGAACCTCAGCATGACCTGGCAATTTGCACTGGCTGCCCAGAAAGCCAAATGTATCCTGGGCTGCTTCAAAAGAAACATGACCAGCAGGTCGAGTTGATTCTGCTCCTTTACTCTGCTCTTGCAAGCCCCACCTGAATTACTGTGTCCAACTTTGGGCACCCCAACATAAGAAAGAGAGTGAAGGTGATGGAGATGGAGGGCTGGAGCATCTCTCCTATGGAGACAGGCTGAGGGAGTTGGGGTTGTTCACAACGAAGAGAAGGTTCTGGAGAGACCTTATAGCACCTTCCAGTGCCTAAAGGGGGCTACAAGAGAGCTAGAGAGAGACTTTTTACAAGAGGATGTACTGACAGAGCAAGGGGGAATGGCTTTAAAATGAAGGAGAATCAGTTTAGATTAGAAGTAAGGAAGAAATTCTTTACTGTGAGGATGGTGAGGCACTGAAACAGTTTTCCCAGAGAAGCTGTGGATGCCCTGTCCCTGGAAGTGTTCAAGTCCAGAATGGGGCTTCGAGCAACCTGGTCTAGTGGAAACTGTCCCTTCCCAGGTCAGGGGAGTTGGAACTAGATGATTGTTAAGGTCCTCTCCAACCCAAACCATTATATGATTCTGTGGTTCCATGTTGAACATGTTTGAACTATAGACTTAGTTATACCTAGGAATTTGTATGTGTTTACATTAAAATGTAAACCCAAAAAAGACTGAAATCAAGATTTGATGGGTTGGGGAATTACCAAACAAAAAACTCTGCTTGTTCTAAAAATTGTTTCTGCTGCCCAAATATGTGATAAACATCTGGTTTTATCCTTGAAGTTTTAAAATATTGGAAACCTGAAAATTTTTCCTCCTTTTGATATAACTGGAGTTAATTTCAGCCCCCAATTGTTATATAAAGTATCTTCCCTGTCTTGCTCTAGGAGAGAAAGGAGGGCTTGGCTGGTTGCTACTTCTATAATAAAGCATTCTGGAAATGCTGTTTTATGTACACAAAGATAGGAAGTAATTGAGCTCAACAGGCCATGTAAAATACACATGAGAAATAAAGTATGTACTTGAGGCTAAAAATATAATCCTAAATGAATCCTATTGGGATGGTCCGTGCTTGTGCTGCTTCTAGTGCTCTCACTGCAACTAGAGCTTATGTTTCTTTGCTTTTGTTTCCCAAATAGCTTTTTTGTCATTTTTCTTTGACCTCTATGAAAAAGTTGGAGCAAGAATCAATTCTTTCTTCATATGAGAGGCTACAGCAGAGTCTACTGTAATACATAAGTTGTGTATAATCCTGCAGAGAAGAATAGATGTAGCAGAAGTTTGGGGAAGAAGTTAAGGAGAGATTATAATGAATCTACACAAGTGTGCTCTTTCTCTGGGGAGTTGCTCTGTAGGGAGACAGTGATACACATTTTTCAAACCATCTTCCAGATTATGTTTCATTCTGTTCTATCCAGGCTTGTGTATTTCTTGTCAAAATGCCTATGGGCTACAAGAAACACAGCGTCCAATATCCACTGAGCCTACGTTCTGTCTTTCCTTGGTCCATTTCTTGCGGAAATGGTTTGTGTCACTCAAAGAGCAACTGCTTTAGTGAGAAAAAAAGGAATTCACTTGTTGCAAACTATTCACTAAATACTGTTTGTACTGTCATGTGTGGTTGGCTGCTCGTCAGGTGTAATGCATAACTTTTATTTATTTTTATTGCTGAAACTGGTGATAAAACAAGAGATGACAGTTGCTCTAAGGAGACTGAATTTAGGTGACACTCAGATGCTTACACTTCATTACTTTTCATTGTCTTGGCAATTTCCAGAGAGTGTCTTTCCATCATATAAGCCTTCAATTACCAGGAAGATTAGTACATGACCATGTGCAAAAAAACCCCATATTGAACAGTATTTTTTATATTATTCATCAACATGGATAATAAAACTAACTCAAGGACAGATCAACTTCGGTTAAGAGATTTTTCAAGACTGGTTGTGTCGACAGTATGCAGAAGTGAAGAGCTAAGTCTGTCTGTAAAAAGGTGTGGCATTCACTTGCCCATTTGTGCTGCTTGTCTTTGCAAATGTGGACTATTATCACATTATCCTTTTGTTGTCATATCCTGGGAGGGAGGAGAGGATACACAAAAAAATGTGTGTTAAGACAGACTATTAGCTTAAGTAAACAGGCCAATAAAATCATTGATGCCCAATTTGTGAAATTCCAGTGAACAAGGGAAGTCTAGGAACTTTCTTTAAAAATAAGTAAGTCAATAAGTCAATAAATAAATCCACCTGTAACTCTTGCCTGCAGAAATTACGGATTTAGAGGAAGAAAGATTTTCGCAGAATTAACCGCTGCTGTTGCTCGTCTCTCAGATTCCCTGCTCCCTGCAGGAAGGGGACCTGCAAAGGGGTCAGGGGACAGGAGGCTGTTGCTTCGTGCTGCCTGGCTGCAGGATTTGCCCTCCCGCTCTGACACCGCAGCAGAGGCAGATGGCTGAGGGTGGCACAGAAGGCTCCCATTCATTTTTAGCAGCAGGTTTCAGTGTCTGCTAGACACTTACTCTTTTTGTCACTTGGGCAATGCTTCAAACTTTGGCCACGTATTCAGCTTTTCCAAAGCTGGGATAGCTCCTCATTTCTTTAGAGCATTTGGGACAAATACCCTCCTGAGTTTTATCTTGATAATGCTGCTGAACGATTCGATCCTGTTTGTTGTGAAATGCAGTCTGCATGTGTAAAACACAGCTAAAACTACTCAACAAGCTGCAGAGATTTATTTAGCTCACTGGAATTTGGCAGGACATGACCAGTTAACATGAAATCCCAGGAAGAAAATCAAATAGTTGTGGGAGATGTTGAAAGTAACAGATGAGGGGAGGTTGCTTGCAGAATTTTAATTCTACACAATAAATTATTGCTGGCAAATTGAAGTGCTGCTCGCTTTTCAGTGATATTACAGAGCTGAAAATAATGCCTATTTTAACCAGGCAATCATCTACTGTCTTTTGTTGACAGACAAGTAAAACCTGAACTGGGAAAAAGACTAATTAATCATTACTTTATGTAACCTTTACCAGCATGATATTGTATTTGCATTTGAGTGCTAGTGTGCAGTGTTCATTTAAATTAAGTCTGGGGACTTTTTGTTGCTGTAAAATCCTAGAATAAAACACCCCAAACAATACTTGGGGGTGTTTTAGGGGAGCCTGATAGAGTTAATTGTCCAAGTCCAACCGAAAATGACAGTCTCAAATTTCTTCACTTTCTTTATACCACATAGTTGGTAAATAATGCCCGGGGGGAAATTGTTGAGTTGTGATAAATTGTGGAGCATCCAAATGCTATTGTTGGTCTCACTGGGGACCACTGAAAGCTCAATGCTCTTGAAAACCCAGCCAATTATGTAGGTGCTTATGCATGGGCTTTGAAGGCTCACTTTTCTTGCTTATTAAAAAGAATGTTTTTTAAAAAAGCTTTCTGTCATTACTGGTCATTTATTTTTCCTTGTGTTGTCTTTTGAAAACATCTAAAAAGTAGCACACTTGAAACAAACACATTTGAACTGCTGTGTAGTCAAATGATGCATTTAATTCAAGAACCTGAGGGTGGTCTTTTGGTCAGTATTAAGAAGGCAAAGGCAGCAGTTTCTCAGACTTTAGGGCATTAGATAATCCTGCTGAGTTTTGTCTTTTCCTTTGCATCCAAAAGATAATAATGAAGTTGAAGTGCCATTTTAGTTATAGAATATAGTTTGTTTTCTTTTTTCACTTGGAATGTAACAGACTTTGAAAGACCTCAGGACAGGAAATGCTCTAAAATACCTATTTATATTATCGATGATAATGAATTTAATTATAGGGTTATGTTATTTAAATATAGCCTCTTTACAGAAAGGTGTGTGTTGCTAGAATGGCTCTTTACATATAATAATAATGCCTAACATATTCTTCATGCCTTCTGTCTTTGAATTGCTTTTAAAAATATTCTTTCTGACATCTCAGTGATGTAGGTAAACTGTATTACCCACACTTGACAGAAAGGGAAGCTTAATCCAAGAATGAAGTGACTTGCCCAGGGTTATTTTGCTCTTGTGTTTCAGGCTCCAAGCCCGTGTATTGCAGTGATGTTCAGTGCTGTGGGAACAAACAGCTTGGGTCAGCACTGGCTTCAGGCAGTTTGTAGACATGTCCTACTTGCTTAAGCATTGAAATTTTAATGATTTATTCATCCATTTATTTGATTACTCAGTTTTCAGTTCTTTTAAGTAAGATCAGAAACACTTGGGTCTTTGTGGAACTTCTAGAGATTGATAGCCATGTAAAAAATCTCCTTCTAAACCAGCAAGTAGCCATGGATATTAATAATCCATGAAGAGAACATGCGCACACTTTAATCAGATATGCTCATGTATACACACAGATTCACAAACATACAGCCCACCACAAAAATCATCAAATGAATCCTTATGCCTGGCAGCATCCATTGAACTCTGAATCTGAGAGCAAGGAATCACTGTCATAAACCAAAATGCTTCCAGAAAGCTGTTGGACACTATTTCTCCCCTTGGAGAGGCAGCATTTTCCAGCTTCCAGTGAATTTCTACTGGCCTAAGTAATAACTAACCTGGGAAATAAAAATCAGACTAGTATGCCACTCTCAAAAAATGTCTCATCTCTAGAGTATAGAATAGTTTCCTTCCTCTGCAGATGGTTTTAAATTTGAAATGGTTTGTTATTTGTTCTTGAAGGAAGAATAATTTCATGATATCTGCTGGTTTGTGTCAAAAAAAATATTGAAGTGGCGTGGGAGAATGCTTTGCAATGACAGGATAAAATGAGCCCCAGAAGTGCCTGTCGGATGCACTGATATAACCTCCTCCTAAATCCGAGTGCCTCACAACTGCTGATGAATTTAACCCCTGCAGCTGGGATGCTGGCACAGCTTATGAAGCCTGAGCAGACCATTTTGGTCACCTGCTTAGTCTTCTAACTCTCACAGGCTGGACACTTACCTTACATTCATGCTTCTCCTTTCACAGGGCGAGGATAGAGGCACAAAGAGATGATCCAACTCTGTCTCAGACCTGGCTCTTAACCCTTGCCTCTAAGTATTCAGTGTTTTCTCCACAGAACTAGCCTTTCTCCCAGAAAATTCAGTGTGTCCTGTCACCAGCAGTGACAGGAGTGTTTTATAACCTGCAAACGTGTGTGCTTCCCTTGAGGGGCAGAGTATATGTCATTCCTTAGTGGGCAAATAGGAAGGGCATGAGGGATGTGTGAACAGTGCTGCTTTTAGCTGTCCTACTAGACAGATAGTTCTGTGGCCACGGATCGTTGGCCTGAGAAAAAGAAATGTGATGAGGTCTTCAGAAAAATCCCTGAAATTTCTCTCCTTCTGCTTTTCACAGCATGGCAAAGCAACTGCCTTTTCAGTGAGCTACAACTAATGAGGGCAAAAGGACCAAGAGAAAATGTGGAGTCTGGAGGAGAGGGAGCCTTCTCTTGAAAATATAGTAGTGCGTTAAAAATATGTATGTCAGGAAGAGGAAAAATTAGGAGTAAAATAAATCATCATCACTCTCTGTTTCTTATTCTTTCTGGAAATTCTGCATCTAAAACCATAAATAGTTTCTGTCCTGAAGTACTCTTGGTGTCTTTCCCCTTCCTTTTGGCTCTATCCGAGTTGGTGGTGTAGAGCTGGATGGACAGCCCTGCATTTTCCAAAAGACAGGGATTCTGGCACTTGGCTGACTGCAATAAATGCTGGGTTTAAGAGGTATTTTCCAATTAAGTAAGATAGCCCCTTCCGTCTAATAATCTCAAACGACCCAATATATTAATTTTATTTTCATGACATCCACATATTATCAAGCAATATGTGCAGATGTGCAAGTAAGTGGACATACCTACCCACCCTAACCCAACCTCTCCTATCCAAAGGAAAAAGCTAAGAAGCTGGAAAGAAGCCCAAATGTCTTATTTAAGGACTTTCAGAGGAGTAGTCTTTGATACGAAGAGTGATTTTGGAAGTGTAATACTGATGTTACTATCTGGGACTTTGGGCTTAGTTGTTGAGGGTATCAGAGGGCTTGTAAGGACCAAGAAAGAAGGTCTGATGTCAGAGGAGGTTAAATGCTGTCATGGGGCCCCTCACATGCTTATGCTGTCATTTCTATGTAATTCTGTGTGATCCCCTTAGACAAATTTTTTCCATGTTTAACAATACCCATTTGTCCATTTTTCCCCCCAGTACTCAGCTGGATGTAGTTGCTCAGTAAGACTCTGGATTCTAAACTTTTTTTTTCTTTTCTGACTTTCAGAAATGCTAGACATTTCTAGCTACCATTGAACTAGATAGGAGCTATGCTTAACTATATAAAGTTATGATAATTACTCTGAATAAAATCTGATCTGAGGCATCTGAAATTAAACACCCTAAATTAGCAAAATGTTTGACCTTAATCATCCTCTGACTCAGTTCCCCGTCTGTGCAATGGGATAATGTCTTCCCTTCACCACATAGAGGTGCTGTGGAAAGAAAGTGATGAATATTTGAAGCACTCACATATTGCAGTGATGAGCTCCATAGAAAGTGCTGTGAGAAAATTGATAACTCTGCCTTTAGAGCAGGTTGGGGTTGTGTGCTGCAAATATGGTGCACACAAGGGTGAGGATCAAATGAAATATTGAAGAGAACTCATTACGTGTGAGCACCAATGACTTGGTGCAATGTCTGAGGGAGCTGAAAGTGTGTAGGATATATAATTAGAGTCCTGCACAACACATAGGCACAAGGGACTGAATTGCAGCTTGTGGACCTTGAGGCTTAAATCTGATATTGCCCAACTTACTGCCTGTGTGTGAACCTTAACACTAAAGTAGATTTTGTGTCTTATTGTTGAATACAATACAATTGTTTTGATTTTCAAAAACAGGTCCTGTCCCTGTTGCCAGTAAAGATAGCAGAACTTTATGGATGACTTAAGTGGGAGCAGAGGTAGACCAGTATGGAGTATTTTCAAGTCACAAACCAGGATTTATGTTGCACATTGTCTGAAACATACACTTGGAAAAAATACAGTCCTCAGTGCTTGAACTCAGTGAAGTTCTTGTCATTCCTAAGGGCTGTTAGCTTTTTCTATTAAAAACAACCTTGTATGTGAGATACTAAAATTAGGTATTGGCAGTGTTCATTGTTGTTTGCTAGTGCATAACATGAGTGTGCACAATTTCTCGTATTAACCTTGAATGCAGAATTCCATTGACCTGATTCTGAGCATCAGAAACCTTGAGGTAACCTACAGAGGCTTTTATCTGACATGCACTGGTATTTAAATGACCCAGAGTCGAGTTTTAGTATTATTTAGATTACAGAAAGCATCAGAGATCAAAACCCTGTTGTGTCAGGTTCTTATCAAACACTGTCATGAAGATCTGGCAGTACAAACTGACAAATGGAGTTTTCTAATTCCTGTTTTACACACAGAGGAGGCAGAATCTGGCCTGCAAAGAGCAGAATTTGTTGTGCACTCACTGAAGAGGAGACACTTCCTCAAAGTCAGGCACAGAATCTTCAGCAGAGTCACTGGCAGAATCCAGAGCTGTTGGGTCAGAACTTTAATTTTAGCAGTGTTAATTCATTTCTCATCTCCTTTACAGATAGAGTCTTCCAGCCTGCATACTGAGATTTTGCCTTTTTTTCTCCACTCATTTAAGACTTTTTCTATCCCTTTTACATAAGCAATGTCTTTTATTATTAGCAAATAATTGTCTTCCTCTGCAAAAGATATATATTTTTTCATAGCTTTACTCATAGCACCTACCATATCTCTTTGGGACTAAATCAGAGCGTGCTGAAGTTGATGCTACAGTGCATTCCTCTCACCTCCATCATAATTTTCTACCATACCCTTGGCATAGACCCCCTGATCCTGCACATTTTCTTAGCAGTAAAGAAGAGCCATTTTAACTGCTGCAATTTATGGGACCTCGCAGGGAAAACCATATTTCCTTAGAGGTAGAAGAAGAAAATCCAACTATTACTCACAGTGAGACTAGCAAGTGGATTGAAATACCTGTCTTAACCCCAGCAAGCTGTCCTCTTTCATAAACTAAGGGCATGCTTTGGAAAACACCTGTCAGCTCTCTCTCCCACAGAAGCCCACTGGCCTAGCACCCTGTCTTTTTTCCATTGTTCCGTGGCTTCCACCTACTATGGTGAGTTGTGATACCAAATAGCAACAATAATCTTCCAGTAGCACAGATACACCCAGGTACAAACTGAGATACACATCATAGGAGATTTTTTCTTTACCATGCTGGACAGGGTTTATCATGCTAAATTCTGTTTCAGAGATGACCACATTTAGAGGTGTCTAGACTAGATGAAGATCCCGTCCTTACTAAGAAATCATTGACTAAATTTTCAACTATTTTTTCTAATTCAATTAACTCTCCATTCTCTCTTAGCCACTAAATCTAACTCCTGTTTTTAGGCTATCTTGTATTTATTCATACTGTAATAATATCTAGTAGCTCTGGTCATTATAATTTTCTCTGTTTCCAAGGAAATGAAGAACTAAGTGTAAAGCAGGAGGTCATGTTGATGATAAGCACAAACGGTGAACAGAAAGAAATAAGATAGGAGAAAGGCTAGTTCCTTTCCAGGGTTTATAAGGATCCTAAAGTACAGGGTTATACACTGAGAGCATTATAATAGCTAGGATGAATCAATGGGAGTGAATGCCATGCTCATCCCAAAAGAGTGTGACTTTTTGAAAATCAGGGTTTTCTTCAGTGGGACTCTGAAAAGGAGGAAAAGTGCACTTGCAAGTGGATCCTCTTCTCTCATTGTTGTATTCAGGAGGGAAGTTCAACATGCAGCTCAGCAAGCCTGACTGAATGGTGAGAGACTCTGCATTGCTTATTGCCTGCAGTGGTGCTGGCAACACAATTCAGAGGAGAATTTGAACAAAGTGGTTTCATTATTCCCTCTCTCATACTATCTCATCTCTCTCTGTTTTATGAGTACTGTACTCCCTATTTTCAATCACATTTCTGTATTGTTTCATTTTTTACTGTGTATCTTATTGCAAAAAAATCCCAAGGCACAGCAAAAAGCAAAACAATTTCTAACAACCCTAATAAGATAGCAGCAGTCCATATCATGGTAAAATTTTAAATGTTAGGCATAAATGATGTAAATTAGTCTTAGGAATAACAAGGTTTCATTCTCTTGCACAACAGGAGTGCATTACTTAGTCTCCAATATTATGTGTTAAATGTGTTTTTAAAAGCAGTGGGGATTTCACGTTGCGTGTACTCATATACGCCCATCTGTAAGAGATGAGTCAACTTTCTGGAAGTCTCTGGTATTTCATAGCTTGAAATCTCATCTACCACACTTCAGTACTTACTCTTACAAGGAGCAAGATAATATTGCTGAAAGACTGAGACCAAACATTATGTGCTAACAGACACCCAGGGGTTTGGTGGGGATCTCTGAGATTGCAGTCTATACCTTGGAAGGGATAAAAATCAGTCCCTTGTTCCAACTTAGCTCATTTGGCAAGAGACAGTAAAAACTTTGATGCTAGTAAATTCCTATAAGATAAAGAAAACATAAGAAAATGAGATTTTACCAGCAATTGAATTATGGTGTGCACTACAAAGCCCCATTTAATGGTGGACTTAATGAGTAATATATTTTCATATTCCATTTATTATGAGACTTCAACTGCTTTTCTAGAACTGGGTGGAGAAACTATTCCTCAGCTGAATAGGAACAGCATTCACCATTGCTGTGGCAGGACAATTCTTGGAAGTTTATAGGAAATAATTTTATTCAGCTACTAGAAGGTTTCTGCAGCTCTGGAGCTGTTCTGTTTCTTCAGGTTGGTCCTTCCCATTGGGACCATTCCAACATTTGCAGGGTACCTCTTCACCTACACATTGGAAGTGGCTCCTACATTGGGATTACTTTGTTAAAGCGAACAAGATGATGTCTGTCATACCTATAGCAATCAGTTTATATATTGCAATTGTAACCTTCTCCAAATCATGACAGAAAACGCTAATGAAAAAAAACAAACAACCAAACAAAAACCAACCAAACAAAAAACCCAACCCAAATCAAACCAAACAAACAAACAAAAAAAAACCCCACCAAACACTTAAAACCCAAAACAACCCCAAATTTGTAATTCTGGGAACTGGGATTTCTGTTATAAACAGGAAGAGACTGTAGTGTAACCATGAATTGCGCAATAGGCTTCCTAAAATGTTAGCATTATTTTTAAAGTACCTACCAGGCAAGTGATATTTGGAGACACAAAACCCTACTACTTGAAACGCTGTTGTCCTTTTAGTTCTATTGATTTCTTTTGTGACTGTTGGTTTCTTTCCCAGCAACTTACAATGCTTGCTAAAAGCTCATGTCATTTATCTTCCATGAACTCTTGCAGATCTGATAGTTCAGCGACATTCTATTTCTTAGCAGTTTGCTCTACATGGTATGTATTTTCCCAAATTTAGCTGCAAGCTTGATTTTTTTTTTGCCTGAAATCCAAATTATTCAAGATGATGCCTGAAAAATACTGTGAGCAATAAAAGGGAAAGATTCTGGAATTCGTGGGTGCAAAGGTAGTCAAAATCAGGACATTATTAGTATCTCTCTGAACCTTTTTTCAGTACAGCTCTGGTTTACTGTTATTCCATGTTTTCATCCCTCCTTGCCCCTCTCTAGAGTTCAGAATGCCAGTCATATCAATGTGGAAGATGTCTTCATTCTACTTACAGATGTCTACAAGCAAAGGCTTTTATGTGCTCAGTTTTGCTTGAAGTATGCCTGAATTATAGGAACAATTCAATAAGTCTTAAATTACACATTGACCACTCCTGCATCTTCTGACTGGTCTGTTAGTAACTGAATTGTCTTCATGTGATTTCCTCTTCAAATACCTTTTGATGGCAATCTTCTCTGTCTGCTGGAGCAATGTCTGCCCTAGAAGAAAGAAATGCAGTTAGTGGATTTATTTCTCTGTTGACATGTGTACCTTGGAAGTATTTTCCCTTGTGTACATATTATAAGCCTTTCCCTGTGTAGATCTAAGAAAATACTTCTTAGTGTCCCACTTTTAGGTTTGATATATCAAAGACATTATAGACATCTCTTGATAAGCAGACTTCTAGTTCTGTTTAGCAGCTGCCTTATATTATTTTGCAACTTTTTGTGTGGCACTATTATGAGTAGTTCACTGCATTTCAATGAGTTATTTCAATTTCATTACTAATATTAGAAAAATGTGTGGTATTTAATGTTTTTATTTGATACATGTAAACAGAAAAATGTCTGCTCAGCACTGCATGAACCTTGATAGATGTTTTTGGCTAAACATTATGGCACAGGAGAAGTCATTGTTACACAAAGCATGAATTTGCTTGAATTAACAATAGGATGTTGGAAGTTCCTTCAGGAATAGTCTGGCAGTGACTTGAGCATGTTCTCAGAAGTACTGTCTTGGAAGCAATTCTCTGGTTTTGATAAAGGTATTCTATTGGAAATGCTGTGAAACAATCATTAGTCACTTCAGCACCTTTGACCAATGAACCTGAAACCATCCTCAAGCATTAAAATTGCATTTTTCTTAACATCCCTACTGTATCAGGGCAAGGATAATGTTGAGGAATTTTATTGCTGCTTATAAGCAGGGATATCATTAGTCATCAGAGTCATTATTAAAATATATGATTTGTTTAATGGACCTACAGTATATTTCAATTGCCGAAAAATCAATTACTTTCTTTTTTCTAGGAATTATAGGAGAGGGCCTACAAGCACACATAAATAGAAATTTATGTGAGACTGTTCTAGTAGGAACCAGACTGAAGTCTGAACTGCTGTGATAATTGCTAATTGTATAAAACCTTTCTTATTTCTAAGAGCTGGAAGTTGGTGCCATTCAAGATAGTGTTTATGTTGGACATTTTTATACTTTGACCTTAAGTCAAAGCTTGAAGTTAGGCCAAAATGATGTTACACATGAGCAGTCATTACCTCACAGTTATTCATTGTGTCTGCAAATGGCTTCAGATATGATTATGTGGGTTTTTTTCCCCTAGCATTAAGAATGGCATTCAGTTATTTGAATGTAAATGCTTAGTGCCATTTTCATGCCCTTAGCTGTCCAAGGCACTTGCATAGCATTGGCATTTACCATTTGCAGAGAACTAAAGACCTGCATCTTTCTGGAGTGGCAGAGGGAAGCCAAGAAGGATAGGCCATGACATCTAAAATAGCATATGACATCTGTGATTAGGGATCAGAATCCTACTGTTATCCTTTTAGTTATATTCAATTTTTTAGTGACTTTTCATTTCTGTTTTCCTGAAATACTCTCTAACAGCTGATGTTATTTGCCTTCCACACAATCCTGCAGTTCCACAATACTTCAGCAGCATTCAGTTTCTTAAGAGATTGTTCCAGCTAGTGCTCTGTTGAAAGATCTTATGTGAGTTGTAATTTCTGTAGTGTTTTTTGTATCCCATAACTGCACTTTGATGTTGAGTTCTGTATACCTCATCTCAGATAATAATTATACACATTTATGAATGACTAAGAGATAAATGTTTTTACAGAATGTATACAGACATTTTTTCATCTTCCATTGAAATGAAAGAAAGCTGCTTGGCTTTTATAGAATATTTCTTTTCTACCTGAAAGAAATATAACTAGAATAACCTTCTCTATTTGAGTTTCTAGTATGAAAAATTATTTAGTTTTCTGTATTTATCATGAGATAAACTTCACATGTGTGAACCACAAAATCTGAGATCTTTTGTTTCAAGAGAATGTAGGGAGAATAGACTAGATGGTTAGGAACGAAGTTAAAAATGTGTGCTATTTATATAGTTCTCGGGAAAGCAGAATTTTTGCATTTTGCAAAGAATGATAGTATAAACTGTTTTGTGTAGCTCATCAAAGGACAACAATATTTACTAGAATATTATGTCCCTTCTTCTGTAAATCATTGCCCTAGTTACAGCAGCTGGGACCAGTTTATCACTGTGTGAGTGTAACCAAAACTGTGTATTCTACACCCTCTGTGTCATTTCTGATGAATTATTAATAATGGATTGTTTGCAGCAGCTGCTCAGGGCACATCTGATCCCTCAGGTTACAAGCTGGGTGTTAAAGAACTCTGTGAGACAGGGGAGTGTTTCTGCCTTCACACCAGTGACTCAGCTGTGATGACTCCCCTCAGGGACGCATCAGCACTTTCACACCCAGCCTGATGGGTCATGTCTGCCGATGGACCATTAGGGACTGGCACAGTAGGCAGCTGCAACAACCTAGACCATCAAAGAATCCAAAAATATCCCATGTTTCACAGAGTTAAATCACCCACTGTGGAACTCCTCATGCTAGGAATGTACTGGACATTCGCATCTGAACCTGAGTGTACATAATCTTGGGGTTTGGGGACTTCTGGTACCATTTTTTGGATCCAGAGGAGGACCAGAACCTCAACAGGACTGTGACTGCCACTCTCGATCAGGCTGTGACTATCATCCTCACCAATAAGTTTTCCTTTGCTTTTACTTTGTACTTGGGGGGACCATGTGTCACTCAGTACAGCTGCCAATGAACACCATTCTGGGTTCTGTGGGTTAAAGCCAATTTTTTTTCTCTGTATTGTTTATTATAATCTTTTCAGTAAATTGTAACTCTGACTTGTAATCTCTCTTGAGCTGGGTTAATTTCTCCCAATGGTTTACCTTTAAACCAGCACAATCATATAGTAGAAATGTTCCAGTTGCTTACATTAAAACTAGATCTAAGACAGCACACTACCAGAGGGGGGTGCAAAAGTAGTTCCACTGCAGTTTCAAAACAAAACACCAAGAAAAAAAATCTGAAATTACTTTTTATTTGAGAATGCAGCAGGAAGTATAGAAAGTAATAGCAGCTGCTCAGACACGAGAAAATGTGTATCACTGTCACTCATATAGATGGCTTGCAATATGACAGAAAAGTAGAATAAAGTGATTTGCAAGATTAGTTAATTCCTAAAAGTATATATTCTGACAGGATAAAATCTTGGCATATTTATGCTAACATTTTTTTGAAAAAAACCCAACACCTTGAAGCTTCATTTGGAAGGATATGTACAACCATGCTATTTGTCTGTGTCTTCACCTTTCTGTCCATCTCTGCCAATCTGTAGGATCCCAAATCTGATTTCAGCCAAATGTGACAGAACAGGCAGTGATTTCAAAAGCATTAAGTCCAAATATGAAAATTAGTGGCTGTATAGGAATAAAGAAACTCAAATTAATGCCTCTGAAGGGAGAGCAGATGGAACCTGAACCCAGAAGTTGCATGGTCTGGCTGACCTGCCAGCTGGCTGATCAGCACATGGAGTGGTTTCCATTTTCTGTCTTGGGCTGTAACTCTGTCCAGGTTACAGCTGTAAAGTTCCCTGACCCTTTTTGTGTGTATTGGAAGAGATTTGATACTCCCTTTTCAGCAACACAAACTTTTAAGGGAATAAGGTAATGAGAATTTATGAACTCTGCATAGGCAAATGTTGATTGAATGTGGAAAAAAGTGCCTGTCTAGAAGGTGAAGTTTGAGATTCTGAGCAATAGGAAGTTGTTCATTTTGGCTACATTTCTCAGGACTCCTGTAGCTTTTAACAGTTGTCCCACAAGTTTTCCTCACGCAAAGAAATTCAGATTTCACAGTGCTTAGTGACAGGAATATTGCAGCTTGGGAGTGGGCTGTAAATCCTGGGTGGCTGTAGTAATTCCCAAGGGAATAGCATATCTCACCATAAATGAAGTGTGAAGCTTTCCTGTCTCATGTACATTGGAGAGAAAACTCATGTAGTAAAGACTCAACAGCTTGGTAAAGCTCCACCTAAAATAATGTAGTTTGCTTGAAGGACTCCAGACAGACTAATGGCTTCCAGCTGGAATTGTATGTATGTGTGGACTTTTTTGCTGGATAATTATATTAGCATAAGTATTGGGTTTGTTTCCTGTGAAGGTCTGAATAAGAAAACAGTTTTAGAGCTTGGCAAATCAATATCCCCACACAGAATATTACTGGAGATTTATAACTGTAATGTTTATCTTTCCTTAATTTCCATAATTTTCTTTGTTTCTTCTCCATCAATCTGCTCATCTCCCCACATTCTTGTAACAGAGATACACTAGCCTTCTTAAGGGTTTTTTCCCCATCATAAACTCTTTGGTGCTCTCTGATTCAGCAATGTTTATTGGGTTTTTTTAGTAAATTACAGCCTTTTGTTGGTGATGTTTTTTCCTCTTGATACATACGTTTTGGTGTGACGTCATCCATACAATCAAGTTGTAACCTGTGTCCAAGGTTTCCAGCCAAAATGATGTAGATTAACACTAGCCTTCAAAAGGGTGTGCAGAAGTCTGTGTGTCATTCCTTCTTCTCTTTAAAATTCCAAACTTCCCTGATGCCCAGAGCCAGCAAGTTAATAACCACTCGCCAGCAGAATTCATGGCCCCAGACCTTTTTCCTGTAGCAGAACATTTTGCCCATGCAGCACCACATTACTTCACCAAGGAGGAACATGTGCCTCTGAGCAAAGGCTGCTACACATGGCACTAATCCTCCTTCATGATTCACGTATACCCACAGAATGTACTCATGGAGACACGGCTGCCAAACTGGAATTTGGTGTTGTGTGCATTTCAGGGAGGATCTGCCTTTCTGTTGATTTCTGCAAAGCATCCAGAATATTCCTATCCCACACAGATGTTTTATTATTTTATATTAATACACATTAATGAAATACCACCTGAAGGCCAGAAACAATTTAAGCTGTATTGTGCTGGCATGAAGAAAATTACAGTAAGCAAGTCATGGGCCCCAAAGGGCTATTTGGAAAGACAACATGGACCATACGTAAGAGATGGGCACAAGTAAGAGGTACTGAGGGGAAAGGGAAGCAAGCAACTACTAACAAGATAAACGCAAGCACAAAGCTAATACAGGTGTGGAATAATTCCAATTAAAGACAGAATTTATTCAATAACAAATATTGTTATCTTGGTGAGCTACTATCTCCAAGAAGACAATATGGTGGAGTGAGGATATCTGTTTTCATGTGCATTATTGAGATTCCGTATGCATGGCAATGCTTTTGATTTCCTCCAAATGCAGTTCAGGCAAAGAGCTCACAGCTCCTTTGGAGCCAGATGAAGGCTTAGTGTCACCAGGAAGCTTAGTTTTTCAGGATGTGTTACCAATATACATGATCTGAGTTGTATCCCAGTGCATTTATTAAACACGAAACTGCTCTGTGCCCCCTTTTTCACCCATATCTTTTGCACTTCTTTCCATTTCTTGTTATATAAGCATATTAATTATGTAACTATAATGATACATATTTGAAGTACAAGTTGTTACTGCAGTTATTACCTTCTCAATCCTTTATATTAGTGGTTGTGTCATATTTATGGACAAATTCTGTGCACCTGACTCATGCAAGTAGATCTATTTAGAGGAGTATCTCTTAATTAATTTTTATTCATATAATTATGACAGCTCAAAGACATTCAGCTGAGAATTTTTCTGTCAATGTTAATTTTAGAAGTACCCATGAAAATACATTTGTTTTCTCTAATTCTCTTCCCTTTATGAAATGTTGAAGAGAGAACCATAACATTCTCAGTGGTGGGGCTTTGAATTCTGCATCACCATTGGGCTATCACAGTCTGCATTCTTTGTACAAGATTCCCCTGCTGTCTGCAACGCAGGAGAAACAATCCACTGCAGAAAACATTTTAAATGGTCATGTAAACACAGAATAAAATTCATTTATTTTATGTGTAGATAAGTAGATGTGTAGATCTGTACTTGCATTTTCTGCATTTTTTAAAAATGTTCAAAATATCAAGAATGCTAGGCTTTGATTTCTTTTGAAGGATTACAAAAAGTTAATTGTGCTGTCTCTTATTTAATTAAAAGGGAAGCCAGGCTTTTTGATCTATCCCAAATATCTTCCTTTACTGAAAATTGTAGGTAAATATTGAAAGATGTTACAATGCAAATAGCTATATAAAGTGTAATATTTCCGTGGTGGGCTATTTATCATAGCTACGATGCAACAGAAGGACCTGTATCAAATGGAGCATAAGAAAGGATAATTGGACAGAAGACAACCATTTTAAGTCTTTGCTTTTCAGAAAGAAGCATAACTAAAGTGTAGAGGTAAAATTAAAGTGCCTCAGGGTGTGAAAGAATTCAGGATCATGTATGTGTCTATGTGTGTGCTTGTACGTACATTTATGTATATGTTTTACATGCAGCATTATAGAAATAATAGCTCTAATTTTCTATTTCTTATATATTATAAACAGGATTTCTGCGTAGAGAATCTTCAGCCTTATTAATGTAGATTATTATTTAAACTTGTTCTCAGCATTTTGCTGTATGCTTGGGACATCCATTTTAAATACTTCTTATTTAGTACTTGTTTAGTAGGTTTGTCCAGGTGTAAGGTGCTTTTACAAGATGTATTTTGAATCAAGAGGGAAGCTTTTACTCTGGTAGTGTGGGTTTCTCTTACCAAGGCAGCAGTTGTTGGCCTCAGGGCACTCACTGAGCTGGCAGTAGGGAACAGGTTGTGATTAGGTGCATGTGAGAATGATATTTTGCATCTCTGCATGCAGAATTTAGTTGGAGATAATTTCTTTTCCCCCAGCACATTTTAGATAGGAGATTTTTTTTCTCACTCAGTTGTAGTGTACTCAGTTTTAGCTACTGGCATTTTATTCTTCTCTTCTGCAAAACAGTTACGACTAGCCTGTGTCATCTCTAACTAAATCTCTTTTTTGGTGTCCTTGTCTGTTGCTGGACTATTTCTTGATGAAGCAAGTCATCATTATGAAGGATGAAATTTTATCCTAGTTTACCAAAGGCAAACAAGGGGACGCCTCATAACCTTAAATGAAAGTACTGTTAACCTCAATACACAATGATAAATACACATAACCTCCCTTCCCAGGAAGCACATGAATAAGGACACCTTTCTGAGCTGAGATTAGTCCTTAACTTTCATCATAAAATCAGAAGTGAAATGATGGAAATTGCCTAAGAACCTAAATATATTGAAATACTCCTTTGGTGAGCCTGCAGGATCTACTTTTTATTGAAGTAAATAATGTTACTAAATTATTTGAAGTATTCACTCAATTTGAGAGTTTTAAAGGAGCCCATAGGGGCCAGGTTTTCTGCTTATCTAATCCTTCCTGTTCTCTAAGGCATAGCTTTTTATACTGAAAAGTGCTGTTATCAAAGAGTCCTCCCTGTTCTGGGTTTCTCCTAGTCGTCTGTGGAGCACATATGCATCTCTCTGAGGTTAAAAGTGTTAGTGACACTTGAAAATAGGGTACCCACTCAGCTAGAGCATTGTTCTGATCCTCAATATAGAAACTGAGGCTCACTTTGTTGTTTTGTTCAGTTTGATTTCACTTGACTGGTGTTTGAAAGAACTAGGGGAATTTTGCCAGTGCCCTATTTCAAGGAAATCTTATTAATCACTTTCAGTCATACTGCATAGTTTCCTGCTGTGCATTGTTGCTGAAGAAGGAAATTCCAGCCTTATATTTCCATTAATGATTGCAGAAAGTTGGACTGGTACTACTTGCAAACATTGAATCAAGAGGGGTTATATGAAGACTTTTTATAATGTGCACTACATTGTAAGAGAAAAGTTGTACCATGGTCATATTCTGCCTCCATTAAGGGTAATACTGTATGAAAGCACCAGATAAAGCAGTTAACTGCAGAGAATAGTAGTCTTAAGAAAGCACTGTAGGTATTTCTAGCTGTCTCATAATGTGCTGGAAACTTGCAAAATACAGTGAATCAAGCTCTCAGCTGCTTCTTGTAAAGTTTGGCATTGTTAATGCAGGTTAAGGAATGAAAATCAAGGTACACCAACACCTTGAAAGCTCTGCTTTCACCCCTTCTTTTTCACAGACTATGTACTCTTTAAAAAGTATTCCAAACCTTCTCATGAAGAATTGCATAAGATAGTTCTGGTAAAACTTTGCATTTTCATTTGTTGTTGATATTTTTCTCTGTTTTAGTTGTGTTCTTGTTTTGACAATGTGGAAATCGTGTTACCTTTTGGGGAATCTGTTTTCTGGAGTTGTGGACCAGTAGTGGCCCAAAGACTGAGGGTGCACTGCCAGGCACCACAGTTTGGGAATCTGTGAGCCAAGCTATTATCTAATGAGTCAGATCTTTTTCCTCTTAAGTTAGAGGATGAGACCCTTCAAAACTTTCTGAAAATGCAGTTTAAACTTAGGTGTCCACTATTGCTTAGAATAGCTAACTTGCTCTCTTATTTATGTAATTTACATGAAAGATGAGGATTTTACTTCTAGTTATAGATAGCTGTATTTGTAGTCTCCTGATCCATGGCTCATATTGATATATGACATGAGTTTTCTTTTGAAATGTATTTTAAATTCTATTTTATTTGCAACATACTCTAAGTATAGCACTTAATGCAGTGTTTCATAGTGATTCAGAATAGAGGTAAATGACTCAGAATCGGGGAGAAGTGACTAAATTATTCTGACTGCTTTTGAAGGCATTTCTGTCTTAAGGAGATACTGGGAAAAGTGAATATTGCATCAGAAGAATAAAAATTAAGTCAGAGGAAGAAAATGGAGCATGACAATGGAGAGTATTGATACTCTGGATTGGATGGAAGATAGAAGCCTGTAGAAGACATAAAAGCTGGTGTTGGTGTGCTCCAATATGCTATTTGGAGAAATATAAACTACAGCCTCAGGGATTTTAAAGAATTAAGAATTTAGAGAGCAATACTTATGGAGTAATACTGAAAGAGAAAAGAATTAAAAGTTTTCTAGTGAAGACAGATATAACTAATTCGTTATAAATTTTTGCTGACTTTAAAGTTTTTGTGGTACGTATTAAGAACTTCTTTGATGTGCAGTGCGTTTTGTAACCTTGATTAGCATTTGAAATATTTTAAATACTTTTAAATACTCTATCTTATAAAAGTATTGAAAGTTGTCTCCATTTTTTTACTTCCTTTTGATAAATGGTTTGCTTAGCTTGTTGACACAGGGCTATTTTATTGAAATCTAGTGGAAGTCTCTAAGAATTCCAATACATGAGTGATGCATAAAATCTCACTTAATTGGTCTTGTGGTGTTTCCATTGTCTACTGAATTCATTTTGCTTCCTGACTGAGTTTAATGAACTTGCTGTCTGTAGGGAACATTGATATTAATGCCAAGTACTGCTCAAAGGCTCCAGGCAGGACTGGTGCAAGGTGCTGTGCAAACAGAGATATGTCATCATGAACCCCACTGTTATTTTGCCAGATTTATTACTTGAGTTTCACACATGCAGCAACTTCAGGTAAAAAGTGTTTTCTTTGAAACCACATTGTGGTAGCATAATTCCTGCTCATCAGCAATAAGGGTAGTCCCTCAAGCCCTACAGAGTTGGATCCAAGGGTCTGAATAGCTGGGACC
>JAWWMP010000081.1:6728298-6891445 GCA_035047865.1 Dendrocincla tyrannina
AAGTGAGAATTGTGCAGGAATAAGAGCAATAGGTCCTCCTGTTTGCCTTAGCAGCTCAGCTTTCCTGAGTGAAGGTGGTAGACTTAATTTTTCTGCATCACCCGGTTCACTCCTGTATCCCTGCATGGGTCACCATGCTGTGTGATAAAGGGGACAGGAAAAAATATCTTCCTAATCTTAAGCAGATATTAAGGTCTTGCTAGAGCTGTTATTTTCCAGTTTAATAAAAGTCTGGAGCACAGAGGTGCTGGAAAGGAAAACCCATTTCTCTATACACATGTGCTTCAAGGGGAGAAGAGGAATTTTACACAGTGATGGACGAAGAGCTGTGTAACACCTGTCCTGTGTTCTCACCAGATGGGAATGTTTGATATAGTCATGTGGGACTCCACAGCCTGGCATGGCACCATGGTGCTGGGCTGTCAGAGACTCACAGTCAGACAGCTATGGCAGAGGCCAGTGTGGACCTGGACAACTGCTCTGGTGCCAGACAGTGGTGATGACATTCTGTCTGTAATTCTCTAGATGTATGATCGATAAACAAAAGAGCTTGCAGACTCTAATTAGGAAAATGCAAAGATGGAATTGATGTGCAGGCAGAATTAATTTTCATTAATTTAAATGAATTCTTTAAAATTTAAGTTAATTAATTTTAATACAATTGTTTCTATTAGGAGACCTGGCTGCTGCAGTCAATCATTATGATCTCCTCTGCAACACAGTTGCAGAGAGAGAAGTAGTCTTCCAAGATTAATTATGAAAATTGGACTGTCAGTATTTCTATTCCTGTTTCCAATTCTATCACTGATCATTTCAGTAGCCTTGGTAGGATCACTTGTTCATCCTGGACCTTCTTTCACTTTTTCCTCTAAAAAACTCTATGCAGTAGCTTTTATTTCACAGGGGTGATGTAGCTTTACCAAGTAAAGTGTTTTGAAATTACTGGATGAAAACGGGTTTTCAGTGCACGGTGTTGTTAAATTATTTCACTGACAAATGACTCATCCCAAAAAGTTAAAAATAGAGTGCCAATGGGGTTTTGTTGTTCAGTTGTATTGTGACTCCAGAATTATATTATCACAGCTACATGGGCAATTCAAAGGCCATGTTGCCCCACTGTCAGAAGGACTTGACAACCACCCTCCTGCTCTGATGGTCTCCAGGCAATTTAGTTGTTTTTTATCTGGGGCAGATGTTCACAAGAGACTTTTCACCTGAGCAGGAGGGAATTGATATTATGGAAAAGTGTTTTCTGTGTTGTTGGGGGGTGGAAATTCCTCAAATTCTTGGTTTTACGCTCAGAAATGTGTTTTGTGATTTTCGTTGTAACCACAGCTGGAAGCTTTACAGCGAGCACTCGTTGAGTGTGTGTTTCTGCTTTCGTGCCTCAAGTGAATTTGATGAAATACTCCCAGTTATTTGCCTCTCAATCAGATTTATTTCCTCATTCAGGCCAGGCAGTTTCAGTGTGCTCCACAGTCAGATACGTTGAGCAGTCACCGTAAGTTATATATCCACTTCTTCAGTTTTGGTTCATGTACTTCTGGTTTTCTTGGTTTTGTTTCATTGAGGGTGATGAGAAAAAAGCAATAGAAAACGGAAGGAAAATGTCTGTGTGAATCTCCACAATGATTTCTGACAGTTTGTTTTTGCTTGTCTGAGGTCAGACTATGACATTTAAGATATTTGAATGTTTCCTCACTTGGAACCAGAACAAAGTTAGCACAAGTTGCATATGACAGGAGGAAAGATTAGTTCAGTGTTTCCCTGCCTTTACCTCCTCCATCTGACTATGATGCCGAGGCCCCAGATTTGGAGTCCTGGAGTTGCCCACATCCTGGAGTTTTCCATGCCTATAAGGGCTTAGGGACAGCCAGAAAAGAAGCACTATGTGTTGGGACCTGGATGAGGTCAAGCCTGTGTGAAACAGGTGCTCCACAGAGGGATCTGCCCTTTCACAGAGATTACTCCCCAGTGAGTTTTGCTCAGGGCCACCCTTTCCTTTAGTGCAGAGGCACTGTGGCTCTCCTGGGAAGTGGTCACTGCTGCTTTCTGTCTTTCAGCTTCTTTTATTTGACAGACCTTTTATCTGTTCTGAACAGGTGAGGTATACCCAAAATACCATTTTCAAATGTCCTGCCTCAGGAAGCGGGATGTTTAGAGTTAAACCCTGTTGCCTTCTGAGATGCTGGAGCCCATGAGCCTCTCATGAGCTTTGTGTCTGACCTTTACAGCTCACTTTCTGAGCAGGTTTTCAGAAGATGTGGTTTTCTGTACTCTCTGGTTTCAGTAGCAGCTCTGATTGCTGACTATTCATGATGAGGCCTAAAAACTCATTTCCTTTGCTCTCCATTTTCATGTTCCTGAACAGTGACAGGTCAGGAGGTGCTTTGGTTCTGTAGAGAGTAACTTCTGTAATGTGAGCTCAATTATTTGATGGGTGACTTCACACATCTCTATGAAGTGGCCTGGGAGGGGATGGAAAATAGTGGCTCTGTTAATTTAAGAGTGAGATTTGGTGAATCAGGTTGGTTCAGCCAGATGGGACTATCCTCTCAGGCAGTGAGTCTCCTCTATGAGAATTTTGAGTAACTACAGCACGTGTATTGCAACATGGGATGGGATGCAAAAGTGTGGTCTCACAGTGAATGTACTGAAGCTTATGAGTCCTGATAACCCTTTTGACTTCAGCTGAATTATGCGGAAGTCTGGATGAGTGGAACATGTGCAGCTTTACAGGGGTTTTGGTGTGCCTGGGGATTTTGCATGCCTCTCTGGAGACCCAAAGGCATCTCATGCAAAAACATATTTCTAAGACAAGTAGAAGGTTGTGAGCTGGGCTAAAAACATGTTTGCATAACCTTGATATGTCTGTGTAAGAATTAGCTTTACAGCTGGTAAATAAAATACTGTGTAAACTTTCTGTGACCAAAAGATGACATTAACACAAAACGAATTGTAATTAATCTTAGTTGTCTGCTAATTACCTGTAAAATCTGATTAAAGGGAAAACTAAATTTGCCTGCAGTAATTAGTGTTTCAATATGAAGTCTATGTCCATGTAAATACGTCTAGTTCTCTGAGCTAATTTATCACCACTGTTATTTATGAGCTTTTTTTTTCTTTCTGCAAAGGTTACAGAGAATGAAGGACAAAATTAGAATAATGAATCCTTGTTTATTAACACAGCAACAGAACAAATATTCTATAGACATTTTATAGACTCCAACATTATAATATTGTCAGAGAAATGTAGTGTTTCAAACATATTAGCATAGAAATAGGTTTGTTTCTTATTATTTCAAACAGTTCTGCTTGCACTGGTTTGTCATTCAGCTGTCAGCAGAAAGGCAACAAACATTCAGTGAGAATTGACCCCCAAGAAAGGACTAGCCATTCTGCTATTCATTGACAAATGGATTTTGAAATATTCACATAATGAAATCCCCAGAGCAAATGGACTTTAATAGCTGATGGGATTTTGTAAAGCATCATCAAATCACAGTTGGACATCCGAAGTGAATTTTCAGTAGGGATAGCAGGCAAGTTTATGCACACTTACAATGTGATTGAAAGGAGTAGGACATGTAATTCTTCAGTCTGACAGGTAGAAAGTCTTTTCTCTGTCTTTGTAGCACAACTACGTTAACTACCTTCGCCATCAAATTGTCGTAAGAATATCCCTATCCCGGGAGAACTTTGTAGGTGTCATGTTCAACAGCAATCTATAAAGTGTTCTTCATAGAAAACTCACAAACCTGCACACTTGCTGCTACACAACAAGCTATTATTCGAAGCACAGCCCTTGCTCGTGGTGTAGTTACATATCACTGCATCTGCTTCTGCACTGAAGGGAAAACGCACACAGGTCATCTCAGCCATCTCAGTGAAACTTCCATGTAGCAGGATGCTTTTCTGTGGAAATGATTACATTTTTGAATAAACAACATGAACAACACTCTTAAGCACACAACTAGAAAATGACTAGGGGTTTTATGCTACTACCCCATACAGGGTACAGAAAATCACTCCGTAGTTACCTTCGGCATTGGAAAAATAACACATGCTGATCCTCTCCCTTCTATCCTTTAAACAGCTCTCCTGAAGCTCACCAAACTGATTATCTATCAGAAGCTTTATAGAGCCAGGTAGTATGAGAACAACAAATACAAAGGCTGCCAAGATATCACCAAAGCCACTACCAAAAAGAAATGTTCTTGACAACCAAATCACTAGTTGAGCTCCACAAATAGAAACCTTAAAATATGATGTATTTTCCATAATGTTCCAAATATCCTCCTGGAATTGTGTGAGTGAAACAGTGACTTCGCACCAAAATACTTCTGTGCTGGAAACTGGAAAAGGACAGAAAAGCCAGTACTCAGAGAAGAACTTCTTGTAAACAGCTACTTTATCTCTGCCTTGCTGATCCTGGTTCTCAAGGGAGACATACAAAATATGTCTGAGGAAGGCGATTTGGGACAAAGTGCACCACTCTGCTGGTTATTAGAAATACAGGCACAACAGATTCATTTTTATTTTGAATTGCAATTTTTTTCTAAGCCTTTCTGCTTGATAAACCCTTTCTGTTCCACTTTCTGTCCAGCCGATAAGGAAATGAGCCTTATCGCCTCTCCCCTTGGTTACCCTTCATGACGTTCTTCTCTCAAGTTGTTCAGATGATTAACATAACTAAAGGAAATTCAGAACAGTGTGTCCCACTTTGTACTGAGATTGAAGTTTGCTGCCTCTGTTTCAGCCAAAACTCCATCAATTTCTCTGTGAAAGATATTCAGATCTTTAATTCTCACCCGTCTTATATAGATAAAACAGGGTATTTAGATGTTTACAACAAGGCTACTGGTAGCTCTCTCTCGAAATTGCTCTCCCATGAGAACAAGGGAGCAAAAACTGAGATAGATTTTGTCATTCAAGTAGAAACTGGAAGACTATCAAAGCAACTCCCTGGATGTAACTCCCTTTTTCAGTTTCTCCTTGGATTAAGGGCATATGGATGTTCTCCTACAAGATAGGTACCATCATGCTTTGCTTATACAAAGTTAAGTAAGAAAACAGTCAGTTTTCAGCAAGATCTCCAAAGAAATGCAGTTCTTAATTAGGCCTTCAGCACTCCCATAATGTGTCCAAAGATTATTGTATTAATGGCTAATTATTAAATGATCTCATGACAAGTTATTACACCGTTTGTGTAATAGCTTCTCTTTGAAAATTTGTGCTGGCACATAAATCAAGGTAGAACTGAATCTGTTCCTGTACAGAGAAATTGATAATGTATTTATGTAATTTAAGCTTGATGATATCCTTGATTACTTATATGCAATCCAATAATTTTCAAGATCTAACTATTTATTGCAGAGAGCAAAATTTCTCAGAAGTACAAATAGACAGTATACACACACAGAGAACAATATTTCACCTGATGACTCCTCAGTGGTTTGTGTAATTCTTAACTAGACCAATGCCCTCAAGAAAACTTCACCTGCCTCTGAAACAACTATAGAATCACAGAACCATCGAATCCTTAAGGTTAGAAAAGACCTTTAAGATAACCGAGTCCAACCATTAACCCAGCACTGCCAAGTTCACTACTAAACCACGTTGCCAAGTGCCAGATCTAGATATTTTTTTAACACTTCCATGGATAGTGATTCTACCACTTCCCTGAGCAGCCTATTCCAATGTCTGACCACTCCTTCAGTGAAGAACTTTTTCCTAATATCCAATCTAAACCTACCTGGTGCTGCTTGTGGTCATTTCCACTTGTCCTATCACTTGTTCCATGGGAGGAGACCAACCTCCACATGGTTACAATCTCCTTTCAGATAGTTGTGGAGAGCAATAAGGTCTCCCCTGAGCCTCCTTTTCTCCAGGCTAAACACTCTCACCTCTCTCACTCACTCCTCATCAGACTAGTGCTGCAGACCATGCACTGGCCTCATTGCCGTTCTCTGAATTTGCTCCAGCACTTCAATGTCTTTCTTGTAGTGAGATGTCTGGCACTGAAGAAATATATCTAAGTCTTTATGTTTTTCTTTCTATTATTGTTAATTTAGCCAGAAAGAAGGGACTCAATCTAACAAACTAATGACTGGACTGCTCAATTCTCTAATACTGACAATTGAGCTTGAAGATGGTCAGGTTGTGCATCTGTGGGACTGTGATATTCTATTCGGGTTACCTTTGCTGTTTCTTTCTTTCTTTTCCATATTCAGACATTCCTTGTGGTTCAAATAAAACTCTGCTTGTCTTTAACATGGGGTCATGTATCAATTGCAATGCCCAAAACTGTGAAAGCAATTTTGACTAGAAACTTTTGCAATAGAAATTACAATGCAGTGTAAACTGGTCTTACATATACAAAACATTGTAAGGGCATTGTAACATATCCTTTGTGGCAGCCTTTCAGGCTACTGTGTTTGTTCTCATTGTGGGACAAGAAGGCATCTCATTCATTTTATTGTGGGGAGCAGGAGGTGAGCTCAGCATACTTTAAAGGGATGTTCTGTTTGCTTCTTTTTCGAGCTATATCTCTCTGCAGTGATTTCCTTTGGTATATGATCATGTTTAAAATGCACTCATTTGTGTTTTTCAGAAGCTGTTGGGTCAGTAGCTCCATTGGCAATTCTGAGATGCTGAAATACTGATGCTTCCTTTGGCACTGCAGCCCAACAGGACTCTGCGTATTTAGAGGGCAGGGAGTGTGTCTGCATTTCATTCCTGTAGCGCAACTCAGTTTCTCTCTGGAAATCCATGAAGGATATGTGAATTGATGCTCTCATACTATATTGGTTTTCTTCCAGTACTGTTAGTATAACACAATTTCTCTCTAAATGGGACTGAAGTTATACAACAGCAGGTTACTACCTTGGCAAGTTTCAACTAGCAGGAATTGTTGGTCACTGATTACTCTTGCAGTGCAATCTGTATAGCAGATCCACACTTCTTCCAGCAAAAATTGTCTAGAAACCAGAGACTGAGGAAAAGGGCTAAAAATCCATTACTTGCATAACTCCTTTTTCTTGCTCTGTGTTGCAGAACTTTTAATAATTTTGTACTAAAACCCTCCAGTCTTCCAGGTGAGCTCATCTGGTAGGAAAGTGTTAAATCCTTCAGTAACAAATACTTATTTTCTCAGAAGAGCTAATCTCATCATTCCTGAGTCAATGGGATACAGAGGAGGCTGTCTCCATGTTGTGCCACAGTCCTGAGCTGGACCACTGGCTTGCTGCAATTTTTTAGCCTGGCCCTGCTTCCCTGTGGCTTGAACTTCAACTGATTCTTCTGTGATGACCATTGAATGTGTTAAAAACACTTAAAATACCCCCAAGGAAGAACAACTCAATGGATAGCAATAACTTGACTGGCCAGGAATAACTGAGTTTTTCACTTCTGGTAGGGAGTCCTGATCACATTCTCCCTTTGACTAACAATGAGAACTCTAATTTTGAAGCACTATGCTTTAATTTATCATTTTTTTCTGAATTCTGTGTATAGTAATGATTTCAGAAATTATTATCCCAAATTTAAGAGAATAGAAGCCTTCACTAAAAAGCAGCCACCCCAGTGAGCAGATGGTGCTTTCTTTACTGTGCTGAGCTGGATCTGTGTCCTTTCCTATGCCCTGTTGCTGAACTTAGGGGTGTCACATTACAGGATGATACTTAAATATACTTGACAAATGAGGTTCATGAACCTCTCTCTCCTTCAGAATATTTTGCATCAGGGTGATGCACACAAGTGAACATGGGTATCTGTCATGGGGAAGTATGTCTTGTAATGCCAATGTAATTGAAACATAGCAAAATGGTAATTTATAGGTGAAAACTTTTAATATGAATATGGAAAAGGGTAGATTTGAGAAAAGGGCAAAGCTGCATATATTTTTTTAACATCTTACAATAACCAGAAAAGGGACTTTATAGAATCAGGTGAAAAAATGACTTTTATCTCATGGGAGAACCTGTACTTGAACATTTTTAGATGGTAAAAGGTACAGAATGAGAAATGACTGAAACTGCCAGGTGAATTTTTCTATGGATAATTTAGGGACAATCCCATGGTAATTGAATAGGGTGAAGTGTGTCTTTCTTCTGATGATCATTATGAAAGGACTGGTCAAATCCCTAACCAGATTAAACGATCTTTGGTTATTGGACCTTAGCTAAGGGGCTCTAACAGTGCTCTCTTTATGCCTTGGGCATGTGGGAGTTTTGGCACCAGGAAGTAGAGTGGTTTTGCTTTTTTTTTTCCTCCTGGTGTTGAGATTTAGCTCTGATTACTGAGGCTGATTCTTCTTTTATGTAAGAGACAAAAACAGCCAATGATTCAGTCCATTAAAGCCAAACTGCATCAAAATGACTGTTGATTCAGTGTTGGAATTCAGCAGTGGGCTACTGCTTGCTTTAGAATAAAAAAAAAATCCTGAAAATATCATTGATTCAATACTATCCAGTCTACATCTTTAAAATTCACAAGAAAAACAAAGGGAGATTTAACTGCTGAATTAATCAACACAGGCTGAACTTCTCCCCAGCAAACAGCTTATCTTCAAAGGAAAAAAGAATAAAAGAATTTTAAAAAAAAAAAGAAAAAGAAAAAACTGAGCTAGCAGGTAAGGACAGGAGTCTAAAAAGGAAGCTACAACAGACCTCAAGCAGGCTTTATACACTTCTGGTGATTAAATCCCGCAGCTTCCTAAGAAAAGAGTAGAATGATCTGCTCTCGGCTATTGCAACAGCAGAAGGATGCATGAGGGTCTGAGGCAAGCTTGAATATCTTTCAATGCTCGTTTCCAAGTGCCTTTTTGGCTCCCTAATTCCTCTAGGCTTCTAATTTGCCTGTTACTTTGACTCAACCTGGGGGCTAATCATGTGCTTGAACCATCCATTAGAAAATAAAGGGCATAGCAAGGCAACCCAGCGAGATGTGTTGAAATGAGTGCTGAAGGCAGAAATAACAAGTATCTTCACAAAATCTAAGGAGACAAAGGTGAAAACAAGTAGTCCTTGCAGCAACAGCATGCTTCAGCCTGTGCCAGCTGGTGCTTTTCCTCTTTCCACTCCCCACTGAGCCTGAGTCCTGAAAGAACTGATGCTGGGTTTTGCTGCTGGAGGTTTCTGGAAGTTTATTCAGTCTAAACTGTTCCTCTCAGGTGTTCTAAGTCTCTGAAGGAGGTGTGATCAATGACAAGTCAGGGTGAGTGATAGGTTTCCTAATTCAGATCATGTCTTGTAGTGGATTTTGTATTAACAGAGTGCCACATAAAACTGTCTGATCTGAGCTAGGTTTCCCTTTCCTTTAAAATACACAGATAGTGTTATAACAGAGCATATTTAACTGAAGTTAATGATTTTGGGCCAGATTCTCAGTGGGTGCAAAACAGCATTTCTGTGGCAATGCTGATCTATCCCAGCTGACAGCCAGACCCAAAAGGGACAGCAGTTTTCTTGGTGCACTGTCTCACACTTTTGGTCTAGCTGGGATTGTTACATTGCCTAGGGAAATAAGGCAACTTCATTAGTTCCCTAATTTCTTTTTGTTGTTCTGAAAATATCAGTTGTAATTAGTGGGTTTTCTTCCACCGTGGACTGCATGCTCTTTCCTTTTCCCATGCTGTCTTGGTGCATTTCCAGGGTATGAGAAGGCCATAGGACCATGGATCTGATCCTGCTTCTTCCCATTCCAAAATCTATCACATCCATAATGCTGTGCAAGTGATCAGTTTTTCTTTCTACAGCATTTCCAAAGCAAAAATGAAAAATGGTTCTTCCCCAAGGGCTGGGGAAAAGTTAATAGTTCTGAACAAAATTAAAAATGTCATTGTCTCTCTCTTGGTGCGAAAAGGGACAGGAGCAGACTCATTTTGGAAACATCACAAGGAAAAAAATCAACTTTCTATTAATCAAATGCTTTGTCAGAAAATTTTTTGTTGTTGCTGTTATTAATGTAGTGCTTTGCCTCTCAATTTTTGGCTGCTCTAGCCCTACTTGGTCCCGCCCCTTGGGACTGGAGTTCTGGCCCACTTAAGTCAATGTCAAAGCTGCTTTGCAGTCTCAGTCCTTCACTGAGGCCCCACAAGGGTTTTTCTGTGCCTGCACCAGTGCAGGAGTCTAGAAAAAGCTGCCTTATTTATTTTCCCACCACAGCCTGCAGTTGAAAGGCATTTAGACTGTTTGTCATTAGCAAAGGTGTCCTGCAGTCCTTCATGTCATTATTACAGCTGCAGCTTCATAAACTGATGTTTTGGGCTAGAAAAAGAATTTATGTGGAGCCAGATATCTGAGATTAAAACTAAAATGCTGTTGGAATGCTTTGGTGTAGTATCATGAATGTAGATCGGTTGAAACAGTCCATCTATCTGCCTGCCTGTATCATATACCTATTGCTTGCATTAATAAAGTTAAGCACATGGAGATCTATTTGAAATACAAATCCAGACAAAAGACACTTACTTTCTTTAATCTTGGACCAATACTGGTATAGAGGCTGTTTCATTAATATATTATCTCTGAAAGGTAACTGGGTTTTTCAGAATCAAAATAAGATTAAATGAATCAGCTACTGTAGTTCATCTGTTAAATCACAGCACTTTGCTCTCAGTTTGTAAAATACTCTCCAGACTAATGAAGTAGGGTCAATCACATGCATTTTTGCTGGAACCAAATTGCCATTAATTGTGCCACAGCTATGGATAGGTCAATAAATATTGCCTTTGCACATTGACTGTTGCAGTGCCAAGAGATGGGCCATTTTCTCAGTACGTGGTGCAGATTTAGGCTCTTCACAGATCAGTGTCTAATTTCTGCAGTGTAGAAGATCCCCACATAGCACATAGTTTCTTGCAGAAGTATCACTTGGCTACAGTACCTGTAAGTGTTTCATTCCTGGAACAGCTGACTTAGCCACGAGCAGCTGGTATTTAGCACTGTGGTAGATGTAAGGATCATTCAACTCCCACAGATCCCTTTGTAACTTCAGTTTCTTGAGGGACTTCTGAAAAACGTTTATTATCCACAGTTGTGCTGTTCTGGTTTGCGGTTCACTGATGGATGAAAATGGCAGGAGAAACGTTTGTGATAAGTAATGCATGCAATGTGTTGACTAGCTACTGCAGTGATTGCATCAGGGCACACACTGACTATTTAATTAGCTAATGAAAATTAACCAAGAACGGGAGGCAGGGAGGACTGTGTTAGCTGGTAATATCACACATCCTGGTTGAGGTTTCAAGGGGTATCAGACACTGTAGAGCCATCTGCTCTGACACACACCCCTGACACTCTGCAGAAGGGGTTTAACCAGCATGAGAAGATACAGACAATAACAGTGACGTTGGGGGGATTTCAAAAGGGCAGGTGAGAGGAGGTGAAAAGGAGCGAAGAAAACAGTTGCACCATCTCAAAAGGGATGGGGTAGGAGTGACCTACGTAAAAGGTTTGGGTAAACTCTCATCACAATTTTTCCTCTGTATTAAATATTTTATTTTTTTTAATTCTATTTTTTTATTTTGTTAATATTAGACAATCTTTGACCAATCTGATCACCTTGGGTTCCAGTCTTTGGAGAGAAAAATGTCAGTGTCCAAACCAGCAGGACTCATAAGTGCTACTGGTGTAGAACCTGCTGTGAGATGTCTGCAGAAGGGTGGGAGTAAGTGGATCTTTTGCTGAAGAGCAGACATGGGGAGAGTCTCAACTCTGAGAGTCCATAAGGGACCAAAGTTACACTACACTTTTTTTGTGTTATATATGGAAGAAATATTTCTGTCTAACAAAGATGCTCAAGTTTGTGGCTTGTTTGGGGTTTTTCTTTTTGTTTGTTTGTGGGTTCACATTTTTTGGGTTTGTGTTTTTCTTTTTTTAAGTATGTTCTTTTTTGCTATTCTGTGTGGGTGAAACCACAAGAACTGAATAAGTTCTTGGTAAAAAAATAGAGCTACTAAGCAAACGGCAAAGAGAAATAGAGCATTTTCCATTCTCCCACTTCCCCAAGGAATGTGGAAACCATTCAGCAGTTTGCTGCTCTGGGCTGGATTTCTCTCAGCCTTTCTTGTTGCAGCTGCATAAACAATTAAATATTAATTGGACTAGAAAAACAGATTGGCCATGTGCAGAATAAAGACATTCACCTGGGACATGAGTGGCCAAGTTCAGCTCTCAACTCTGAAATTGGTAAACTTTACTTTTCTGGCCTATTTCTGAGTTGTTGGTCTCAGTCACCAGATTAAATTTTATCTCTCTTTATTGTTCTTGCCCATGTTCAGACCATTCCAAACATAAAGCTCCTTTTCTAAAGTTTTCATAAAAGTTGGCACATTCCCAGCAGAAGTGTTGCTTTCAGTGGCTGGATTGTGGCAGGTTCAGCATTTTTGTTTCAAAAAATTTTACTAGCTTCAAAGTGTTAGAAATATTTATTCAAATGGACCTATAGTTTCTCCTGGATGTTCAAATACTGAGTGTGTTGCCTCAAAAGAGCTCACAAACCCCTGTATTTTATCAGCACACATAATGCAAAAAGACCAAAGCGAGGAATCTGGTGTGATGAAAATGTCATACCTAATTCAAAAAGCAAAGAGGAAGGACCAGATATCCAATAAAGAGCCCAGGGATGGTTACACATTAGGATGCAACAAAGTTCTGGTGTTTGCACTTTGAGTATTTTTCATATACCAAAACACTATTATCATATAACTTCTCATGTATATTCAAGCTAAACAGTACTTGGCATTCCCAATGGAGTGGAAACTGCATTAAGAATATTGCTCAAAAAGGGCTCTTGACTATCATAATTATATTTAAGTAGTTTTCAGTTTTGAATTTGATCCCTTTTGGTCTCAGAAAGGTTAATTATCAAATGTGATATTTAGGATGCTGTTCCGTCCCATTTGCTTCTCATAAGTCTCTCAAAATTTCTGTAACTGAGATTACACAGTAGGTATTGGAGGAAATTTAGCAGTGATGCTCTTTATTGAGACAGTATGTTTTGAAAACCAGTCTTAACTGTTCTCTGATCCCTGTGCATCTTCTTTGAAGTTACCAGGGCTGGCGTGGGAAGAATATCATTTGACTACTGCTTCTGCTGGCTGCTTCAGCTCATCTTAATATTTTAAATTGGGTAAGGCACAAGGGAATTTCTCTGGAGATCTCCATTGTGAAAAGGGCACAAGATTCCCAGTAATGCTCAGAGAAGAGCTTGGGTTCTGGTCATAATTTTTAACACTGTTATCACAAGTGTGCTCTTTATTTGTTGGTATCACAGCATAGTATGCTGTTAAATTCAGCTGGGTAACAAGACTTGCCAAAAACAATTTATCCAATCAGACAAATAAACTAGGGGGAATTTTCCAGTTTGTCTAATTTTTTGTTTCTTATTAAATGAAATTATTAAAAACCAAGTCACACAGACTCTTCTTTGAGCTGTTTTAATCAGTGAACCTGCAGTAGCACATGTGCATCTGTTAAGGGAGGATGGATAGGATCACAGAGAGGTTTGAGCTATGAAAGTAGGAATTTCAGGGGAAGGCAAAACGTGTTTCTTCATGCAATCTGGGTTCAGACTTGCTTCCCAACAGCAGCCCCACACTCAGCTTTTGTCACTGGAGATAAAGGGCAGTGAGGCAAACTGTATTAATCAGGGATCTGTTCTGATTTTGTCATTTCTGATGGTCTCCTGCTTTAGGAGAGTGTGACTTTGCCAGCAGCACAACGCTAAGGACAAAGCCTCCAAGATCTTCAAGTCATTCAAATGCATACTTGTTTTTCGCTTGTCTGACTTGTTCCATGGGCAGTGTGTTACAATTCCCAGAGGGCTCCTGAGAAGTCCAGCTGCTGGGTCAGTGATGAGAGCAAGGATCAGAGAAATGCCTCATAGTGAGAGATGGTTGAGCATAATCCCTTGGACCACATTCAGCATGCTGGTATATTGCAGCAACACTGCTGGGAACTGACAGTGTTACACAAAATGTGTCTTTTTTATACATTTTTGCCCCACCAAAGAAAGTGCAGCTTCCAGGACAGTGTTCACTGGTAGCTACCTTGAGGCATCAATATGTGTTTACTGTGCTGGTCAGCTAAAGCATCAAAGGGGGTTTAATCCTTGCAGAGGTGTTGGCCTTGGGTGTTTATAAATCATGACTTGAGTTCTCAAGAAATTAATGTTTGCCCAAAAAATCTGGAAATTTTAAACAGTTTTGTTGTCTTGAATTACTGTTTGATATTCTGACTCTCAAAGGATCATTCAAATCATGTTAACAAACTCCCTGCACCATAAAAAGCTTTTTTTTTCCTATAAAAAACCATTTTCTGTTATTCACATGACTAAAGGAATAGGAGCATTAAGGAAGTACCAGGAGTTTGCCAATACTGGCAAGTAAGTCCGCATACTCACAACTCATTAAGCTAAATAAGAGTTGTGGGAATTAGAAGACTCTGGAAAGGAAGTTTCAAATCATTAAATAATTCTGATATCTCCATGAGGGCATACATTTTCTAACTATTTTATTTACAGCTTTCTGGTCCCTTTACACATCACTGATCTTCACTTACAGTGTTGCTTGCTATCACACCAAGCCCAGAGATCTGTGCTCCTGGCTGGGCACCAGATCTCCCAAAATTGCTCTCAGGGTTGAAGTGGAAAGCAGACTTTTCTAGCCTGTCTTGATTCTCATTTCACTGCACAGGTCCCATGGGATAGGAAAGTAATTCTGCTAGGGGAGAGACAGATAACATAAATGTTGCTTCATTAGAAAGTGTTTTAAAACTTATTGTCTGTAGCATGTTTGGATTGGACATGACAGGGAATTAAAGGTCTGCAGAGTAGGGCTTTTCTGCAAGAAAGACTTAACCTCTATAGCAGTTGGTCTTTTTTCAGTGTGGGCTGTGTTTGGGAGCTCAGCCACGCCGTTCCCTCTGGTTCTGTGTCTGGTTGACTGGTAATTAGGAAAACCTATGATGTGTGAGCAGGATTTCAAATGATCCTTCAGCTTTGGGGTCATTAGCAGATGAGAGAGTGGCAGGACTGGTGACAATCTGCTTTTCTAGGAGACTTGCTGCCCTTGTTGGCATATAAAATATGCACTGCATTGTGAATCCAAGAGGGCTTTTTAAAATCTGTAACAGTGAGGGAGGCTGTGCCTGATGGTTGTGATACTGCCTGGAGACTTGGGTACTGTACTGGGTGGCACTGGAGAAGTCTTAGGTTAGAGTCGTCCTGCACTAGAGCCAGTAGGACTATGATTTTTTTTCCTGGTGGTCTCTCTGAGCCTCTTTAAAGCAAATTGATCCCAGGAATACTTCATCATTCCACAGGAATGCAGGGCAGGCAATTCCTCATGATTTACTTAAAGTGAAGCTAGTACAGTTCAGCCCGATTATTGATTTAAAAATCAAATTGGACATTAGATCAGATGAATGAAGTTGTGAAACTTTGTTTTCTTTTGTCATGAGTTGCTTTTATAAAGCATTCCTAGAAGGAAGGAACCTTCCCACTGATAAATCTTCCTTGGCAGGGGTAAGCAGGAATACAGCCCCAGCATTTCACACAGTCCTACAGGGCTGAACTGACACAAACTTGTTTGTTCCACCACTTTGTAAGAGAGATGAAGTAGAGAATTAATTTTAATATTGATTCCAAATTAACCAAGTTAAATTAAATGGTTTGTTCGACACCAGATGACTTTTGAAATATATTGTACGGTGCATTATTTACAATCTTCACTTGCACAAGAAAACCCAAATATTATATGTAATTAAAGAAATGGATTCTGAGGTACAATTCTACAGGCTTAATGACTAGGGTAGGTGCACTTCTGGAGATTTTGCTCTAAAATAGAACCTTAGGAGGGCAGAGAGAGGATCCATCTAGTCTAGTGCCTTGTCTCGGGCAGTGGTCACAAGCATTGTTACAGAAGAGTATAAAAAAGGGCAAATGCACAGCTGTGTTTTCTTAAAATGCTCTCCTGGTTTCCAGCTATATATGAAGGGCTTGCACCATCAAATAAATATAGCTTTCTCTAGATGCAAGCACATGTTATGTCACTAGAAGTAGTGGTATTGCAACAGATTTACACTGCTGAAACAAGTATGAAGTCTGCCTTTTAGCATCCCATCAGAAAAATACCATTAAGTCCCTTGCTGACTCCAAAAGAAATAAACAGGAAAAGGTGGTTTTAATGTATTATACCTCAGTAAGGCCAAATGGACACCTTTAACAGCAGTCAGACTACAGTAAAAGCCAGGAATGTAGTAGTATGTCAGTGATAAGAATCACATATCAAGATTATGAAGATGAATTATACAGTGGTTTGCTGTTTCTTTGAGTCTGAAGATTTCTCTAGAGAATTTGAGGTTTAGATATAAAATGTTTCTGGCTGATAGAGTTGCTCATATTGTTGCTGTAGCTTGCTGATGTTTTCCCCGAAACTGATATATTTGAATAACTTCTGAGATTTGAGTCCTGCAGTCCTATCACTCCTTAAGCGACAGAAAATGAAAGGAGATTAGTATCTCTGAGCTGAAGAGACTGGTTTTGACTTTACAATTTCCAGGGGTATCCAGCGTCTCAGGACTGTCACTGTAAACGTGATCACTGTGTGGATCTCATGATTTGAAATGTTGTGTTTGGCACTGATGAGTCTATGGCCTGGTGCTGAGACTTGTTCATGAAGATGGAAAAACAGTAAAAGGTTGTGTTCTCAGCAGTCCATCTGTGGCCTGTTTCTCATCAGTTCCCTGTTGTTTGTGCTCCTGACCCATCTCATTAAAATCCTGACCACACACTGCTACTGCAAATGCTTCAGCCTTCTCTCCCACTATCAAGGATGGTCCACAACACCAGCATATCCACAAGTTTCCTGTAAGAACTGGAGAGCAGCAGATCTGAGGCTCATCTGTCTCCCTCTGGCAAAATATGAGTGGAGGAGGAGGCTTTAGCTGGCTTGTAAGCCACAATTTTTATCACAGTTCTCACAATATTTGACATTTGTTTTTGTGTCCTGGCTGCAGGAGGCAAGTGGCTACATACAGACCTCAACTTAGAGCAATCAAACAGGGGAGAAAAAAGCCCTTGAAATGAATGTGTTGGAAAGGTTAAATCCTGAAAGCTAATGATACATTTTAGGTTTCCTGCTTGAAAATATCCATGGCTTTTCATACTTTGGTGTGTGAGTCTGACTGATGATCTTTGATTATTGAAGGGTTGGTAGAGCTCAATTATTAAAAAAAAAAAAAAAAAAGCGAAGAATGATGCTTCTCTGCAATTTTTTTTGACCATGATACTGACATTTGAGTCTCCTGTGCAGAGAAGATGAGTTCAATGTACAAGATTTGCAAGAGCCCTAGCTTGCAGGGTTTTTTCCTTGTGTCTGGGAGAACTTCCTAAGGGAAAAGTGTCAGAAGTGTGCTTTAGAGAGGGTTTATGTGCAGCAAGGCATGGAAAATAGCAGTAGTCATATGAGGTATCTCTCTTACAGAGGGAAGGTAGAATCCTGGAGCATAGCAGAAATTTTTCCATACCTGTGTTTTGCTATTTTCTTAGCTGTTTTCTGCATGAAATCCCAGCCAAATCTCTTCTCTGTGGTGATGAATCAGTGGGAATGCTCTGTGCATACTCATTAGACTTCAAAATCCTCATGCATAAAGAAGGGCTCACAGTCAGGGCAAGTGACGGTGTTCAACCAACTGCATTCCTACTGAATCCCTTTATGTCCAGTGCTGAGAAGCGTCACACTTTAAATTCTAATTTGGTTGTGGGGTTTGTTTTTTCCCCCTCTTAGAATGTGTGTTCCCACTTGGGAAATGCTGTGCTGTTTGGTAGATGTTGAGCAATTAATAAACTGGCATATTTTGCATCCCATTATGTGGATGAAATGACAGAGCTCTTCTTGTGTGTATAGATAAAGGCAGTAACATTTAATTCCCACTGCACTACTGAAACATGTCTGGTCTGTGCTGGACTTGCACTGTACCGCTGATGCAGGGTAGGGTTTTTTAATGTTACATTTACTGGCATATCTTACACTGTGTGCCATTTTAAAGGATATTCTTGTTTCATTATTCAAAGCTGTCAGTAAATGATTTTCACATAATTTCTCTTAACCTTCTTTCCAATATTAGAAATCCTATATGAAGAGTCAGTATTGTCATTGGCTTGGGATACAAAAGATCTGAGTTCATCTTCTGCTAAATAAATCTCATGTTACTTTGGGTACCAGTTGTTTGTAAGAACCTTTTCCTATAAACAAGTCACAGGCAAGCAGTGATTGTTCTAATGCCTTGATTATCATGCAAAGTTTGTGTTTGAAATTTATGTGACACTTTATTTAGAGAACTTTGGGGAAGAAACCCCAAACAAACAACACTAATCCTGTAGTCATTAATTTAGGGCCACATATCCTTCACAAAACTTTATATGGAACAATTTAGAAGTCTGGATTGGGAGCTTCTATGTGGTCTCAGTAGCAGGCATGGTCAATTCATCCCCTGAAATCATCTGCTCAGGACTTCTGCTGCACAGCATCCCAGTAATCAGGGAACCATATGCTGCATTTCATGGTTAAACTGAAATAGCCTTTATTTTCACCAATAAGACTAGTAGGAATAACTTCATATTTTGCATTTAATTAGGAAAAATGAGTAGATAGTGTGTCATTTTCTTTTATATGATAATTAGAAATGTGCCAAAAACTTCATTCTGGAATTTATGTGCAGATATCCTTTGCAATTAGTCATCTTATTTACTGCCAAATAAATGGGTTTTTTAGCAGAATTTCTGTGAAACTGCAATTACATCTAGGGAATGAGTAGATTAATCCCATCTGTGTGTGTTGTATGGATCTTTCCACAGATACTGTGCATCTCATTCCCACATGCTGTATTCATGGTGACTTACTGAATCCAGTAAACCTTGGAGAAGGAAATTCTCTGCTCTCCTCAAAGGAAAAAGCAAAACAGTATAACTTAACCCTATTTGCCAAACAAATATTACATTTCCCTATGCCACCTACTATCATGACAATTCTGAGCAGGCAGAATGAATCGTTTTCCTTTGAGGAGAATATTGGTTGGAGTGCAGGACTTAGTCCTTCAATCAGTCCTCCCTTTCCTAAAAACAGGGTGACTTAGAGGAGAAAGAACTAGAAGATCAGTCCATGACACAGGAAACAATTGAAGTACTGCATGGGATGAAAGGGATAATAAATCATGGCAGGATTAACTTCTTGGTTTCCTGTTTTTTTCTTCTTTTTAAGACAGTATGTGCTTCCAGAAACTCTAGTCCCTTAAAATGAGTATGATACAGAGGTTCTTGTTTTGAGAACTCATTGCTCATTGGGATTATTTGTTGTAGGAGTTGTTAGATTATAAATTCAGATAGTGCTTTGTAGATGTCAAGAATCACATTTTGTGCTTGTATACAACACACAAAACTTTGCCAGATGTAAGACTGTGCAGCAGAAAAAGTGTCTCCCAGACTTGCCCATATGCCTACACACTGCAGCACAGATATGAATACACAAGTTGATGTCGGGGCTGGACAGAGGACTCAGCACTGGCCTTACTGATCCTCAGTGCTTCGTCTCATGGCAGTCAGTACAATCCCACAAACACCAGAGGCACAGGTTGGGGAACAAGTGGCCTATGACCCTTCCAAAAATGACCATCATGTTTTGAGGAGCTGCTGTGGCATTTGGACTGAGAAACAGTGAATGAGCTCTGGCCCTTTTTATTGAATGAGATGTAGTTTTTCGGCATCATTTACCGAGTCATGTGTTGGTCTTCAGTTTTTCATACCCTGGAAGATCTTTCAACTGTCTCAGAGAAGAGTTATTTCAAAGTAAGAATCATGAAGTCTGAGCTTGACATATTCATTATTAATAATGATAAATCAGTTAATTGTGGTAATCTTTAAGTTCTTTGTGAAATTGCTTTTTGAAAGTGAAGAATATCTGAAGGAAGTATCCTCTGAAATTTTATTGATGTATTTCACTGAACCTACCCAGTCAGAAGGCCCCATTCACATCTTCAGGTTGATATTTCTGCAGATATTGCTGTTTTAACAAGTCTTAGAGAGTTTAACTGTACCCATATGATGATTACAACCATTTTCTAGGCCATCTGTCTTTCAGGACCATCAGAAAGTCTAGATGGATGATGCTATCATTTGGAACAAGACATTTAATTCCCTTGAATTTACTTATGTCAGTATGTAGCTCAGTACTGTTTCCAGTAATGATGATCTAATCGCCCCAGCCAAACTGTGGCACCTCACTGAGTGTATATATTTGTGTGATGCTTGCTCAGTCATGGGGAGACCTAGAAGGGGTCGTGCATAAATAACCAATCATAAATGAGAGGGATTGTACAAATGGTATCCTCAAAATGAAGTGGGTCAGGAATGTGCTACATTTATGTCCTTCTCACCTGAGCAATGAACATGTTCATAGTGCAGTGGGGACACAGTGCACACCACTCTGCAGCATAACTGTGCGGAGACATCACAGAAGGACAGTCACAGAAAAACTTTGGAGACACGTACTGCTGCAGTAAGAGAACCCAAACCCACTCCAAGCAGGGTTGGTTTGCTTTTCCATCAGATTGCTCAGGGCCTTGTGCAGTCCAGCTGTGAAACTCTACAAATTTGGAGATGACAGCCTCTCCAGCCCTTGTTCCAATGCTTTGCCACTCCTATTATGATTATTTTTTATGTCTAATTAGAATTTCCCATGTTGCAATTTGTGACCATTGTTCTTAGACTTTTCTGTGCAGGAGAGAACTACCAAGAAATCTTTCTCTGTTCACCAAAGGTATAGAAAAGCAAAGAAGAGAAGAACAAGGAGCATGAGACACACTCCCATGCATTAACAGTGTTCACTTAGAGGTTACCTGTAGATTGATCAGCAGAATGATGCTGCATGCAAATATGATGTGTCCCTTACTTACACAGTTATCCTTGCATAGTCCTTAATGTTCACCCCCAAGTAGTTTTTTCACTGGACCCTCTATCCTGTTCATCCTCCAGCCTTGATGACTTCAGAGATTAATCAGAGCTTGTGGAGTGAAATAAGAAGTCTTCAAGATTGGTTGCAGAAGTTGAGACTGACATAATGTATGTTGCATTAGTCATCTCAAATTACAAGTAAATTTGGGAATTCATCTGTCCAGGTCTTGATTCTACATTTGTAAAACGAGGATAATTTTCACTTCCTTAAAAATATCGTTAAGAAGCAAAATTCCCTAAGTGAATAAAGCCTGAGGGGTTTTGACTGATGGAGTTTTAGACTGTACCCATATTCCTCTGTGAAAAGCAGGCTCACAGGTGTGCTATTCACAAATACCTACACCCACAGCTCATATTTGGCCTGTCAACGTTGACATTTATAGTATAACCTTAATGACTATGAGTCTTAGAAGAGGTGGTGTCCAGATATCAGCAGCCTGATGAGAGAGATATTCCCAGTCCTGCTGGAGAGCAATGAGAGCTTGGAGCACTGCTGAAGTGCTGAGCTTTGTCCTGGAGGCTGTCTGCTGCAGAATATGTGCAAATCCACCATGTGGGCAGTGGGAGGACTGGACTTCACAAAGTACTCAGACCTCATTTGAGGGTGTAGAAATGCTAATGGAAAACTTTCAAGGGCGTTAATAATCTTTTAATGTAATGAGATTTGAGCGGTGAGTAGTAAAAAGGTGAGATATACAAATGGAATACAAATAATCAGTGAAGTATTAGCATTGGGTATACCAACTAGTGTGAGATAAAGCCAGGGTATCGTGTTGGATCCAAATGCGTGCAGCCTGAAGAGGCAACATACGTCTTGGCTATTTTGAATTCCTAGGACCTGACTTTGAAACCCAGGCCATTTAGTATATTTTCTTCTAAGCATTTAATGTTATTAGTATTAAAGCATCCAGACCTGGATGAGCATTTTTAGAGGCCCAATATATTAGCATTCATTTCTAACAAACATGTTGCATATTCAGATTATTCATATGGTGCTTTGGAGAATCAGCTGGTAATGGGGATTTTGCTGGACATGTGGAGATTCGTGATTTGTGGTGAAGGACAGACTAGGCATGGATTTGAGCAGATGGTGGCCATTACTTGTGCCAACATGTGACTGCATTTAATTACAATGGAAGTGCTGAGGCAGATTATTTTACTGGCCTCTTTACATATATCTTCCTAGCAAAGTGAGTATTTGAGGAAATGTTGCATATAAAGGATCAGAACTGAAACAGATTCACTTTAATCATTGCTATATGACACAATGTCTAATATTTAGAAATTCCTATTCTCAGATAAGTTTCCAGATAGCTCTTCCACTTGAGAGCAATAGAATCTGTTCTTCCCAAGGTGCAGTGACCACTTAATGCAATTCAATTTGATAGAAGATACATTTTTCCTTGAATTCATGAAGCAATAGAATAAACTGGCTGCTCCTAATAAATGTGTCTGCACACCTTAAAATACAAATGCAGCTTGCCATTTTAAACCACATTAGGTGGAATTATCTGTAATGCAATATGATTCCATCTTGGGAACCTCACTGTATTATGTTTTTATGCTCTCACTAGGCCATATTTTCAATTTTTATGGGTTATTTTATTATTGTTTTGCTAATGACACTTAAACCTCTTTGTTTCTCTGTCATAATGCATCTTCAGTGACAGATAGTATGGTCTCTTGGCTGTGAGTTTGTGGTTGTGGAATAATTTTTAGCAATTAAATACTTTATTGATTAAACTGTTCCTTCTGTTCCATGATTCATGTCACTAGACAGTGCACAGGGAGATAAAAACAGAGTGTAGGAAAGGAGGGCTGTGTTGGACTCTTCCTCACCAACCCCAGCTTTCATAGATAACTTCAGCCTCAATAACATCTTGTAGCCAACAGCCCATATAGTAGAAAACCACGAGCCACATGCAGAATTAGCACATAAAAGCAAGTGCTGCCAGAAGTAGTACTGACATTTCCTATATGCTTTGAGGTATAGACTGGAACAGGGACAAAAAGTTGGTTACAGGCTTAGCAGCCTGTGGCATTGTATTGTCTGCTCTGCCTCATATGGCTTGGGAAAGGCTTGCAGAAGCAGTTGTGTCTGCGAGTCAGAGTACTGCTTTTATACTTAGAGAAAGTATATTCAGCATCTCTGAAACTGTTCAAAAAATGAGTAGATGTGGCATTTCATGATATGGTTTAGTGGGCATGGTGGTATTCAGTAGAAGGTTGGACCTGATGATCTTAAGGTCTTTTCCAACCTTAATGATTCTATGGTTCTAAAGGCCTATGTAGTTATTTCAGAGATTCATCTCTCTGCTTTTATTCTAGATCCCATAGTGACTGCATTATGTCCTATAGCTTGCATTTCCCTGGACCAGCACATACAGTTAATGTCAGAGGAATTATGATTAAATCATCTGAAAGCATTTGTTCCTTTATGAATGTAAAAGGCAGTGAAAATAGAGTTCTTTCTTCAGAAATAAAATCTTATGCTTGTTGCCATATGGCTTATTTTGCTGCCCACAGTTGCTGGGTCATCTCCTAAACCCAGCTCCTACCTTCCTGCCAGGGTCACTGGTGCCTACTGATGTTGTAGGGATCATTTTCAGCTGTTTCCACATATCTTTTGATGTTCTCCATAACCAGCAGTTCTCAACCTGTCTATATAAATATATTTGTTAATATTCTAGTAATAGGGGCTTCTGCTTTGTTCTTCTGAGGTTGGTTCTTAGGCATCCTCAAATAATGTTGCTTCTTTTAGGGAATTTTATTTACTTGACATTGGGGCCTCAGATATTTTTAATGTACGTGGAGTGGATGCAGACTATGGACTTCTGGCACTCAGTCACTTTTGGGAAGTAGCTGGGGAAGAGGAGCAGACCAGGCACGTCTGTGTGGGAGCCCCAGGGTGAGATTCGTGGAGCCACAACCAGGGCTAGCCTGGGATGGGGGAAGGCATTGCTCTCTTCCTGAGGAGGAGCTAGAGGCAACACAGAATCTTGCAATTTTGACTGCAAAGCTTTGCATGCAACTGACCTTCGCTTAAATATCCTGTACTATATAAATATTTCAAGTGAGCCATGAATCAAGATTAACGCATTAGGTGACTACCAAATCATTAGCAGTGCAGGATGTAATAAAGTTGATGCCAGGGTTTTATTAAACAGGGCGTGTTATCATTAAGAAAAAGTAATGGTGTTGTGTAAATGTGAGAGCAGAACCCAATTTCCTGTGGATGTCTCATCTTAAGCATGTAGTAATGTTAGGAATGGCAAACAGCGAGGTAGGAAGTCAGGCATGGTTTAAATTGTTATAGTCACTGACTTCTGATTAACTAATTTGCTGCATCTCTTCTCACAAAGAAGATGATGCCATATCTTATTTTCTGTTTGGCCTCAAAAACATAATCTGGATAGTGCCAGGAGAGCTGATTTGTCCGAGTCAAAACCAGATACTGAAAAGAACACAGAGCTGGGGAGCAAGGTGAAACTCAGAGTTTGCTGCGAGTACACAAGTGTCTAATCTTTTTTTGTTTGTTTGTTTTGTAGTCACTGAGTAAGATCAGGCAATGAAATGTTTATAATCTGTCCATTTTCAAGAACAAATAGGAAAGCCCCCAGAATTCACAACTCTTTTTATGCTTGAAATGTCCCTAATTTCATTGATCATCATCCAGTTAGTTTACTCATTTTGTTTGGGCCCCCCCATAATGTGAGTTTCTGCTATGAACTAGATCAAAAAGACACTTGCAAAAAATTGTTTGGCTCATAGCTGAAAAGCTCAGTGTGCTGGCATTTTCCTTTGTGTCCATTACTGTGAATTTCCAATGACGAGAACATCAGCCCATTTAATAAATGCAGCCAGGATTTCTGTTCAAGCAGAACTTCTTGCCCTTGCCCCTGTGTTCATAGAAGGAGGGCTGGGCACTGCTGCCCCATCTCTGGGTGGGTTGGGATTCGTCACCCAGAGACCAGGGAGGTGGAATGACCTTCACTGACACACTCGATATCCCTGCTGCCAGCAGCTTCCTCCCCCCTTCACCTGCTGTAATTCAAGCTTTCCATGACTTTTAGGCCATCACTATTGCTTCCATAACTGTTTTGAGCTACTGATGATGTTTCTTTTACTCTTTGGAAATTAATTACATGAGATATTGGTGCTGATTGTCCTGGTTATTTCCACTTTAGTCTTGTTCTATGTTCTGTCTTGTCTTTTGTCTCAAGTACTGACTTCACCACTCCTGCTCTCATGGTTTCTGGTGAAAATGCCGCTTTTATCATCTTTCCATCTCCTTTAGCATTTATTTCACAACTGGCTTTTCTCACCCGCTCGTACCAATGTATTTCAGGGATCCATTCAAAAGATGGATCCATCCTAACAGAACTCACACATCTTTGGCTGCAGTGATTCTCTAGCTGGGATGGGAGCCTTCTTTGATAATTCTTTTTCTTTTTTCATTTGAAAACAAATTTTGGAGATTTAAGATTGTGATCTCCTCCTTGCTAAGGGAAGTGATTTTTTCTTCACCATTTTCTCATCCTCAACATTCTTCAAAATATCATTCATCCTCTTCTTCACATTGCTTCCTTCTTAGATGACCAGAGCTTTTACAATTTCAGGAGTTACAGGGTAAAATGCCAACATAACATTTTCCAGGGGGCAAATCCTGTAAAGCAGTCATCTGCTGTCATATAGATTTTGGGAAAAAAAAAAAAAAGGCTATGAAGACATTAGAAACTGATAGACAGGATTAAAGTCTGTACTGAAGAATTTCCAAATGTCCTTACACCGATATGTGTCTTAGCTGATGGCTCTGTCTTGTAAATGGATCTGTCTTTTTTAATACATGGCCCTTAGCTGAAGTAAACATATTTTTTGCATTGCTTATTTTTGTGAGCAGTAACTAACATGTGATTTAAATGATGAATTTATAACTCTCTGAGGTTTCTACCTTATTTTATGGTGATTTATTTTTGTGTAGAATGGGCTTTTACTGCAAGTGACATTTCAAGAGCATATTGCAATCTCTGGAGTCCTTGAACTATTTCCAAGCCGTGAGCCTGCTGGGGTTTAAGCCAGTTTGGAAATCTGTCTGTTGGGTTGATGAATTATAGTCCATGTAGTGAGCACTCAGCCTCCACAAGGTTCATGGCATCTTCACCTTTAAGTATCTAATTTATGTAGAAATGCCAATAAATTATTTAGAAGGGCATGCTTGCTGATATCAGCAGTTCTGGAGCAACTAAAAATGGAATGACTTTGAAAATCATTGGAAATGTTGGCAGATCTTCAACAATTTTTTATGAGTTCCGGCTATTAAATATTTGAGAAGAAAAAGGCTGGTTTTCCTTCTTTTTCCCAAGATTTTCTTATCAGATTTTTATGAATTTATCAGATTGTTCTTGGAATAAAGTCCACATTGTTTCTGGAAATGTGTGCATCCCAGAAGAATATGAGAGGACAGCAAGTATTCAATATAATATAAATATAAAATAGCTTCTTCCTTTCTTCCTGGCTCATTAAGAATTTGTTCCAGAGTTTGCAGAAACCTGACATCTCTACCAATAAACTAAACACTGTAATGGCCCATTCAGCGATGGCAGAACATGTTCTGATACCTCTGCCCTGTTCAGCTCGGTTGGGCTGCAGATTGAGTTGGGCACTTGATGTTCCTGGGCTGAACTCAAAACTTTCCTCTGGGATTTTGTTTTGGTTTGTTTCTTTGTTTCGATTTGGTTTTGTTTGTTTTTCGTTTTGTTTGGTTTTGTTTTTTGCTTCTGGCACAAGTCAAAGCCACACCAAGGAGTTGCTATGGAAAGGACAACGCAGTCCCCCTGCCTGGCCCAGGCCATGCCTAGTTTCTTTGTATAGGCCCATGTAAAGGGGCCAGGCAAGGACCCAGGTTAGCACAACATGCAGTTGATGATGTAGAAATTTGCCTGAAAGCCCAAGCAATCCTGCTGGAGAACTGCAAATGTTGACTCTTCAGGTTAAATACCTAAATCTGTCTGAAGGTGTCTATCGAAACAGCAGTGTTTTTACAAGTGCTGAACAACTAAGTTCGTTATTAAATCAACAGGAATTTGAAAATCACCTTGTAGACACAGTGGGATAAAATTAACATTTATTAATGTACAGGCTTACAAGAATCTGCTTCAGAATAGAGAGCAAAATCCAGTTGTGCCACTTCTGCACTTGGGCTTTATAAGATACCACCAGTCAGAGGAATATTTGCAATCTCTAGCTCTCCTTCCCCCCAAACTTCTTCTCTGCCCCTCCACTGAGGTATTCCTGAAAGAGAAAAAACAAGGAAAGGGAAGATAATGTGAAAATGTAGCTTGACTAATTTTTATTTGATTGCAAATGCAAATTGTCACTGCACTGCTATGTTAGATTAATAAAAGGCAGGTGGTGCTGAGCTTCCTCCCCTTTGAGTGGCTGTTCAGACCCAGGGCTTCTGCTTCCTGCATCTCTCCAAAAGTCAGAGCATTATTTGCCACCTAAGAAGAGACATGCATGTACGGGAGGTGATTTTCTTTCAACTGTTTTATTTAAAGTTTATACCATATAAGCAGTCAGTGAAAACTGGACTTCAGTTTTAGCTTCATGCACAAATGAGAAAATAAGCTGTTCTGTGGGTAATATTTTACAGGAATATGACAATACATTGATTTTCTTTAATCCTGAATTTCACTGGAGTAGTGGTACAACTTTGTTCTTAGCGAAGATCTGTTTATCTAAAATTTTATGACTAACTTTTTTTTTTTTTTCTTGCAAAGCCTAATTGAATTTTGCAAACAGGATTAGATCTTTAAACTCTGGAGCATTGCTGGGAATGATTATGGAAGACCAAGCAAAAGCAATTTTCTGTTATTCACAGTGACAGCACAGCAAGCTCCATTCTAAGGGCATCATGTGCAAACAGCTGTTACCTTAGCATGGAGCTGGCTTAGGACTTCACAACAACTTGGAAAGCTGGTGGGTTTTCATCTGAAAGAGTAACTTTGGGACACAGAGACTGATTTTTTTGTGTGAACACACACTGCTAAGGAGGGGAGCAATGAGCATCATCGCTTTGGCAGGTACTGCCACCTGCTTGGACTTTGGTGCCGTACTGGCAGCTGCCAATTTCTGTATCCATGTGGTGGCTCATTGCCTGTTTCAAAGGAGATATCCATCACATCTTTGCAAGAATCTTATTTCAACCAGTAAACATATGGTGAGCATTGTTGCTTTTTAGTGTGGCCAGAATACTGAATTTTTAGGTGTGAATCTGCTGCAGGGCATTGTCTTGGGACAGAACAAGGTAGCAGAAGGCAGAGCTTCTTGAAAGAGATCCACATTCACATGAACTTCATTCATATGAACAAATTAAATCTTTGATATTGTGTCAGTATGTAGAAGGAGACTCCAAAAGCATTTTCTTACAGATGGGGTTGATAGAAGCACCTTAAAAATTTCAGGGAATGTCATAGTTTTCATCTGCTGGCTGTCTAGAGGTATACTAATGATGATAAAACATTTCAAGTTGTCACAGTGACTTGCTTAACAGAGCCTTTAGGGTCAACACTGTCTCTTTTAATTAAGCTCTTTACAAGTAATGTTAGGACCATTTGTAACACAGAGAGGCCATAGTTTTGATGGAACCTTCCAGCCTGAAAGGTTCTTTCAGACTGAAGAGAATTTGAAAATCTGGTCATTAAGCAGAGTGATAGTCACTCATGGTAAATTCTCTTTTATTTGTGATGCATATATGAGTATGTCTAATGCCTGGATATAAGAGTATACCGCCTGCATTTCACCCTCCCCAGGCAATGCATACCCAAACATCACCATTTTATTTAGAAGCTGCAGCAAATTCTGGTAATTATTAATTTATCCAATCATCCTATTACCTCACTGGGAGGCTAGCTGAATTTGGAGGAGGCTATAAGTGAATAAAGAGTCTGGGAAGCAATAATATCCGAGAAAGGAGTAAAGAAGTGGTGTTAGTATAGGAAATGTCTTTTTGGAATGGTCTATTGTGGTCAATTATGGTCATTACAGTTTGTACCCCCACGTCTCTTAGCTGCTGCAGGAATGCTTTTAGTTTTGCATTTATTTTCAGGTATTTTTCAAATTATTTGATGCATGCTGGGCTTTGCCTTTTAACTCTGTCTGGAAACATTCCTCAGAGACAAGTAGAGGCCTCTCTGGCTTTCTCAAGGACTGTATCTCTGATAGCTGCTTCCATGAGTAAGTAACCCCCTGTCTCATGGTTTTGAAACAAGAAAAATTAAAAGGGCAGTAAGACTGAAGATGAAAGTATCAGATCTGTATTTCAGGTTTAGTTTTTAATCACTATCAAGTGCAGTAGAGAAGTGGTATGATCAATTGATATAAAAGTATTTTTCCAGATGTGTTAATGTCTTTATTATGAGGTAGCACCTGGTACTGAACTGAAAGTTATTAGATTGTGTGTGCATGAAGTAATACACATAGAAGAAGTTAGATTAATAACCCATAATAAATCATATACCACAAGGGTATCCAGTTAATATCAAGATTAATTATGCACTGACTTTAAGTCATTATATCATAGATATCAATGTTGAGGTTTAATTTTTCTCTAAAAACTGATGAATTCTGATATAGCTGTTTAACTATTTACAACCCTTGAGATGCAGCCTAAAGCAAGGCAAGAAAGAATCATTTGCCTTCCGTAATGGAGTGGTTAAATCTACAGCATCAATCATATAAAAATTTAATTAGAGTTTCTGTTTTCTGTCCAAACTTGTAAACACCTTGTTGTGTTTTATCTTCCGAAGGATGTGGTAGCACCCTGTTTTTCTCATTTTTACACTCCTGATAATCTTCTAGTGGTTATATTGTGACATAATTTTTATCTCATTTATTAAAAAGCAGGAAAAAAACACGATATATTCTGCCATGTTGATGAAGTTTTAGAAGACCTTTAATATATTGGGTCAAATATAATTTGTATTCTTGAGTCATTAGCATGTGAAACACCATAATATTTAATTTCCTTTCCTGATGAAGGGCCAGATCCACTTCGAGACTGACACCCATGGGGTGGTCTCAGCTCCCCACACTGTGCCCGGAGAGGACTGGGTGCTGCAGGGAGATGATGCAGGAGTTTGTGCACAGGGCAGGAATCCTCCCTCCAGGGAAGGGATATCCCTGTTGTAGACACCTACATTGTATCTTGAGTATTTCTCTGCAGAGCAAGTGCTTATTAAGTCATGTACAGAAAGGTCTAGGAAGTGCCTAAGCACTCATATCTGCATCCCACTGAAGTATGTGGGACTTAAGAACAACTTTAAATGGTTTCCCTACTACTAAAAGGCATCCCATTAAATGCTTTCTTGATTTAATCTGCAACTGAGCCTATGGGCATGTGGGGCCAAAGAAAACCACTGCCCTTTCCCATCAGTGTTTTCCCTGTGGATGTAGGAGAGCAGGCAGAAAAGCCATCATGTAGTATCATGCATTAAGGATGGCAGCATTTCTTAATTGGTATCAAAAGGATTTAGTAAAATATTAAATACAGTTACTAATTTTAGGAGCTGCCTGTAATATACAGAGTTAAATTTGTATTTAGATGAAGAAATTAACAGTACTCTGAGGCACACTTTGCAGTTACTTAATGAAACATCAAGAGACAAACAAAGTTTATAATAGTCATGTTTTACTTTCTTTGAAGTTACCTATTTTCTATTCCTTTGCTTAAAATAATTAAAAAAATATATAAATTGCACACATGGCTGACACTTTGCAGTTCAGAACTGCATGCCTCATCCCTATACACCACACACCATCCCCCTGAGCTCAGAGCTTAAATGGTGCACAGAGGGTGATGAGTGCCATCTGGACCAAGGTAAATGTCATCCTTAACGGACATGGGAAGTGTTTTTCCAGAGGCTGATTCCAAGTGTGTCCCCATTATCAGGCAGGCCAAGCATCCCCACCTCTTGCTGATCCTGTGTCCGCCCATGGCAGTGGTTTTTGCCAAATCAGACTCCGTGAAAGATGCTCGGGCAGTTTGCTGTGACTGCTACAATCATCCTGCAGCAGCAGAGGAAAATGGGATTCTTATTCCCTCTTTTCTTCCCTTCCCTCTTCTTCCCTTCCCTCCCCTTATTTAAAGCAATAAATGTTTTAATAATTGACAGTGAAAGTGGTAAGCTGGAACTACCTGTGGCATCCATTCGTGCAGCATAACAGGAGCTACTAAAATATACCGAAATGACATCTACCTGAGCAGAGCAGCAGATAACAGACAGCACGCCCAATGCTGTTCTTCCAGCCAACTTCAAATGATCCTGTCCTGACCAGGCAATGGAAACAGTTGATTAGCTGTTACCTCCTGCTCCTCTTACTTGAAATTGTGCCCTTGCTGCTCACACCGCAGATATGCTGCCCCTGGGCACAGATACAAGACCAGCTGCAGCACAGGAGCATGTGTTTCCTTATCTGGCACGACTTCAGAGGAGACATTGCTGGAAGTGACAGCTGAGCAGGCAGCCTGGTGTGTTGCAGGTGAGCTCTAGCCTGTCCTGCTGAGCAGAAATAAGGGAAGCTGCACCTTTGCACTGTGCCCTGCCCAGCAAACCTCCCCTGTGTTAGGCTCAGTTTCAAGGCTGCTCCCCTACCTCAAAGCTATTATGGGAGTTTATTATTTTTTTGCTGTGTATGAGCAGGGAACCCAAAGGAATATGGCTTTAAAGGATGCTCAAATGGAGAGGTGCTTAGGAGCTGTGGCATCAATCTTTACAGATGTTTGGGAGACTCTCCTGCAGGGAAAGTGACGGCAGTCAAGCACCTAAGTGGCTTTTAATAACTATTGACAAAACATTGGCAGCAAAAGCTACAAACCAGTGAAGAAGCAGGAGGATGCAGACTTGGGGATCAGCATCCTTACTGAGTGAGGTAAATAGATTGTCCATTACTGGATTAAAAAATGGGTCCATACCATGGACTCCCAGCATGCATAGTTCACTTCTACCATGGAGTGATCAACTGATGGGGAGAAGAATTAGTTCAAAATCAGAAATTTGAATTAGTATAAGCATGAAAAAGCCTGTACAAATTTAAATTTTTTCAACCGTTTCTCTCATTTGGTCTTGTAACATATTTGTTTCCTGCCATAGGGGCATTTTCTGGTTTAGGAACTTGAATTCTTAATATAAGACTTAACGTAAGTGAAAAATTAGTTGTATTGTAATTAAGAGGTATGTCAAGTGTGGATGGTATAGAATATAGGAGGCTCTTGGGAAGTTCATGATGAGCATGAACTAAAGTTTCATAGACTCGTCTTTGAGAATGTCTGAGTTGGAATTCTTGTTGTCAAAGAATCAGGATTATATCAAGACATCTTTCACTCCCATGGGGGATTATGACTTCCTGCCTGGATGGCAAATGCTCTCATTTCTCATGAAAAGTTGTCAGACAAAGGTTAAGTACTTCCTGTAATTTCAAAATTACAGGACAAAGACATTTGATACAAGCCTGTAGCTGTCTTTTCTCTCTGTGCCAGGCATTTTTGTTGTTCTAGAAGCTGATGGCACGGCACAGCCTGTAACACAAGGCTCGTTAGGGCCTTAGAAGATTGATTATTTTACACTTCATGTCTTCAGCCTGCAAAGTGGATGTGCTGTGCAGCAGTGTAACTTGTACTCAGAGCACCTCCTCACATGGCATTTGCATCTGGGCTTGGCATTGCTGGAATTGTGTTACCAGACACCCAGGGAGAAAAAAAAATAGTGGAACTGGGCTTATTCCCTGTAAGGGAATTTGTTAATGTATTTTTTACAGGAGCACAACAGAAGCAGACATATTCTAGCTCTCTGTTCTATTACCCAGGAGAGGTCCTTCTTTCTCTCAGGAGGGAATAAAAAATACTGAAATGACAAATAAATGGTGATGAAGCAATTAAACAAAATGGAAATTAAGGAAAAGTGGGAATGAGTTGCTGTTGATGTGAATTTTAAGAGTCCTTCACAAAGAGTTATGTAAGAGAATGAACTAGATTCTGATTATTGTTTTGAATTTTTGCCAAGAAAATGAAAAAGAGAACAATATGACGTTTGTAGCGCCCCATTAGTTTGCTATGAGTTTTCCTGAACGTAATATGACTTTTTCATTTTTCATTACAAGGCTATAATAGCAATATTTTAAAAGGCAAAATACTATGTACAAAAAAAGCAGTGCTTTTTCTTTGCTGTTCCAATACCACAAAAGAAGTGTTGGGCACTACGGCACAGTCTTAGCGTATTTCTTGTTAACAAGGAGTAGTCATAAAACACAGTTTTTTACCTCCTCCATCTACCCACTGAAAAGTAAATGAAAGCATGTCTGCTTTGCAGTCACTGTCACAAGTCATAGCTTGAAATGGGCTCACTGGGGTCCTGGGACCATGTGGCTGCAAGAGCCTGCAGCTTAGCCCAGGCTGACTGCCCCAGCCCCTATTCTAGCTCTCAGAAAGGTGTTGTAGCACTGAGATCCATGTTTCAAACACAGCACAGCTCAGGATGCCCTCGTGAGTTATGGGAGACACCAACAGGTACCACAGTCCCAGGAGCACACACGGTGATGGGGTGTGCTTTCAGATTTAGAATTATAGAACCATAGAATGTTCTGGGCTGTGAAGGACCTTTAAGATCATCTATTTACAAACCCTCTGCCATGGGAAGGGACATCTTCCACTAGATGACATTACTAAAAGCTCCATCCATTCTGGGACTTGGAGTCCACAGTCTCTTTTTATTCCCGGTGAACACAAAGAAGCCCAAGGGAAAAGAGAAAGAAAATGGGGGGGGAACCCAAAACCCTACAAATGAGAAAACTCAAACCACTGACTTTTAATTCTGCAAATTATTATTTTGAACTTCTGACCAGACATATTTGTTATTAATTTTTCACTAGTAATAGACCCTCAAAATATGGGGAGGGCATTAGATGAGATAGTGATGAGTGTCTTCTCCAGGTAAAGAAGATACCCTATGTATAGTTGTGAGGGGGAGAGGAGTCCATAATTTGCAAGTCAGATGATGGGGAGCAATACCATGAAGTTATGAGAATCATTTTGGATCTCTTGAACAAGCAGGATTTCAGCTGATGTTTGCTCTTCTGTCAGTTAAAATTAGTAGAAACCTGAAAATTGTTTGAGATCTTCTAGACAGGTGTCATGAGTACACCTTCAGCTGCAGCAAGGCTGACTCCTGGTCTTGCTGAATGTGAAGTCTGGAGTTCAGAAGCCAAACCCTGCTTTTTCTGAGTTTGCAGAAGGATGTGCAAGCAGGGGTGGAGGGGGTCACAGTCTGGTGAATGTAAAGACAGCTGACAAATGGGATTCCTAACCAAAAGGACTTTATATTGCATTACAGGAAGTGTTGAGCTTTACAGGCTGGTAGGAGGAAGAGTCCTGCTTTTAATTATGATTCAACATTATCTTTCACTGATAATAGCCTTTTTGCAATCAAAGAAGGTAAAAATGAAATGTATATGGCTGATTTTCATGTGTGCACCAATGAGCAAAGCAATCACAATGTAGTTTTAAATTAAATTCTTTTGTTCCTTTTGTTAATTTGAGTTTGATGGCTTTCTCTGATGCCAGAGCCTAATTTACAGCAGAAAAAATTTCCTTAAATTGATTTTTAAAAATGCACTCACATACACTACATCAACCTTTTCATTCCCTTATGGTGTGTGTCAGAGAAAAATGGTCCCTGTAATTCTGCTTATTGGAGAGATACATCTGTGAATTATATTAATTGGTACAGTGCTGAACATGCTCTGAACAGATTTTTCACATGGTGAATGCATTCCTGGCTGTGCTAATGCTTCTCTATCTCTAAAAACCCAGTATCCCAGCCCTCATAATTTACCTTCTCACTGCTACTTGTCTGGTCCGAACCCTTTTATTAGTTAAAGAGAAGTTTTTTCTTTTAATTTAGATCAGGAGAGAGGCACCAAGGCCCAGGTTCTCAGGAGTTTTTCTGTGCCTAAGTCCAGGTGAAGGCACAGGGAATTAAGGATCTGAACATCTCTGAGGACATTGGCCTGTACATGGTGCAACGTGCTCTTTGCAGCACCACATCAGAGGGCTTACATGGGGTATTTGTTAGGGAGGTCTAAACTGAAAGGTTTGTTGCAGCATCACATGAGTTCAGGATGTCTTCAAGTTCTGCAAAATGAGTGAGATGGACAGGGAGATGAGGACAAAGAACCTTTTTTAGGTGTGTTTAGATCAGGAGTTGTTCTGAAGCTTCACTGAGCTCTGGAGGGAAATGTGGCCATGGCTGTGCCTGCTGATAATCCCCTTAATTTCAGAAGCCGAACCCTGCACATTGGGATCATAACAGGTTGGTGAGGTGTGGAGAAGAAACTCTGTTCTTTAACACTTTTCTTTTTTCTTCCCAGCTCTGGATCTTTTTGCTGTGGGAAGCAATGAGCCTGCCACACAAAAGTCATTGAGTCTGCTTGAGTGATTTTTCTCTTTTCAAATCCAACAGCATGTTTAAATCAATATTATATCCATACATTTATGGATAAACCACCAGCACGACTCAGGAAAAGAGATGCTTTTGTCAGTGGTGTTAAGATGGTAACATGAGTTGTGCAGGGAGATTAAAAATGATGATGGCAATTCAGTGGCTTTACTGGTGGTGGCAGTGGTGAAAGTGACCCTCATGAAATATGTCTTCTAAGAGGAAAAAATTGCAATTTCTGTGTCAATCAGTTTTGCCTTCCCTTCCCTCTCCCTTTTTTTCTTTTTCTTTCTTTTTGGAGTGGGTATGTAGATTTTTCAGTGCCATTCTATAATTCACTTACCGAATCTCAGAATTTTATTGAATTAAGGATAATTCTTTCAAATGAAAGACGAGCAAGAAAAGTGTTCTTTCTACACAAATAGTATGCTCCCGTGGTATTGTGTTACAGTTAACACAGCTCAGTATGAGAAAGAAAGTTGGCTTCTTGCTTTCCTGAGAAAAATGACTTAGTGTTTGTTGGTTGTATTTCCTGCCAACCAGAAAATTTTGAAAATTAAAATAAACGACTTTTAAAAGCCTTGTAATGTGCTGTGAGAACCCTAGCAAAAACAGAGATCAATTCAAACAGACCAAGCATAGGACTCATAAACCATTGGAGACCTTGGAGCTGCTCTGCCTGATGGTAGCGTTGGTGCTGAGCCAGCTCCTGAAGCTTCATGCCCAAAAGCCCAAGTACCCTTCGAAGAGCTGTAATTCTTCAAACCACAGTTTTCCTAAGATGGAGCTGGACAAGGGCCTGGAGGAATTAAGATTTTTATTTTTTTTTTTAAGTACCTTCATGTATATCAAATTAGAATATTCATGAAGTGGCTTCTGGTTTAAGAATGTCAGAGAAAACCCAAGCAAATCCTATCAGGTGAACTGAGATATCTCCCAGATACTTTGAGGACATTCTCACAGCCTGTGGACTCTGCTCCTGACCTCATCATCCGAGTGATGCCCATGGATGTCAGCACAAGCTGCTGCTGGCCAGAAAGAAATAGTCAGCATTATAAAAATGGAAAAGATGACATTTTGCTGTTGTGTCTTTTGCTCCTTACTTTTGTATGAGTAACAGGACCAGCTTAAGCAAATGATTTTCCTTAAGAGTAAGAATTACACAACTGGGGGTGAGTTGGGGACTGGTACTTAGGTTTCTGGTTTGGGATTTGGGTGGAGTTTAGGGTTGCATTTATATGATGAAGTAACCTGGAGAGGTGCAGGGCACCAAGCACAGGTGATCACTGGTGTGGTTTGTTAGCATGCTCCCAGGCATAGTTTTGGCCCATTACAGTAGGACTGTTCCAGGAATGTTGGGAAAGCTGCAGAAAGCCTGGTGTATGGAATGGGCCAGGGACTGTTCTGCGGAAGGTGTGATATGGTCATGCTGTGCTGCAGTTTCAGAGGGCTTGGCTCTTGGGTGAGAGGTATGCTCAGCTGATTGCCCTTGGACAAAAAAGAGAGTTTGGAGCACTTTATTTACTGGTGTGTCTTTACTTGTGTAATGAATGAATCTTTCATTCATTTGGAGAGGAGATGAAGAGGAGAGAGACTAAGCTAGAAGTTCTCGGCCCTACAGGCTGGGGACAAAGGGACTTACCTGGGAGAGAGAAGTCTTTATACTGCATCCTACTCCCACAGCTGCTAATGTCTTTGCATCTCAAAGCATGGTGTGACATGTGGGCCTAGACTTACATAGTGTTTTTCTATTTCTCAACTTAGTTAAAACTTATATTAGAGAAGAATATTGTTTTCATAATTTTCATTAAAATCTTAGCTCCATAATGCAGCATTACAGACCCTCTTATCAAATATTTCTTGATCCTAGAAACAGCATAAAATTAGATGCTTTTAATGGTAAAATTAATGGATAAGTAGCATCTTCATAAAAATGTTGCTACAATGATGAGTAAAGCAATTGTATTGTCTTTGAAGCACCCGTATATCAAACAAGTTCTCTTTCAAAACTGTGAATGACTGGTGTTTGAAAATAAGTTGTTTAAAAAATGTTTAAAAGTAATCTGAATTTTAGCATCCAGAATAACTCTGGAGTTTGCATTTTGCACACCTTCTGCCATATACTTTTATTTTAATAGGATAATCAGATGGTTGAATAATCCAGCACTATAGTCTGATTAATTATGTTATATGGGAATGATTAAAAGACTCATGCATGCTACTAAAAATATTATTGTCCTCGATAAGGGCAGGTTCTGGCTTGAAGCAGGGATGAACTTTTCTCCCTTTTGAGATTCTACTGGCTTAGTTGTGGGTTGGTGATTTTTTGGTTTTTTTTTGGTTTTTTTTTCCTCTTTTCCTTCTGTTCTTTACTAAATCTGGAGAATGTTTTAGTAAGCACACAAATCAGATTTTATCATCACATGCTTGTTAGTTTGGACATTTTTCTTTGTTCAATAGGTCCAAGTGTTTAATTTTTTGTCTCACCATGGAGGTTCAGGTAATTTTCGTTACTTCGGAAATCTCACTATTCCGGACTCTGAGCAAATGTTCTCCCCCCTCAAAACAACTGAATTGTCCCTGCAGCCTCCTCCTCTCAGCAGTGCCATCCCATGCCATCCTCTTACCATGGTCTGTCCGTGTCCCTTACCTCCCCATGGAACTCCAGGACCCAAGGGTCAATCCTGTCTCTGACCTGGTTTCCCAGCTGCTCCCAGGGCTCTGGGAACAACTTGAGCGATCCCCTTGCAGTCCTTATGCCAGTCAGGAACCTCATTTGAAATCCCGAATCCACCAGCATCCTGTAAGATCTGATGCTGAAACATATGTGGAACAAAAAGCAGCTGATATATTTCAGATAGTTAGGATAGATGGTGGTTGGCATGGAATGCTGGACTGAGGGTCCTTTCCTCTTTCTGGTTTGGTTTTCTTTTTGGCATTTCCCCACACATGCATGAAGCTTTCTGCATGTTACTAAGAGCTATGTGAGTCAACCAAAAGAGAAGCAACCCTCCCCTAGACCTGCAGTGCCTTAATTCACACCTGAATTCATAGAATTATTGTATTGCAGAGGTGTTTGCAGGTAACATGGCAAGGTAATTTTTACATTCTTAGCACACAGTGCAATTTGCGCATCCTGGGTTGGATGGACACCTCAGAAGAATGCAAAGTGAAATTGATAAATCTGTTTTTGTCTCCCCCCTGCTGTACACATGGATTTCATAATTCCTCTTCCCACTGCCTCTGCAGTTCAGAGACCTCAGACCTTGACTGTCTTCACAGCTCTTTCTTGTGTTGTTCCCAAGCAAATTGTTTAGGAATTAAATTCTGTTTGACTCATATTTTCCTTCCTGTACAATTTAGAAACAAAGATTTGCAAATTAAATAAATAAAGCCTAGGAGTTAATAAAATATAATATTGAAAAGAATTTCTAATGCTGTCTTTCTACCCAGGGAGATTAAACACCTCAACACTTCCCTTATCACAAATTCTTTCTTAGTCTTCAGAGTCATGAATTGAATTGTATTTTCTTCCTTTTTTTTTCTGAAATACAGTTTCACTAAAAATTGTAATTGTCTTTTTACAAATGTAAGCAGAATGGCATTTTGTTGGAATTAGGAATTGTTGGAATTGACAAAGCTGAGAGATGTTTTTGCCAACCTCTCAAATATTTCAGAGAAGCTTCTTTTCCCATTTCTTGAGATCATAATTCTTCAAGAAATATAGTAGCGAGATGTCATCCTGGCATGCCTTGGCAGTATCCCTCTTTGCAGATGCTTTCTGCATGACTATGAACAGTTTCAAGGCTCGTGTGTGTGTTGTGGCTTGGTTTGGAGAGAGCCAGGCTGTCAGAGCATTGTAGTGGAAAAACTGGAGCTAAGCAAGTGCTGTAGCATAGAGGGGTCCTGGGATCAGCGATATAATCTGTGGCATTTGGGCTTGCCAAGCTTTTTCATGGATTTGATGAACACACAGACTCCTCTGCAATAAAATCCTAAGCATCAAACCAAGTTTTACTTGTGCCATGTAAGATATTTCACCCTAGGAGATGATTTGCTTCTGTTTTAGTGGATGAATGTGTGTGCTTATATCAAACACTGAAATAAAATCAAAGAAATGCAGTTGATTTTATGGACTCTGTCAGTAGTGGGAATGGATCTTTAATTATGATTTGAATTACAGTAGCAGCTAAGAGCCCCTGTGAGGATTCACAGTCCCACCCCTCCAGGTGCTATAAAAACACCTGGGTTACAGCAGATGAATGAACCGAACTGATGGGGGGGAAAGGAGATTAATAAGATGATATTAAATCAAGACCATCAGAGTTCTTGGCTAAAAGTATCTCTAATCACATATGTGCTGTGCTGTACCCAGGTACGTTATTGCCATCTCCCTTCTCCTGGCTGTGGGTCAGAAGGTGGCTGTGCCCTTGGCTGGAGTCACTTGTAGTGCAACAGGTCCAGATGGTGTTGGCAGCTTGAATATTTGTCACCTTGAGAACAGGCTTCTGGCAGAATTTCAGAGTCCATATTCCAAACTTCAAATTTATTTTGGAAATTCCATGGAGTCACTCTGCCCTTAAGTGCTAGAATTAATTTGGGAAGTTTCTAATGGCAGAACTGTTTATTTACATGCATTATAAAGGTGCAGGAGAATGTTGCAGTGTGGTTACTCTACTTGGGTGCAAAAGTCATGTGAGGTGCCAGTTCAAAATACAAGAGACGCTATATTAATCTTTTAGTGCTGCAGGGTCTGGAGCTGCTCCAAAACTGTTTCATCATAATGCCCATGAAAGTGACAGGATGTTATTAAATACCCATTTCTGCAATACAGAACAGCTAGGAATTCCAGATATGACTGCATTTAGATTGTTTTACAGATATATATAGATGTGTGTGTGTATGTGTGTGTGTGTATATATATACATATATATATATATGTGGAAGGGGGGGTGATGGGCTGTGAGTTTTTTTAAACTTAGGAGCAGCACTGGGTTTCATTTGTAGCTGACACAGACTGGCTTTGCTTCAGTGGAGCCAATGATCTGTGTCAGTCAATGCTAGTTGAGGATCTGTTGCCTTCTGCTCTAAAACTGTGGAATACCCATCATCTGTTAAATCTACACTTGAGTGTGGGATGCAGATGGCATTCATTTTCTCCTATTGGCTTTGTAATAGAAATATGTAAGACTGAAAGCTCTACCCAAGCATAAAACATGCAAGGTTTAATTTTACTGAGAGAAATTACCTGAGTGTTACAGGTACAGCCTTTTCCTCGCTCACTCTCAAACACTCATTAATGCCCAACCTCAGACCATTTGCCTACATGCATTTTGTAGAAAATGGTGAGAGGAGATGGAGCTACAGGGCCAAATGGAATGGCTTTAGTGTATTCATAAAAGAACCTCCCAGAAATTCAGGGCAGAAGAATGTGCTGCATTGTGTGCAGGGTAAAAGATTTTTCTCACAGTGCTGGGGAGTAGACGGCAAAGATGTTAATTGTAACTAAGTCATTGATCCCTATTAGTAAAAGCATCAACAGAAGATGAAGAGAAACATAATGTAGCTGTCTTTCATCACCGCAAGAGGCAGATGGTTTTATCGCTCTTACTTCTTTTGGGGTTTTGCAGGAAAGCCCACGTACATGCCATGCCTCATTTGTAAAAACAGAGCAAGTTTTTATTCCTCTCCCTCTGAAGTGTCACCTTTAGCATCTGAACAACTGAGTTTACTGTAGCCTCAGGCTCGGGCTCTGTGTCTGTCTGCAAACTGATTGTTATTCAGCATCACACTCCAGCTGGAGCACAGCTCAGGGTGGTCTGCAGCAACAGGGGCTAGGGAGGCAAGTGGGGAGGAGAGGGAAAAGAAAGAAAATAAATAAAATATCCCCAAGCAAAAGTAACACAACTTGAATTCAGAGGTGAGAATGATGCAGTTACATGCCTATTATTGTTTATCTTTGTTATGATTCTAACAAAGTTCTGTACTGACTGAGGTTTCCACTGTGACAGGAATGGTATCAAAAATTATTCCTGCCTATGAAGAGCCTCCATCCTAAATTTAAGGCAGGGGAGCAGCAGAGGATCCAGACAGGAGGATTTTGATGAGACAGTGAGGCAGTATCAATCAGCAGTATAACCAGGAGTCTGAGTGAACCTCCTGCTGTAACCACTGCAATGCATCTGGTTTCTTGCCATTACCATAGCAATTAGTGTTTCTTTTTTGCAATGTAAGGTTAATAATCTAATAACTGGATGGGTTACCCACTCCTCAGCTCATTTGTTGTACTATTCAGCAGTTATAATCTGCTGCAATTTCATATTATAAAGAACTAATAAACAGCAAGATTATTTTTCCACTGAACTCCACAGGAGTTTTTGCCCACGACAACAGTATTCCCATACTTTAATTCCTCAGCAAAGTATTCTGCGCAATGTTCTGGACTCGGTGAGCTGACTTGCCAGAGACATCAGGCAAAAGTCTTAATTCAGAACCAGGTAGCATGAGTGGGAGGTAGAATACACATTTTTCATTTAACAGTGTTAACAAGCTTGTTAGAAGATTTTTCATTTGCTGTGTTAATTAGTGTAATATTTCAGGTTAAAATTTAGAAAATTTTTTTTTAAAAAATGGCAAGAAGCAGAGCTTTCAAGAATGGCAAGCATGGAAACTATATAATCGCTGCTATAAACTCGCATCCTGCCAACACCTTGCAAAGCTTCTTGCATCTGCTTTGTATCATACCATTCATTTCTTTGGTTCTCTTTTGTCTTTTCTTTCAGATTTACATCAGTGTAAATTAGTCTAGAGCTCAGTCTCCTGCCTGCAGACATGCCCCAGCGTCACCTGCTTCAGGAGGGACCCTCACATATAGCACCTCTATCTGGGATTCTTGTGTTCCAGTATAACACACTGTTACACTTTCATGATTTACTCTTATTGCACAAAAGTGGCAACTCTGTGTTGAAAAAAGCTGAGGCCCACCAAGACTATTTCACTACTGATACTTCAAAGATTTTGATCCAGGATGTATATTTTTAATTAAATAATACCAATACTTAACAAGTGATGTCTACATTGTCCTTCTTTCATTTAGCAATATAGACATGATTATTTAAAAAAAAATAAAAAAAAGGTTGTGCTTGATGAATTGTTTTAAGAAGCTGCTATATTATTGTAATGTGGGCACTGTGCTGGCAGACTTTTGGCAGGTTTCAAATAAACATGCCAGAAACAATTTTGTTGACAGCATCTTGGATCGGAGCACATCCATAACATGTCAGTACAGTGATTCTTTTACAGGCAGGAAAATGTGTCACCGCAGATCTGTATTTTAGAGTCTTAAAATACTGTAGGTTGTCTGGATTTATGGTTTCAAAGTCAACTTCACAGGTGGGTGGCGATATTTTTCAACCATAAATGAAGATGAAAGTGATAACATTTACAGTTTTTAATATGCAGCATCAATGAAGTATGATTATGTTAAAACCTGTGATAACATCTGGTTTACTTTCAGAACCCAAAAATCAATTAAAGTTTCATGTAAGAGGAAGAAGGAGGTGAAAAACAAACAGCAAAGCAAAAACTAGAAAACTAGGCTGAGTGCTTTAGCTTGCTTGCAGAGGTCATACAGATGTGTTAGCGTGAAGCAGAGAGAAGGTGGTTCCTGATTGACGAGTGACTTTGTTTTAATGTTCTTCTACTGTGCTGATTTCATCAGAGCAGAAACTGTGTGTGCTTGGTTCTTTTCTGTCTGTGTCATATGCTCAGATTTCAGTATGAAAACCAAAGTTGGTATCTTTAGGATTAAGAGCCATGGTCACGAAGGGCATCTGATTGCTGCCTGGCTTAGATCTCCATGTTTACATCTGCTAGCTGGGATCTTTTGGGAAAGGGCAAATTCTAGCTTTGTGCTGTGCTTCAGGAACAAACCTTTTGAGGTGCCACTTCAAGAACATTACTTATGTGCTTGAATCCGTACCTGCCTAGGGCTTAATTAAACACCTTCCTGGCTTCAGTCCCAAGCACAGAGGCTTTCCTGAGCAATGTGAACAGGCAGCTGATGTTCACTGGTGAGAAATCCTAGTGAAAGGTAGGATTTTGCTTCCAAGGGCATGGGGTATCACGGGCTGCTGGTGAGGCTGTAATCTCCTGGAGGTCAAAGCTGGTCACAGTGACACAGCAACATCCCTCTGGAATTAACAGAACTACAAATAGGAACGGTCTGAGGTGTCAGTGCTATCATGTATATGGTATGATGTGTCTGCAGTTTTGCTGTGATTCTATCAAAAGAGACTTCAAGTGACTGATGGGGGGTGGGGAATAAAAAGCAGCCTTCCAAACCTGTCCTGAACAAAGCTGTTTGTCTTTCTTTGAAAAGTCATTTATCTCTTCTTACTTTTTAACAAGAGAAATTTGCTGATGGAATTTTGAAAACAAAGTGAAAATTTTCCTTTCTGCTTCCTAGCAGTGTATTAAACCCCAGCGTTCTGCTTATGAATAGTTTTCCTTATCTTGATACACTACAAATTCCCAGTCTTTTTTGTTGAGATTTTGATCAAATATTGATGGGACGGCTGAAGAATTAATGGGATTATGACTTGATAATGGATTCAGTGAAAGTACAGATACCCTGAGAGCTAAAGTATATGTGTGTATTTCTATTACGCTGGGACTCATGGATGTCCGCACTTAATACAAGGTTTTATTAGGCTTTTGAACTACATCTGGGTTTGTAGATCTAATTCAAGTCTGTGATCGTTTTCTTTTTTTCTTGTTTAAAACTTCTGGCCATTTGTGGTGAGAGCGTTGCTGGATTATTTTCAGGACTGTGACTGTTGCCAACGGTGCTGTAATGCTGTCATTGTCTTACCTCTATCCCAAGACACTGTGAGGGCTTTGCTGGGTTTCTCAGCTGCTTCTCCCCTGTATTCCTGTCATCCCTCTAGGTCCCCCTGAGCCCTGCTGTGAAAGAAAGAATATTTCTGCCACTTACTAAGAAGCCCTGGATTCTTTCCCCAGCTTATTTATCAATTTCTTTCCCTAGGAAATTCACAGACTCTCTTTTGTGCATCACCTGAAAGATGGAGACCATTATAGTTTCCTAATAGTGGCATTATACGACTAAATTAATTAACATTTGTATTCATGCTTAAGAGAAAAGTCTATAGAAATGGAAATATTGATATTCTTTTTGTTTGCTTGTTGTTGAAATTGCATTTCTCAAGGCTCCTGACCTACTTTTCAGATTTTTCTCCAGTAACAATAATAAACTATAAATTTGTTCCTTCTAATTATTTTTCATTTCAAATAGCCAAGTTCAAATGAGGGAAAGGGAAGGAGGGGAGGGTGTGCTAACCTCTACCCATCTTTGCTGGAAGAAAGACAACCCTTGTGTCTGTTCCAGAACTAGAATAAATGTTGGAATACAGATGCTACGTCAGAAGTTTAATGCCTCAAACTTGGCTTTCCATTGCATATTTATAGCCTTTGCAATGGATGGATCCCCAAACATTTAGAGAGTCTCAATATTACCTTTTTGTGTGAAATTAATTCTTGATATGGAAAAGTTGTAAAATATTTTTCAGCATCCTCTGAAATCAAATCTGAGGCTTGCCTGACCTCCTTGTTCCAGTTGCTGTTTATAAGAAAAAATTACAGTAGTGAAACAAACAGTGAATTACAGAAGAACTTAGTCTACTGCAAAGCTTTTTGTTTTCATGAAAAATTTAAAGCAGAAAAAAATAATAATAGACTTCTAAAAAAGTACCAGCAGCTTTGTTTTAGACAGATCATCCCTCATAATAAAGGAAATGAGGCAAAAATCCTAAATAGATGAGGTCAACAAGGAGGAGGAGCATCCAGAGCTGTTCTGGCTGTGAGGCCAGATCCCTTGAGTGAATTCAGCCTTCCAGAAAACTGGAGTGCAGTGATATTTCATGCAGTTCCTGGGGGTGCTTCAGTGCATGCACGAAATCACAGATAATGCAAAATGCTAAGGGGAATCCAGCAAAAAAGCATGAAAGGGATAAAGCACAATAAATATTTAAGATCTTGTGAAGATGAACACAGCACTTCATAAAACCCTCAGTCTCGAGAGCAGGGGTGCTGTGTACATCGCAAGCAGAACATATGGTGCAACCACAGTGAAGTCAAAGCTAATCAGTGTATGGTGATGGGGCTTTTATTGCAAAGTTTTAAGGACCTGATTAAATTTAATGTGTATGCTAGATGAGAAGCCTGCCTTCGATTCCTTAGACCTACCAGTCTAGGAATGCATGCTGCATGCCCCGAGGAGATGTGATGTTTTCTGGGAAAGCAGAAAAGTTCACCATAGGGATACCCTTATTGATTTTTATCTCTGTATGTGCCCCTGTGAATTATTTATACTCCTGTATTCTTCTCTGACATCTTATTATAAAAGTCTCTTGGAAGTTACTGTAAAGCTCCTTATTCCCAGACTTAATGAAGGTTGGTAGGAAATGAGCATTGATAAGTGAGTCCGGATGAGTGCTGGGTTGGCCAGGAGCTGATGGGGAGTGTGGGTTTCACTGTCAAGCACCCTGTGGGTACATTGCATTTCTTCATTGTATAATGACTTGGGGTGGATTCAATTAATGCCACAATGTATTATAACAGCATGGATTGTATTTGGCTCGCGGGCTTCACCCACCATGGTCGCAGGGTGTAGTTCTGTGGACATACCTTATTGTTTGGATTCTGCTGCTTGTTTCCTTGTCTGCGTGCCCTTTCTAAATGTTCATTTTCTTTTGATGTTTCTAGGAGCTGGTGGGGAGTAATCCTCCTCAAAGAAACTGGAAAGGAATTGCAATTGCCTTACTTGTTATTCTCGTTATCTGCTCCCTGATTGTCACCTCAGTTATACTCCTGACACCAGGTATTTATAACCTTTAACTTGCTCCCATTCTGTTTTGCTTCTGTAACTTAGCACTTCCAAGGGAAAAAGGGTTGCAAACTGAGTGCAAAGTCAACATCAAAGGAACCCTCCTTCCTATCTTTATCTTGATGTGAGTGGGAGTTCAAGGCCTTTCTTAGGTAGATTTTTCTAGTGTTTTGCATTTCAATTCAAAGATCAGGGCTGCTGAGCTGAGGATGCAAGCCTGGAACTTGATTGTCTAAGCACAGATGGGGAGTGTCATTTTAGATGTGCCAGGGTAGGAGAGACACTGACATAGGGCAGTCAGTCAGGACACAAGAACTCCAGAAATTCCTGTCTATGTGGAGCAGCTGTTGCCAGTTGAGTGGCATATCCTAGAACATCTAAAATGGCATTAGGTGTCTATGCCCAGGCACCTAATCCCATCCCATTCAGCTGGATGATTTTTAGTTCAGACCCTGGTGTTTACAGAGCAATTTCAGATAATGATGTACCAGATAGCACTTAAACACAACAAATAATTGGTAACTTCCCAATAAGGGATTCTTTAAGATAATCCCCTTACCAAGTTTCAGCAAAGTTCTGCACACGTAACCCCTGTAAATTACTTCTCTTACAGTAGCTACTGAGGTTGTAGGCTTGAATTTTAATGCGGTGTCATGATTACTGATTATTATATATTTATACAGCCCTGTAAATTTCCATGCCTACTAGGGAGTAGAAATAACATGTTTTTGCAGCTTTGGTAAGACTGTGAACTGAATATGAGCAGACAAACAAAGTGAGAGACAGGACATGGGAAAGAGAATTCAGTGTCAGAAAGGGTGAGGAGGTGCAAAACACAGGAGAAGGCAAAGGTCCTCTGCAGTGGGATGTAGAGGAGAAGAGAAAGAGCTCTGTCTTGGATGAGTATGTGTGAGTGATAGAAACTAGGGAACAGAGGGACAGAGAGCACAGAGCTGAGGAGGAGAATGAGGGCAGGGGAGAAGTGAAACCATAGGAAATGGAAGTGCACAGGGTGGTGAAGTGGAAAACTAAGACAGAAGTTGCAGAAATTTCCAGCTCATTACATGTGAACTGACATGCAGTCCAGCACAACTGGGCCATCTTCCCTGACACGACTCTTATCCCACAGTCCTGCTGTGTGAACTGGAGGCAGTGGCAAATCAAGAAATACAGGATTGCACTGAGTTAATTTGAAAGTGAGTGAAACAATCACTACATTACCCTTTTGGTTATTTATTTTCACGCTATACTCAGTTTACTTTTCAATGTAAGTAGCACGTAGTCATGCCAAAGTAATTATGTAATGCAATGAATTAAGGTTAAACTTAATCAAGGATCATTTATTACATTATTTTTGCTGGTGTTCAGATTCAGCACCTTTGGGCAGTGCTGTTCATCCCTGATATGTTTTGGGGCATGGTGTGTGGGCTATACTTACAACAGGAACAACTTATTTGGTATGGGAATGTTTTCTTTAGTTTTACAGAAGGGCAGTCCCAGGCTTTTCAAAGATGCACACTAAAGCCTAGATTCCTAAGCCCATACCTCACACAGCTATAACACTGATAGATGAGTCCATGGGTGCCACTTCCATCAAAAGCAGGATGCCATATAATGGATGCATGGGGGGAAGCATAACATACCTGTACAGACTTAAGTACAGTTGAAGTCACAAGTCTTTCCTTTTACAAGACCACATGTAATAGCGATTTCTTTATAAGAATGAACAAAATGACATCTGGTGAGGACTTAGAAGCCCTGTTTTAAATTCTGGGCTGAATTATACACTTCATTTAGGATTTCTCCTACTTCCACAGAGAAAACCACACATAAAATCCATTATAATGACTATTATGACTATAAGTACTTCAGTGCTGTTGTCCAGGTAAGTGTCTAGACAGAGAAGGTGTAGTGAGCATTGAGGTGTAGTGAACTAAATCCCTGTAGTTAATGTTCTCTAGTTTTACAGGTTCTTATGATGACCTTCTTTTTTACCTAATGTGATTTGGGAATGTGAAATACTCACACTCAGTTATAAATAAAATTCACAAGTGTATTTTTGTATTTATATTTATGTATGCATAAACAGAGACAGTCTTCCTTTGGGATATGTATGTGCACATATAAATCACATAGCTTTTGGTATGTACTCAGCAACAGCTCCAAATAACACTGTTGAGTTCCCGTGCTTAAAACTTAGAAATATGCAAAGTTCTTTTCTATGCTAAAATTTCCATTCATGGAGTTTTTTTAGATTTCTAATTACCTAATCTGCAGGTAAACTGGGCTTGAGTTATTTTTATCTCTGTTGATGTTTCAGAGCTGTGTCCTACATGCAAATACAAAAACTCTGAGCTCAGTATCGCTCCTGTTTTTATTATGGATCCAGAGTGCTTCATGGTGAGATTCTGCCAAGGGTAAATTAGATTGCATAGGTTGCTACTGTGGCTTGGCAGCAGCTGAGTTCAGTCTTCTTTTGAGCCACTGGTCCTGGAACTTGTTATGAGGATGTACTATGGCAGAAGGGAACGGAGGCTCATTTCACAGGCATTTTCCGCCAGCCAGTGCTAAGTGAGACATTGAAGCTGGTTTGACAAACATAAAAAATACCACATTGCTAATCCTGACTGGGAATAGCAAGTCCTAACAAGGTAGCAGTGGGGAAGGTGGAGGAGCCTGTCCAAAAGGAGAAGCACAGTCTGTGTTTCCCTGCCATAAAATAGTTCTCTGAAAGAAGAAATGTTTATCCTCGGGTAGCCAAACTGAAAATTAAGTGATGGATACTTGAACAAGAGGGAAGGAAGGGGCAGGAAGACAGTGAAGGAAGGAGGCGAAGCAGCTTTGTGAATGTTCATGGAGAGCTGCCAAGTATGAGAGTGACATCAGAAGAAAAAACAAACAAATGAAAAAACCAAAACACACAAACAAAAATGGCTCTTCTGCAAATGTGTCAGTGCAGTCTGGCATAGGTAGAGCACAGTGCTTGAGAATACTTCAACTGTTTTTAAGCCTTCTTTCTGATGATAATATTGGAGTCCAGCCTGATGCTGCAATACCTGTACAAATAAACTCTTGCATTTTACCTCTGAATCCCTTACTTGTTCCTATCTATCTCAACTCTCCTCCTGGCTGGGAAACCATTCTTATCTAAGTGTTTTGGTGTTCCTTTGAAGGTTTGTTTTGCAGTGCAATACCAAGGCATGAAATGCAGAGATTCTGTAACCCCTGTGCTGAACATCATGCAGTGCTTACATAGAGTAATTCAGGACATACATGCAATAGATTGCAGCACGTGGATATGTAATCTGTGTTCAGACAAGGAGAAGTGGTTAACTGGACCCAGGACTTGCACCAATACAGTGAAAGCTTGGGTATCTCCTGGTTAGTCTCCTGCCAATTGGGAAGTGGGGAATACATGCTTAGCAGACAGATAATGATTAAGGTATTTAACTGGGGGGAAAGGGGATTTGTATGTCTCATCAAGATTCTTTTTAAAATCATCCCAAACCTTTACAAGTTTTAACTCTTGATTCAGCTGAAGGCCTGAAATCCCTACTAGTGTGGGTTTTTCAGGAGGAGGTCGCTCCCCCTCCTTCAGGATTAGCTCATAAACTGAGGCCAGTGTTCCTTGCATTCAGCAGATGTCGTAATTACAGGAGCAGTGTTTATTGCTATCTAATGCTTATGACCTTTTTTATAAAATCCTGAAAACATTTCAGCATTTCTAAGGTTTTTATATCCTTTGGCATTCTGGAACAACATTCTCAAAAGAAGCAGTAACTGTGTGAAAGTGTGCATTTAATGGCACTATGGCACACAGCATGTGCACAGTTTCCTACGCTGGGGTTCTCCCATTTCATGTCTGTGTGAGCCCTGCCATTCCACCCACCTTTGAAAAATGTGAAACTTATTTATATGAAAAGTAACAGTGTGGGCCTGAGCCTTTCCTAATTGGCGGCTGTTCACTTGTTGCAGCATATGGCACCTGTAGAGATCCTATCTAGGTGCTGTTGTTTGTGTATTTATATAAAGAAATGAAAAACTTTGTAGATGTGCATGTCTGTGCATGCTCACACACATAGCAAAGCTGAAAAGAGGACCCAATGCTACAGAAATTTTGGGTAAAATAAAACCTTCCCCTAAATCCATTAGACATTTTGCTTAGGCAAAGGCTGCTTTCTCATCCTCTCTGTTTGGAAAAGGAGGCCAAGGACTTTTTGCACATCTGTTCCTGATATTTAAAGCTTTCTTGAGATATACATCAGGTTTGCTCCTTTCAAATCTGACCTTTAGCTGAAAAAAGAAGGTACACCCAAATCCTCATTAAAATTTTTGCAAAATCCATAGGAAACATTTTTCAGAGATGGTACCAAGCATTAATTCACAATATGCTGTCAGACAGTCAAATGCATTGTCTGAAAATCTTTTTAGGACTTTAGATACTCAGGGAGAGCAAGGAAATATCCTTTGACCAGCTCTGCAGGAGAGCAATTTGTTTATTCACAGTAGTTTTATATGTGTATTACATGCCATTACCAAAAGGTGGGATTTTACAGAAGGGAGAAAGGCTGCCTGTTTGCCTTGTGTGGCCACTGCCTTTTGGGTACAGAGAGGTCACCTGGGGTCAAAAAAGGATTAGTTCTGCCTTGGGGGTGAAGCAGATACACTGAGGTGGGAAAGGAGCTCCTGGTGTGCTGGCAATGAACAGTAGCCCAGGAGCTGTGCGAGAAAAGCATTGTTGGCCTGTAGCTGAGCACCAGGGGTGGTGGAAAGAAAAGTAGGCACCCAAAGGTGGCTGAAACTTTCTGACCCATCAAGCAGCCTCTGAACATTGCTGGAGTTGAGAGGAAGTTTGATAAAAAGGAGGCAAAAGAGGCAGCGAGGTGTGGTCCTTTTTCCTTTCTGTTTGAGTTTTCCAGGTTTCTGCTGAGGAACTTTGTTCTTTTTGTGTTCTAGAGAGCCAGATTTTGTCAGTTCAGACCATGTTCATTTGGGTGCACTCACTTCAAGGATGAAGTGCAGGCAGATGAACCCAAACATGGAGCTCCTCTCATGCCTTTAATGTTGAACCAAAACCAAAATGGACATGGTTTCTATTTGGTTCTCTCAGTACGTAAGTTTGATGTTCGGGTGCTGTGTTTCTGACTTGGCACTCAGATCACAACTCCTTGTGGCCCCTGCACTGCTGCTATGCTGCGTTTGGGTCTGCTGTCATGGGGACATGAATGCCCAAAATGTGGTGGCACATGCTCAATCCAGTCCTTCCATAAACCCAAGGACACCTTGAGGTCCCTGCAGCTGGGCATGGACACAACTTGTGTCCACCAGCTGACTTAGACACCCTGAGGTACACTGAGACTGAGCTCAGGACAGGGTGGGCTACCTGAGATCCCACAACTGCATTTTTATCTCCATAAATGCCTCCATTAGGGCCAGTGGATTGGGGTGGGCATTGTTGACGAGCACTCTGACATGCCTGTCTGTTAGAGGAGAGGTCAGCAAATCTGATTTTTTAACTAAAATTCATTGATTGCTCTCTTTAGTTACTTATGTTCTCCCCAGCTCTGTGGCTGAAATTAGTGAGGTCCGTGGTTCAATATGGGACCTATTACCCCTATTACAGCCCACTACAATAAGGGAATCTCACCTAATATCTCAGGGAGGCTTCTTGGTGCTTTCTTTCCCTCCTCCCCCTCATGAAAAGTTTGAGTACTGCGAAGGTACAGAGGTGATGCAGCTCCCAGACTGTCTCCATCCTGTGCTAAAAGGGGGAATAAGAAGGGCTTCCCATGCTACTTCTTCCCAAATCTCCAGCACAGAAGTTTGTTTGTACCTGTCCTTATGCCCTCATGGAAGGGAAGAGGATGTCCATGTTCCTCAGGGTGGCATTTGGGAAACAGCTTCTCAAAGAGCTGTAACCCCGGGGCTGTTTGTGGGCTCTGACCTCCTTCTCTGCTCTGCCTGACCTCCCTGGGTATCCAGTTCTGGGGACTTTCACCATGGTGGAAACTAGCTGGAACCATTTCCTGGGGTTCTTGTCACCTATATTTTCCATTTTAATAAATAAAATTGTGCAGAATAATTTGGCATAATGCTGTCACACAGAGGGATTTGGCTGAGGACTTGTATTACTGTGTTTTGGTATTTGGAAGCCACATTGAGCAGCATGGTTGAAACCTCAGCCAGACTTGCCAGACTTGGGAAAAATATGAACATTGAATAATATGATTTAATTTAGTAAAAATGATAGTTTGTATTGAAACACCTTTTGGTCAGAACAACATTCATAGGTTATTTTCTGTTATCTCACATAACTCAGGGGTATCAATTTAGTATAGCAAAGAAGACTCTTTTCTCTCTAATAATTGCCTTCAAAGTACGATTCCACTTTTCTAATCATGAGTGTTCAGTGTAAGTTTAGCACTAAACAGTGTAAAAGATAGCTAAGGCTGCAGGAAGCCAATACACCTCAGACATGAGGTTACTGTAGTGAGGAGAGATGCTCAAACACACATCTCTTCTGTGGAAATACTCAGAATGTATCCTCATGTTTTCGTTGGAGGAGCAAATGTATTTAAAGCTGACTGAAGGGTTTCCAAGAAAGTATTGTTTTAGAAAAGAGTTGAATGTTGAAAACAAATTCTTCATAGAAAGTGACTACTTGTCATAACAAAAATATTGCAGTTGATGGGAAGAAGGAAAAGAAGGAATGTATTAATCAAAATTGTTACTTTTAGTTTTTCTCTAAAACTTTTGCTTTGATATTTCCATGTTTGCAAATGAAACTGTATATCCTTTCACTAAAAATTAAAACTAGTATGGGCCAGCTATGCAACACCTAAGGATTCAGGGTTATGTCTGATAGACTTTTCAAATATATTTCTGCAACCAAGTGTCTGATTCCCATGGAAAATCTTTTGAGAATTTCTGAAGTAATGAGTATGAACCCCTATAAGGTTAAATAACCTTCTTGGCTCTGCATGACAGTTTTTAAGGAAATAAAAATATAAGCAGTAAAAACTTGGCCATTTTAAGTAATTTTTTATAATGTCATAATTTCAGAAATTCTTTAACGTTAAGTAGCTTTAATATTCTTTGACTGGTCAACATTATATATCACTGTGACATCTATAGGTGTGTTTTATCCTGAATTTAAAAATCTTTTTTATCACATCATGTCTGAAAACATATGTTTTGGACCATGTCTTGGTCTTTTTGTAGCTGTTGAGACCAGGCATAAATAACAAGGAGATTTCTGTTATGAACCATTAGATCATCCTTTGGTAACAGCAACAATGAAAAAGGACTTGTGTGTGACAGAAAGCTTAATGTGGACTATTTCCAAATAAGATATTTGCATGGCACTATTCACAGTTGATGTACTTTCAGATACATTTCAAAGTTGAATTAATGACTGGTTTTGAATGTTTTGCAGTTGAAGATAACAGCTTGTCTCAGAAGAAGAAGATAACAGTGGAAGATCTCTTCAGTGATGATTTCAAAATTCATGACCCAGAGGCTAAATGGATAACTGGTAAGTGAGGCGTGAGCATTTTGCTGGTTCTGTACTGTTCTTCTTTGCTCCCTGGGCACCTCTTTTTTATGACATTCTTTATCCCTCTAGTTCTTTATTTTGCTTCTGAAATTTTAGAATCTGGGAGTGGTTGGGGTTGGAAGGGACTTACGGAAATCATCTTGTCCAACTCCCTGCTCAAGTGAGAGCAGCTAGAGCTGGTTGTCCAAAATCAGTGCCCTCAGATTCCTATTTTAAATCCCCAAATTCCCATTCCAGTTTCCCATCTCTTTAACATGCAAAAACCACTCCTCTCTTGTAACTTTTCACCTAGGGCTCTCCAGAAGGCTCATAGATAGGCATCAAAAACTGCAGCCTTTGCCTCAAAGAGCTTCAGGATTTAATAAGTGATGTGGATCATGGTTGGAAGAAGTGGTTGGAGGACTGTCATTATTATTTCACCATAAACAAAACTGCAGGGTTTTATTCCCGTATCAACACATTTTTCCCTGGCAAAGAGGTGAAGCATTGCTAAGCAACAGGCAAACAGTGGTCCAGCAGCAGCTGGTCTGGCGCTTGCACACAAGCCATGTCCTCTTTTTATCCTCTGCTGCCTTACATTTTCCAGTCAGGGGAAAACCAAACAATACCTGAATTAATGCATGTTGTATTTGCTGGAGTGGAGCTGCTTAGGGGGATGTAGATTCCAGCTCTCACTGGAAATTGCTGCAGTCAAAATAAGCTTTGGCAAGAATAAAATGATTTTTGGTATGCTGTTCATTCATGTAAGTTCCGGTCCAAGTCCTATTATCACAGAAGTTACTAGTTTTTCTTTTGAATTTAATGGGGAACTAAATCAAATTCTTCCTCATGTTTAGCTTTTCTTGCCTGTTATGTCCCTTGGGAACAATTTTAATACCTGTAATGAAAAAAGAGTGTTAAAGGGTAGTGCTGAATTAACATTCCCCAGCTGCAACTCCTCCCACTGACTCAAGCAGTTGCAGGTGATACACACCTTCCAAAACACACCTGCCAATGGGCAGGAGCTCTTCTTCAGGTTCTCTGTCAGAGAGAACATGCTCCCCATAACCACTTTCTGAGAATAATGATAATGGAAATATTATCTGCATTGCAGTTCAGAATTTTCTGTCTAGCATCCTTATGGATATCCCTAATGACCTTCATAAGGAAAAGGTGTTTTATTGAGACCTTAACTGCTATTTTCTTTGTTACTAGAGTATAACAAATAGAGCATAGTGAAGGGAAAAATATTGAGTTAAGTAAACTTTTGCAGGAACAGAGAATGAAGTATTGCCATAGAGCTGGGTATAATATTCCTTCCACTAATGAGTATCACTTTATATGTATATAAAGCTTATTTTCCACAGAACTGCAATCTTCTGTGAAAAACATAGCATTTCCCATGCTGTTCCAATTATAGTCAAATGCTAAAGTCATATAAACTTTTATTAAGGTTCCAGTCTTGACTGTTTTAAAATCCTGTCATGTCCCCTTGCTGAATCCAGCACAGTCTTGCCAGGTCTGAAATTACTAATATTGTTTTTGTAAAGGACAAAACACGAAGTCATACTGTGCAAACATACATAGATATTTCAGAATTACTTGTTCTATTCCTTTGATACAGACAACCACTGACACTGCTTTTAATATGGCTAGAGGAATTTTATGAAGCCAAGAGATACTCTGTAGATTTACACAAGGGTGACTTTCCGTTTGAGGGCAAGGTGCTAATCTGCAATGTCAATCATCCAATGACCCAAAGCCATTTTACAACATTAATTGCCTTTCTGTATTATAGTTGCTTTTCACAGTTCTCTCTAGCTGGCTAGGTGGTGAAATCTTGATTAAGTCCCTGATAAGCAAGAGGAAAGACCAGTAGGCAGATTTTTTAAGCACAGGTTGTTATTTGTCTCTTAGTCTCAGTTTTCAGAATGCAAATGAAAGGCTTCAACGGTGCCAAAGCTGAGCTAATTAACTCAGTATAATAAAAATTCTGGAATGCCTTAGGAAAAAAAAAAATCACATATTTTAAAATTGCATCTTTAAAATTGCATATCAGCTCACAAACGGAGTTGATGCTTTGTGGGGATCCACACAATTGTTAAAATATGGGTAGCTGTTTTATATCCTCCTTCTGCTGCTGTTAATTATGTAGCAAAAAGTGATGGTCATTCAGAGATCTGCAAAATTCTGTCCTCTTGGCTCTTCAAAGCTGTATTTCCTTCCTTTCCTTCTGCATTATTGCAGATGACAGGAGATTGGTGGCCTTGCCAAAGATGAAGCATGCAGCATGTTTAGGAGTATTTGAATCATCTGAGGGATTTGTTCCCAAAATAGTTCAGTCACTAAAATATCTGTGTTCTCCCCACTAAACAAAGGGCTGATTCAAACACTCTGAAAGAACAAGGTCTTTCCTTTGTCTTGAATGACTCTTAGAGCAAGCATTAAAAAAAAAATTGTATTCAGGGTGACAGTTAAAAATATGCTGAAAATTCCCTGAAATTGATGGGATGAGCTCATGTTTAAGTATCTTCTTGATTCTTATTGGGCAAGTGAAAAAAATGGCATATTTCTAATCAATAGGCTTGTGTCATTGCACTGATTTTAAAGGAGCTAGCTAAAAAAAAAAATAAAAGTAGAACAAGACTCAAAACTACACTTTCAGTGTACAGATTACAGGCTTTGTCTCAGCTTTCAGTCACAACTTGTGGCTCATGCGTGGGTATGTTTGCAGCTTTTTTTGGTGGAATTGCAATTAAATTTACTTGCACAAAGAGAAAGATGTGTCAAAGTTGGAAAGTTGAACCTCTTACAATTTCTGTCATGCTGCTGTAATTTTGAATTCCAGTTTGAATTTTTATTCAGTGGTTTAGGGAGAGGTAAGAATATTTTGATCAATTAGCTGCTGACTTCTACTGCCCTGACCATTCTTGTCATTGTCTCCATTAAGTGGGGAGCAACACATTCCTAGAGCATGTAAATGACAGGACAAGGGGGAATGGCTTCAAACTGAAAGAGAGTAGGTTTGGATTAGATATTAGGAAGAAATTCTTTGCTGTGAGGGTGGTGAGGCACTGTCACAAGTTGCCTAGGGAAGCTGTGGATTCTCCCCTTCTGGAAGTGTTCAAGACCAGGTTGGATGGGGCTCTGTTATACTGTAGTAGGTGTAAAGCAGTGAGTTATGAAGTTTGATTGTGCTGGTGATTAAATGGCACCTGCTTGATTCGCAGATTAAGTGCAGAGCATCTGAGCTGTGTCTCTCTTTCAGCCTCATTCATCCCGTGCATTCTCCTGTGCTCTTGTCCTCATCTCTCAATGCCTCACACTCTGTGCCATTCTACTGCTGTTCTATTGCATCCTCTGTTGTGAACTTCCCTTTCTTGTGAAACTAGAATTTAATTGTACATTTGTTAAGCATGCATATGAGCTCCAATCAGTGTCTTGTTTCATATCGGTATCTTAAATGTTGTATTTGAACATTTTCTTGTTTTCACATCCACCTCCACAGCCTGTCAGGAGTGTCCCATGCTGGCATTTCATTAGCCCTCTCCCTGATGACAGTCCTGCTCATTAGTCTAGTCCCTAACTGCTTAGCAGTTCTGCTCATGAGCTCCACATTACTTTTTAATTACCATCACAATTAGTGGGCTTTTTCTGTAATTCCTCTCATACAGAATTTTAGCCCAGGTTTCTGAAAAGTTCAATAGGATCCTGCAATGTTCCTGTAATGGTTGACAAAAACCAGGATAAAGAAAGGTGTCATCATTTGGTACTGAAGAGCAGTTCAACCATCCGGTTTCTTAATCGTTACCTAGACCTGGCCTGAAAACCCAGCTGGGTTATGAGTGCTGATTTTGTGGTCCTATTGAGCTTCAGTGATTCTTGTCAGCTGTGAATCCAATCCCCAGCATCTTGGGAACACTCCTTCTTTACAGGGAGGGGGCAACATGCCCAGCATCAAAGAAAGCAATAGAGACTGAACCATATGCTGTATTTGTGTAGATCTATGCATATCTTCTATCTGTATACTTAATGGCAAATACATTTTGCCCACGTTGAAAGTACTTGGATGCTCTTCTAATTAGAAAAACACAACAGCAACCTCTAATATATGGACAGAGGTTACTGCTACTGATTGGATGCAACATGCCATCATTACTTCTTAGGGGATATTTTCCAGCCTTGTTGTTGGCATCTTGCAAGATAGAGTGTATTTAACAGTGGCTGTTGTCAGGATTTTGGGCTGAATGTTAGTGACTGGAGGTTTTAATTAGGAGTGCATCTTCTTTGTGCTAGACACTGGCCAGAGACAGTCCTTGCAGAGGGGTTGTAGCCAAATGAGGGGAATAAAGTTGGAATGAAGAGCACAATATATTCAAGAACACTGAGATACAGGACATCAAAGGACACGTTCAGGGTCACAGGAACTTTAAAAAATGTGAAAGTCAAGGCCTGCTCTCCAAAGTACTTGCCCAACCACTTCACCTGCAACGCTGGCAAAATAGTATTTGTTCCTATGTGAAGAGAAATAGTGCATAAATGTGCAAAAGGCTCTGAATGACATTTTCAGAAATGACTCAGTTATTTGGAGACGTGCCACCCAGTGAGAGCCAGGACCACGGTGTGCCCAGCTCACCTCTGAGAACGGCAGCTAGGCTTTTATCTCAGAAGTCCCTTTGAAAAATGCACTAATAACTAATACCTAAATATAATTGAGTAATTCTTTTATCTCTAATACTACAGCACATATGTTTTGCTGCATGTTTTGCTAATAGCATCATAGAATCTCTGGACTCTTTAAAGTCTAATATTGAATCTAATGACCTAGAACTAATAAGTTTTATTTACCATGCTGAAAAAAGCATCGTGTAGTAACTGAGGTAATTTATTTCAGTTTACCTTTAATAATAATGCTCAGATCAACAATACTTGGATAGCCCAAATGCCCCCAAGCCTCTTCTCTGCAGTGTAAATCCATTGCACTGTATTGATAAAAGCATTGATGCATTTCAAATGATGCAGATGCGTGTGGAGTAAATGAATTATTTATAGGTTGTTTTGCATAGATATTAAGAATTTTCTAAGTGCTAATATTTTTCATTGTGGAAAAGGTTTATGTTAAGGTGTTGCTTTGACAGCTCTTAAGACTAAAATTGCCCTGCTAGAGAGCTACAGCATGGTTGACTGGAGCACAGGCTTCTCTGTGCTGCTCTTCCACAGAACAAAAGCTTCATAGAATCATTAACGTTAGAAAAGACCTCTAAGATCATCCAGTTATTAACACTGCCAAGTCCACCACTAAACCATATCCCTAAGCACCACATTGACGTGTTTTTTGAACACTTCCAGGGATGGTGATTCTACCACTTTCCTGGACTTCCACTGCTTGACTGCCCTTTCAGTGAAGAAAGCTTTCCTAATGTTCAGCCTAAACGTGGCACAACTCAAGGCCATTTCCTTTTGTCCTATCACTTGTATCTTGAGAGAAAAGGCTGACTCTCACCTCGCTACAACCTCCTGTTAGGTAGTTGTAGAGAGCAATTGTCAACTTGCAAATTGTCAACATCCCAATTGTAAGGCAGCAGAACCTTTCCCTGGGCAAGGTTGGGCTGTTACTATGAAAGAAAAAACTCATCTTTCTATTTGTCATCCAAGGAACAAAGTTGTCTTCACTGGGCACTGCAGTTTGCAGTCCTGTGTGAGTGTTTAGGGTCTGCGTTAGGAAGGAGCTACACCTCCATGCAGGTACCCTTGAACCCTGGTGCTGCCAAAGGAAGGCCACACACTTGTCCCAGTTATTAAATAAGTATAAGCTAGAAAGTGCTCACAGGTGGTTTTGTTAGTGTAAATCTGGTGAAATCATACAGAAATTGTGTTACTCTATCAGAATATTTGCTCACCTTGTTAAATAGAAATACTAGCTCATTAATTTCAGCGTATTTTAAATATGTGTTAGAAATGCTTAAATGAATAGTTTTTCTGCTCTTAATGATTCAAAGAAAACTAACAACTCTGGTCTGCCAAACCTCACATACTACCTCATGACAGCTTGTAAAGATGACCTTATGCTGAGATAAAGACAGCACCACTAAAGGAAAATGATATGTGGACCAGAGGAAAATACAGGGGAAGGACTAAGAATGCTCTTCTGGTCTAGCATGTTATAGTTTTGCTGGGGATGGCCTTCAGAAACCCTCTGTTGATTTGTGAAGATATAGGTACTACTGAAGTGAGCTTGTAGGTAGTGTTCATGCCAGTGCAGGTGTCTATGTACTTTAGAGCTGGTTGATTACTACTGTTAGTCTAAATGCCTTGATGAAGTGATAATCCCATGTTGCCAAAACAGAGTAGGTAAAAGATCTTGCTTTGTCACAACTACCACATTAAGAAGTGAGGAAAATGTTAAACCATTAGAACTTTAATTTTGATTTTAGACCCCATACTAGATCATCCTCTTTGGCAGTTTCTATGTGTCTGTGCTCTGAGAGCACTGATAAGAAGTTGCCCTGCTCCTGCCTTTCAACTGCTGGGCAATGCCAGAGTCCAGCAGTGACAGTAACCTGTTCACCAAAGACAGGAAACCCGGGAATTAATGGCTTTTTAACTTACTATAATAGCGCATGGAGGAGAGCATTTCTGTCATGTAGCTGTTTTGTTCATTACTGCTAAAGAGAATGAAATGAGAAATCAATTTGGCTCTTTTAAAAATTAATACAGTCTGCAGGAGCAAGCTGGGAAGGAGCACAGTGCTGAGGCTTTGGCAGCGCCTCAGTGCCCTCTTCACTACAGTGCTGGAGTCGTTGCTTGTGCTTGTGGTGCTTGTGCAGCTCTTGAACTGAGAAAATTCTTCTATGGTGTACACCAACTTTTGAATTTAGAAGGAGAAATATGCTGGAGAAAGTCCTGTTTGGGAAAATTATTCGCACCCTGGAAAAGAAGAAGTAACACTGTAATGGTCAAATAGAGAGTTTCTTTGTGGTGTTTTTTAGTAGTTTGAGGAGGTCAAGATTTCTGTATGAGCCTAACCCTATATTTAGGAGCCTCCATAGGTAATTTCTCTAGAGCCTGCTGAACTCTAAGCATTCCCTACTTATCACTGACTGCTGTCGAGCCTCTGAGTCAAATGTACTCTTTAGATCAACATATGGTTTTAGTTACTGAACATCTAAATACTCACGTGCAGTAACAAGTGGCCTCAGGCATCCAGTGCAATAGCTTTCTATTTGTTGTGTCTCTGCATCTTGCCAGGTTGAGTGAAGAGTTTGGCTCAGATGATGGTGGCACAAAGGTCACCTGGGAGAAGTGAGATGTGAGAGAATTCGTGGTGAGGATGGCACTGACAGCATGATGCTGCACAGGGAAGACAGGCTGCAGTCACCTGGGGGAGAAGCAGGAAGGATCCTGGGGGTATTCCAGGCAGAGCAGGAGCTGGAGTTGTGCAGAGAGTGAAAATTGCTTTGGAAGTCAGTACTGCCTGAGAAATGGCTTAATGGCCTAAGACGAAGAACTGAAAAATACGTTCAGTTGCTAGGGTAATGTCAAAGGGAACAATTAGCAAAGCAAAAATGGCTACAAGAGTCAGAAGAATTCTTTGGACTTCAATTCTGCTTGTCTGGGTTCTGCTAAAACCTACTCCCCATATCTGCCTAATTCTGTTCCCACTGGGTTTTTTTCAAACAAAAGAGGAAAAATACACTTCTCTCCAAAAGGCAACGTGACTGCTTCTGTCTCACATGTCACACCAGTAGGCTGGTTTCCTAGACTTCTTATAGACATTAACCAAAACAGATTCCCCACTTTAATGTCTAGCCCAGTGCCACTAAAATTAGTGTTTTTCTTGCAAAGTACCTCAGAAGCGAGACAGTGCCTCCTGACGTGGCCATGTATGCCAGCAAGGTGCATAATTTGGGAATAGTCTGAAGTTGTAAGAGGTGTGTGAAAATTAGAAGCACTTGGGCTCCTTTGTGTGTTAAACTTGTTTGTAGATTTGAAGTAGAAATCCCTGGGAATGTGGTAGACGCTGCTCTCTTTGCTCCTCCCCATTACCACGCTCTGAGTTAAACCACAACGTTTCTGGGCTCGGTATTGCTGGTGGTGAGTGCAAAGCTGATAAATGCAGACCTGGGTCCTTTTACCTGCCAGCCAGGCAGATGTACTGCAGTGGCACCTGCTTCACAGTGAGGAGCCTTTTGATTCAAAAAAAAAGAAAAAAAAGAGAACAGCAGGGATGGAAGTGGGAAGGAAACACCATGCTGCAACGGGGAGTGGTAGCATCTGTGGGGGACTTTGAAGATGTGGCTCCCAGCAGAGGTGTTTCTGCTGCTGGAAGGAAAGAACTGCACGTGGCAGTTCTGCCTGTGCACTGAACAGTTTGAATCCAGTTGGAAAAAAAAGATCATTTTTTTTCATCACGTTCAAAGTGGCTTGAAACCAAACCCCTGCTGCTCTCAGAGCCAAAGGAAACACACTGGTTTGTCGGGAGTTTAACTGGGAGAGGGAGTAGGTGTTCTCTCATGGGTGTTAGTTAAAAATCCAGGTGAACAGCTAGAGGTATGGTGTGACACTGATAGATGTGCTTCCCTCGTTAACACCTGCAAAGCAGGTAAGGGTGAGCTCCCAGCAGTTCCCAGACCCCTGGGAAAGGGGAACTGCTGTGACAAAAATTGTTTGTTAAATTGTTAAAAAGGGTGGCCGTAATTGCGGCCCAGCTGGTTGAATTTGTACTAAAATAAAGTTATGGTTTTTATCTTTGACTCTTCAAAAAAGTATAACACCGGCAAGAGGAGGATACTCCTGGGTGTTGGAGCAAGCTGGACACAGCAGAGGGGGATGGTCTTCTCCCTTCCCCAGGAGCCTGGCAGTATTTCACCATAAGGGTTGCTTTGGGAGGGAGTAAGAAATTTATTTCGTTTAGAGCAGGCGCTGCTAAGAAAATCTGAGCAGAAAGGTGACATATTGTTTTGAATTATAGGTAAAGAAGGTGAATAACGAGAGTTTGTATGAACTTGCTGAATGAGAGTTTGTGTGAACTTGCTGAAGGTTTTCCTAACAGTCAGGCTGGTGCAAAGGTAGAAAAGTTTTGAGAAAGAGGCACCTAAGAGATGAGCACCCAGGGAAAAACAGGGAAGAAATGAGATACATAATTTTAGGATACACCGGGCAAAAACACATTCAAAAGAGGACTGTAAATGGCTGATGGAGGAAGGAGAGCTCTTCAGGGTGTTCTGTTTAATCCACTGATTCCAATTACTACACACTGCTGGTACCTGCAGCAGGGATTTACAGAAATGTTTATGCCTCTCAACACAGTTCATCTTCAGGTGCCCTCTGTTCTCTAGTAGGCAACTTACTTAATTTTAGGTGGGTTTTTGTTGTTGGGTTTTTTTTTCTCATTTTATTTTAATCAAGGAAATTTTCCATTTTCACACTGCCATGCCTGTCTTTGATTCTTTCCTGAAGATTTTTACTTGGTGCAAATCACATTTTCCTGACTCAGTAGCTTTCCCTATGCTTGCTCCACTGCTCTTGGACACTTGTTGAACATGGAATGCTTAACAAGGATTAATTAGACCACTGTGTATTTTACTTGTTCCTTTTAATGAACATTAAATAAATATATGCTGAGATACCATAATTAAATAATTTGAAGACAGGAAGTACTGTACTTCTGGTGATTAAACTTTATATCAGATCTTTTTAGCTGGAAATTTAGCAGGCAAAGGTTTACTTATCTAAGAAAAAAAGTCCCTGGTGAGCTTGGATCTCCTGACTGTATTAAGCTGTTGAATGTATGAAAAGCACTACTTTATTTTTCTTACGAGAAATGGTACCAGACTTATATAATTCATTAAAAAAAAATTAATGAGATAATTATCATTGGTCAAGGGAATATAATAATACTTTAAAATCTCACATGCGTGGAAATTCAGGAGACCAAAGGTTTGCCGAGCCCCAAATCCTGTTTCCATGATAGGCTATATGTGTGTGCACAAGGATGAGCAAGAAGGCAGCACTTTTTAGGTCAGGGAACTATCAGACCCTCTTGTATATTTTCTGTTTAGTACCCCAAAATATTGTTCTCTTCTAAGTCACTTGACAAGTGTCCTGCAGAGCCTCTTGCATCCACCATGTCTTTCATCAACTAGTTTCACTGACCTGAGACCTGTTGCATGAGGACGGATGCTTGGGAGCTTGCTCCTGTTGACTTTGTATGACTGGCCTTAGATCAGTACTTCGGATGATTATTTTCCCTCTCTAAGATACTAATTTAGAGAGGGTGGGATGAGAACTACACACAGGGATTGCCCAGAAGTATCAGGGTTGGCTTTTCAACAGTGTTTAAATTCCTTGAGTTTCATGGCATGAAGACAAGTGGTATAATGTAGTATAATTTCATTAGCACTGAAGAAAAGCCAGATGATTTTGTAGTGCGTTAGAGGTAAAATCTATAGGTCCCTGTACCAAACCATGCCACACCGAATAGTCATGGTGTCATAAAATCATGGAATCTAGGTCCCCAGCTGGACTTCACAGCTTCATGTGAAACCAGCTCTAGGTCTATACACAAGCTCCCAAGTTTTAAAACTGATTGCTTTGCTGGCTTCCCTTTCCTTTGCCAGTAATCAGGAACATTCTCTGTTAGAAGATAAGATGATCTTGTAAGTGATCCTGAGACAGATGGCATGACAATCTGATGACAGATCTGCATGGCAAGAAACAGTTACAGAATCACAGAACATTCTGAGTTGGAAGGGACCCATAGGGATCATCTAGTCCAGTTCTTAAGTGAGTGGCCCATATGGGGTTTGAACCCAGGACCTTGGCTGCTGATTATTAGAGTACAACATCTCTTAAAAACCACTCCTAGTCTTGTGCTTAGCAGGAAAAGAACTCCAGGTAAGACACAAGGATGAAGTGATGAAAGAAGAAAAACAAATTGCAAGGAAAAAGAACATGGGAAAAAAACTCCCTAGAACATTTGATTGATGGAAAGAAAGAACTGAACATGTAACCAGGTGTGTGTGGCTTGTATGGCTGGGCAGGGAGTTTACCTTCACAACACTGACAGCTGGGTATGATACCAATTTTTCATTTTGCTATTCACCTTAAAGTCCCAGCTTCTGGGGACAGGTGACACACAAAAATACTCTACTATGATTCAAAAATGCAATGTAATAAATAATTCTTTAGTGGTCATAAATATGATAACAATTATTTCTAAATGGTCCACCAAATGTTAAGCTGATTTGGAAGGTAAATGGAGAGAAGACAATGTTTCATTTCATTTCAGTAGATATATTTAAAATATAGGATTCCTTTGTAGTCTTATATCTGATTTCCAATTCTTAAGTTTCACAATAATTCACAAAATCTGGATAATTATCTTCAAAACATTTTAACTTTTCATGGAAGGCAGGATAGCTTGAATGGAAAAAAGTAAACAAAGTCCAGTATGAGAGCAGTGGGAAATTTCAGTGCTTAAGCCAAGAAAATTTAAGAAATGTTTCAGCTCAGAAGCATTTTACCCATAAGGGGCCAAAGTTTGGATCCATTGGATAAATGATTGTTATTTTGGCATGCACTGAACCTTGTAAAAATTAACTGTAAAATGAAGGGATGGTGAATCCAGCAGTTCAGAGAGACTTTGGTCTCATTACAGTTATGATCCATGTGGTCATTTATGCAGAGTAAACCATTCCAAGGTCTGCTTGACAGTGTTGACCTTGCCATTCATGCACTGTGGGAATATATGAATACTGTGGTACCTTCAGACAGAGCGAGAAGAACCACCAAAACTTGGACAAACATCTAAAATCCACCAATTCTGCCCGGACAGCGTCCAGAAATTTTTCTAATACCCTTAATTTGTTATCACCCTAATGAACACTTACTCCCTGCTCAGCAGTCAATTTTCCTATTTCCTGGTGGACAAGAGCCCATCCCCAAACCTCCTCCTGCAGCTGTCTCTGGATGCTCTCCCAGCTGGAAGCATCAGTGGAGAGCAGAGCCAGCAAGGGCTGAGCTGGCCTATGGCCCCACATGTTATTGTGGGTTAATGCACATATGCTGGGCCATGTGGAGCTGTTTTCACTGTTTGTTATTACTTCTGTTGATGGACTGACTCATTTCGCAAGACAATTTTCTTGTGATGCTCATGCGTAAGCCAAGACCTTTATTAATAATTTGGAGGTATCTTTTCCTTCCTTACTCTCCTTCCCAGGGGAGTGCAGGCTGTGAACTGTGGCATAAAATATGCCTTAAAACACTTATTCAAAATATTCCCAAGAGCATGTATGTACATATATATTTGTTCTATGTGTTCCATATTTTCTTTCTCCTGGGTGTTAATTCTGGGGGCAGCATTTGTGAGAGTTTGCTATTACATTTTGCCTTGAAGCATTTAGCTGATACTAGATTTGGCAACATGTAAGAGATATGGCCTTAAAAAAAATTAACCTTTAAATAAAAACATGTTCTTTATTTTATTTTTTTTTTATTTTTAATGCCTCACAAAGGAAGATATTTCTAGAACTTGCATTGCAAAGAAATATACTTTTAGAATTATATACCAATAATTACAATATTCCTGAGTTTTTTTCCTAATGGGCACAGAATTGCTAATTTAGCTAAATTGTCAAGCCAGAAGAGTATGAAAATGAAAACAGGAGAGAGATTATTAGAATTTCATAGTTTATATTTGCTTTCCTTCTCCTAGGGCAGGAAACAGAGAACATGTAATCGATTTTCTGTTGCAATCAACTTTTTTAGGGGAAACAATATTTAACTGTACTCAGGAGAGAACAATACTAAAAATAGCATGGTTTTATCAAGTTTGAGGGACATTATCACCTTGATCACTGCAGTGAGCTTGGGTTGCTCTATGCAAAAAAGATAGATTGTAGCGGGAATAGACATGGTCCAGGGAAGGATTAAGGCCATGACAGACAAATGGAAATGCACAATAAAAAGAATTGCCCTGATTTATAAAGAAACTATGTAAGGTTAAATAAATAAAAATATGAAGAAGTCAAAGTCTTTTCCTTGAAGAAGGGCATTCTTTGGTTTTAATGTCATGCTGAAAGTTGTTAACTCATTGAGGAGCTATTATTGGACACAAGGTTGATGAGAACTGGAAGAAAGGAGTATTCATTCTTATCCTTATACCAAGTGTTCATATTGGCTGTTTTGCTTCTGCACCAGCATCAGCATGTTTGCCCTCTAGCAACAAACCATTGGTGACTCAAGACCAACATCACAGAAAGCAGTAAGTGATGCATGGTGTCAGTTCCATGGTGGAGAGAGGAATAGGGACAGGAAGAATTGAAATAAGGAATTCAGGAATCATTTCTGGGGTCTGATTTGGGAGTCCTTGTAGGAGCTGGCCCAATCACTGCAGGCAAACCTAAGTGATATGAGATGTTAAGGGAAAGCTACTTACTCATTGCAGAGTCATAGAATGTTTTGGGTTGGAAGGGACCTTAAATATCATCTAGTTCCAACCCCCACTGCTATGGACAGGGACATATTCCACTAAACCAAGTTGTTCAGAGCTCCAGACAACCTGGCCTTGAACATTTCCAGGGATGAGGCATTCATAGCTTCTCAGGGTAACCTGTTCCATTGCCTCATCACCCTAGTGAGCTGGCACTGTTTTTTCCATTCCCCCATCAGCTGTGTTAAAATGACAAGATAAAATGTATAATTGCAAAATATTCCTCAGGTGATGGTTCCCTTGCAGCTGCGTGCGGGAAGACAGTTCTCCTCCAGGAGCCATTCCTTGCCCATCTGCTGCCCAGCAGTGCCTCCTATTATTTATTAATGGTTCTTTGCAAGTGTTCGAAGTGTTTCCATGGGCTCTGTAATATGGTGCCCTCTTGTGACCAGTCCAAAACCAGTAATCATGCACTGGTAATCAAAATGTGTAGGGTATTTGATTTCATATCTTATCTGCCTTGATTTTCAAAAGCCTGAAGTCAGGGTGATGGTCATGGCTCTGACAGGCTTGTCATATAGTTAGGCTTCAGCACAGTCATACCTTGCCAGGCATATCTGAAATGACAAAGTGACAAAAGGGACTGTGAAATATTGCATGAAAAGTAATTAAAACTTTACCCGAAGCTGTATACACAGCATATCTGCTTGTTAATATACAATCGTCTCGTTCAGTCTGTACTGAAATTTAAGTACTCTGCCCACAATAATAATGAGAAGGGAAAAAAGAAAGAAACACTTTGTATCTCCTGTCTCTCCATCATGGACACTAACAAGTGTAATTTGGTTAGGGGCAAAGAGAAGGAGGCAAGGGAATGCACAGAGGAATTAAGAAAGCAAGCTGTGGGATAACATTTTAATGAAAATTTATCCATGGATTCCTTTTTTCCTCAGTGTCAAATGGATTATTACGTTTAGATGTAATGGTTTGGGTTATTCACTCCCGTGTGTGAAGCCGAACTAAATGAGGCAGATAAGAGTTGGTGCATTTGGAAGAGAAGGAGAGGTTCACTGAGTGACGCTGCAGTGCCCTGGGTGACAACCAGGGAGTGCTTGGAGCAAATGTTCCTGCAAGGAACAGGCGAGGTGGGTGCAACAAAGCAGGAATGATAGCTTGGTCTCCCATCTGAGATAGCAACTACAAAGGCAAACGCCCTGGAGATTCTATATTCCCAGTAAAATCTGTGCCACTGTGTATTTGGGGCTGCACACCTACACAGTGTCAGTCGCACTGTGGAGCTGGGATAAGCTGATTCATGCTACCTGTTGTGTGCACTTTGTTTTTCTTTTGAGTTGCATGATGAGACCTTGAAAAATATGTGGGGTGTGGATAAAGGCATCAGGGACCGTTTTCTGGGAAATTAGTTGTTTGGGGTTAAATTGCTTTTGGCCTGTGTTGAATGTGAGATGTTTCTGGCAGGGAATCAAAGGGCTGAATGTAATCTGCCCATCTCCAGCTGTCCTGTAACCCAGGGGTCATCTGCACTTTTCCTGCTGTAACGTTTAGGGTTTGAAAAGCACATAGCATGAGTCCTGCTGAACAGGAGAAGGAGATGGCATAGAATTTTTGAGGAAGATTTCTCAGCTCTGGAATACACCAAAGTCAGCTCAGTGTGCTGCAGTCCCCCCACTGCTGTCAGTTCTTTCAGAGAGATAAACTGAGGGCAGCAAGGTGTGCAGTTTTACTGTTGTTTTTGTTGGATTTTACAGTAGTTTGCCCTGGATGGAATAAAAATGGATTTAGATCAGGGAATTTCTCATTCACTTTTTGCCTAATTTCTTTTTCCCCCTCCATGCGTTACAAAAGCAGACAGAAGCAGGGAATGGAGTGATTTGAAGCTGAAACAAGTTGTGGGTTTCTCACATGGATTTCAGCTTTTCAAGCCTATGCCACTGAGCTGTGATCCGAGCCTACAGGGTTTGCAGATTGGGGCTCTTTGAAGGGGACTTCAGTCTCATAAATGAGGGAACAGCAGAATTATACCTGTTTTCAAATTTGGAACTGAAATTTCAAAGGTGTGTTCTGCCCGCATTTCAGGCTTTGTACAGAGATCTTCTCTCAGTGATATGGAATAAGATTTTCTTTTTTAATTTGAATCTTGAAAGATTTGGGATTAGATGAAAAAGAGAAACACTCTGGCATTGCTGATTTTTATGGTTTTAGTTTTTCCCAAAACTCAGTCTTTGAGCTTTTGACAAGTTAATTTACAAGGATGCATGTTGATATGGGAATTTTCCTCTGCTATAATTGTGTTTTATTTTACTGCTACTACTGTAAAAACACTATATTGATGCACCAAGTGCAACTGCACTGAGATGATGAGCAATTAAAACCACTTCTTGCATAATAAAGTACATTCTATCATGTTGCACTTACTTAATATACCAATGCAATGCGTTATACAGCATTTAGCTAAATTATGGTAAATCACCCACTTAAAGAAGTTTTTCTTTCAGCCTCACATGTGGAAGAAAATCCTGGGAACAGTAAAAGGATAACGACCCATAATGCTAGAAAGCTAAAAATGGGATTTCAGTTGTCTCCTGAAATTAAAGGCTGTAGCGATGTTGTTAAAGGCAAGCTGTTCTCTGTTCCCTGTTGCTCCTTGTGTCAGCATCCCAGAGTCTAATAAATTCTTACTTATTTCTGCCAGAGTAGCAAGGCAGGAGAAAATGGAGTTGCTGGTGGGTGCAGGTGGATTGAGACAAAAGGCAGGGTCGTGGCAGAAAACCAGGACGAGTCACAAGTGTCAAGGTGTACAGGGACCATCCCTAAGGACCATCTCTCACTGAGGCTGGGATAAAGCTGTGGATATGGAAATGGGTTTTGTTGCTATTCACTGTTCATGATCCTTGCCTCCCACTTTCTCTGTTATCCCAGCTTGCTGCAGCACCAGAGAACAGGGGATGGGAAACCTCTCTATTTTCTGTCTGGGAAGCAGCTCGATACCAAAACAATCTTTGCTTCTGTCTTGGGGAGGAAATTTCAGAGTTAGTTGTTTGTGGGTACATGTTATGAATATGAAATGGACGCACTGCAGCATGTCTTAAAAGAACGGCAGATCACAGTATTAAATGCATCATCACAACAGTCTTATTTCCACCTGAGTTTGTGATTGCATCTGTCTGGACACCTGAATAGGCTTCCATTGGGAACTGATTGTGCTTTTATTTCACATTCTGATCTATGTGGTGAAGTTTTGCAGCAGTTAGCAAGCATGCATGGTCCTAGTGTTTGTTCAACATCTATTCTTAGTGTTTTTCTGAGGAGTAAACCCTACCTGCCCCAGGGAGTGCAGGTCCTGGGGGTGGCCACTCTCCTATAGGACTCCAGTTAGGCAGATACTTCCTAAGTGAGTCAGTAATCATGCAAGCCTAGTAAATAAGAAGCAATTTCCCCTTTTATGAAAGCAAAGCCAAGTATTTCCATAAGCCTGTCTGTGTTCATCCTGTTCCCTGCTCATATCATGCTATACCTTATTCCTCTTGTTTGGTGCTTCTTGTTAGTGTTTGCTGCATTGTTTTCCTGACAGTTTCTATTTCATCTGTGAATTTACCTGGTTCTGTTGTTTTCCTCTCTGCTTCCATTATGTCCAAGCTCTCTCTCTCTTTCAAAACCAGTAGCTGAAGATAAGGCCGTGCTTCTGCCGCATCTGGCAGGATTAGAGGCTTTTTTATGGTCTTGGTGCCAGGCACAGCAACCTGTTAACCTCAGCTTGTCCTTTTCCCACCCTGTGTGCCACTCAGAAAGGCCCTTTCTTACAGGAAATCCTGAGTCATCCCGGTTTACTTTCTCTGGGAGATGCTTCCATGAGCTGTGGGGATGCTGGTGCTGATGGGCTGCTCTCCCACCTCAGGCTTTGCTGCACATGGGCTGGCTCCCGGATGCCAGTGCTGATAGTCACAGCAATGAGCACTCCCTGCTGCTGGGCCACAGCTGCCCTGGGTATCTGCTCCAGTCCTGGTGCTGTTCCCACAGAGACATGCTCTATTACACTGTGAGCCGTCAGCCTCCCTCCCTCCCTCCTCAAATGGATTTTTCCCGTGTGATGCAGATCAGCTGTGGGTTGTCTGGCCCTTCTCTTTGGCCCTGGTGTGTGTATGTGCTGGGTTGAGAGCGGCCACATGCCCAAGTCCCCCCCAGAGGGCACAACCACTGCTGTCCCCACCTCTGGTCTCCATCTACTGTGCTGGGACTCATCTGGCCCTTCAGAAAACTTGCTGGAATGTTAAACAAGCAGAATACTTTTTTTTTTTTTTAATTTTAATTCCACTGTGTCATCCTTGTGTATTTTTCCAGATACTGACACCTATAGCTGCCAGTCTGAAAATACCAATTCTGTCTGAAGAAACATCTGTCTTACTATTGCAATCTTCCTGCCTGTTTTCCTGTTAGATGGTGAGTGCTAGCCAGGTGTGCCTGATCAATACCTGTCTGGGAGGACTCCAAGAAACCCCTTGCTTGGTTCAGGCACTACCATCACCTCAGCAGAGGTGGGCTCTGCCTGGCTGAGTGTGGAGTGATACCGCGTACCACAGTGGGCAGTGCTGCAGGACTTGGTGGGCAGTGCTTCAGGGGATGTGCAAGCCTCATCCTTCAGATGTAAAATAAAATGCTAAAGATCCGACTGCTTTTTGTCATTAAAAACCCCACCACTTTTCTTTTTGTCTTATGAGGAATGACAGAAGAGTACCAGTCCTCTCTTGCTGACCCCATGACAGTGTCTGTGCCAGCGCAGAGCTCCGTCCCAGCAGCTCACGTGGCCTGCAATGTGACCTCAGCCCCTGGGAAATGATACAGGCTCATCCCACAGGGCATGATGTCACTGATATAATCTCTTCTTTTCTTTTGACACAGCATGATATGTTTGCCAATCCTGCTGGTCACGCTAGTATCTGGAGGCTCATTTATCTGAAATGGTTTAGAACAACTTCAGAACTTAAATTTCCTTTATTCACCAATCTTCCTTAATCTTAGGGATTGAGAATGATAATTCCCTCAATGCTGACTTTCATCAGATTGAGACTCATTCAATTATCTTTCACGACAGTTGGTCTAAAACTACAGGACTCAAGAAGCTGCCTTTTCCTCTAAATCTGTGGCTCTAAAAGACTGGAGTGGTCCTGACAGTCCTGATCCTACCTTCTCTCTTTCACTAACTCTTGGTGATGGCTTGCTGCATGTGAATTTTACAAAGCTTTTTGTCTGCTTTTCATTCATCAGTTATTAAACTGATACAAAATTGCAATTTCATTTAAAATGTTGGTTTTTTAGAGCTGGATTTAAATTTTTATTCCTTCTTATATTTTTTCACTTAGTTTTGCTTTCCGCATTCCATAATCTCTGACAAATAGTCAGAAAGCATGCAGGTCCTGGTATTATCTTATAAACCAGTCTCTCCTCTCTGATAGTGTGTGCTTACTTAGATTCTTTAAAGAAGCTTCCTTCATATCCTTTGCACTGCCAGCACTCAAACTTGCTCCTTCTAGAAGTAAAGTTGTCTCAAACTTTCTTGTGCACTGTGATGAGCTGTTAATTGTGGTGTTCAGTCTGACACATAGCAATGAAGAAGATGGAAGTGGTGTTGGCTTAGGTAAGTGCTCCTCTAGCCCCATGCAGGGTCAGTTCCCACAACAACATCTGGTGTTATGCTGGATTTGAGCCTCTCCTTTTCAGTGGTCCATAATGAAGCAGCCCTGCTTTACGGATATAGATGATATATCCTGCCTATTTCATAAATCAAAGAATGGTTTGGGTTGGGTGGGACCTTAAAGACCATCTAGTTACAACCCCCCTGGCATGGCATGGGCAGGGACACCTTCCACTAGACCAGGTTGCTCCAAGCCCCATCCAACCTGGCCTTGAACACTGCCAGGGATGGGGCATTTCCTTTAATATATGTCAGCTTATCAGTTGTCTGTGAATTTTTCTACACTCCTGTTTTATATCATGGCAAATGATTGATGCTGTCGTCTTGCTCTCTTGATTTTACCCAGCATTGTATTGGCTGTCGAGGCTGCCTCTGCAGGTTGAGTTGATGACTTGGGGTCCCCAAATGCTACCAGTGACAGGCCCATGATCTTTCTTCTGAGTTACAACTGCCAGTTCCAGGTTTGGCATCACAGCAGCACCAGTGGGCAAGTTTCCAGAGATCTCATGCTTTTTCCGAAGGAAAAAAACCAGGAAAAAGTTGGCCAGCTAACATGCCTGAATATGCAAAACCTCCATTGGGACTACAGTGCATGTGTTGCTTACTTAAGAAAAATCCCATATTTTTCTCTTTTTTTCACCCTAAAAAGGAGGCCAGTAGGCAGAGCTGCCAGGCTGAGCAAAGCCAGGTGTGTGCTGTTCCTGGCAAGGGCTCAGTGACTACAAGGGACATGAGCTCCCTCTTGCTAGGTCTGTTTTCTCTACGTGCATATTTCCTAACTGACTTTAAGAAAGATGTGTACAAAGAAGCAGGGATGCTCTGACACTGCAAATGTATCATTGGTTTTCTGATTTCACCCATTCTCTTTAGCAGGTTTTCAGAAGTTTCTTCTGAGGTTTCCCCATTCCTCTGCACTGACTCTCTACAGCCCAAAGGCTGCTCCATTATTTCTAGTACTTACTACTTTTTGTAATCAATCACTTTTGTAAGTGTGACTATGTATTTGTGTCTACATTCACAGACAAAAAATATATTCTACTGACCAGACAATTTCCTGGAAGTTGAAAGAGGGGCGAGGAGTTGGTGAAATGAACTTTGTTGTTGAATCAAAGAACTGTATAATGGTTTGGGTTGGAAGGGACCTTAAAGATCACCTAGTTCCAACCCCATGAGTAGGGTCACCTTTCATGAGGTCAGGTTGCTCAGAGCTGCATTCCAGCCTGGCCTTGAGTACCTCCAGGGATGGGGCATCCACAACTTCTCTGGGTAAAAAAAAGAGATGAAAGAAATCCAAGAAAGATTGAAGAAATTGAATAAATGGCTTTATGCCTGAAAGTTATAATTTTCAGCATCATTTATACTGAACACCAGCCCCAAAGAAAGGCAGATATAAAAAATGAGATGCAGTGATGACCTTTATCAGCTGTGGTGACAACTATAAATCAGCCTGCAAATTCTCATCAGCTCACTGGACAGAATTCATTACAGACAGAGGCTGCTGCATTGCTTTCTGTCTTTGATTGAGGTATGTCCCATTTAAATAAATGCTTTTGCACTGGAATGAATCACACATATCAAAACAGAAGTCCAGGAATATTATTCATTGATTCTTTTGAGAACTAAGACCAGCTAAATCTCACAGTGTTTTGCTTGGATTATAATGCAGATCAATTTGTTCTTCTCTTAAGCAGACCAATTTTCTGTTCATTAATTCAGATGCTGTGTTGATGGCTTGTATTGAATATAATAGCAAGATTTACAGCCCTAACAAATCAGCACTGCTTCATTTATTCTTCCTTATGCATTCTAGAAGTACATGCGACAGATTAGCACCTGATTTTAAACTTGTTACACTTTAACAAATAATGGGAAAGTCTGTCGTCTCCTACTTCCAACCATGGAGCAAAGTTGTATGTAATCTTGAAGTTTCACAGTTTATTAAAACATTACAGTATTTCTGAGCACAGGGAGCAATAAAATTTAGTAGCAATGTCATTATGGGCAGTAATGTAACTTCTATCTGTTCCTGCAATGCTCAAAACAGGTCCACAGACTCATTAGATTAATAAGCTACTTTACCTGTGTACTGAACTTTGAGCTGAGATTCATTGTTATTTTTTTTCTGTAATTAGGCAATATCCTGAGAGGCTTACAATTATCCAAATGCTTTGCTGGACATATTTTAAATGGGATTTTTTTTTTTTTGTCTAGAACATAGTGTGCAGTTGGAAAACATTCTGTTTTGTTGACATAAGGTGATTATTAAAGCAGTAATGTTTTCAAAATGTCTGATAGTTAGGTAATACACTGTCTCTCAGGTTTTTTTCCTATTTCTGGAATACCTGAAAATAAAAATTTGGACTGTATACTTTCCTCATATAAGAAATGATGCTTCAGCCTTCATGTCCTCAGGATATAAAGACAAGGTATGTAGGAAGCATTAATACTTCTTCTTGTGTTGCTTCCTAAATTGTTGGTATAAAGGCATTTCTTGAGGATCTGGACACAGAAAGGGGAATTTAGAGTTGTAAATAAGTTGGTGCTGGATCAGACCCCAGAGGTTGTCTCTTCTGGTATATGATCCAGGACAAGGGCAAATGTTTAGGGAAGATTCTAAAAAGCAGATGAATTTCTGAAGATCATGATTCAGGATATTCTTATGGTCTCTCATGATAGCAGGTTCGAGGACTTCCTGAAAAGCATTTCCCTTCAAGACCCATAATCTTTGATGCATTTTTCTTCCATTTTTCTAATTCTTGTTTAGATCCACCTGCAGCCCTGGCACCCACTCTGCTCCAGACTGTGACTTCCATAGCTTGTTTGCCTTCAGCATGAAGAAATTATCCCTTCTGTTTGTGTTGAAGCTGACACTGACTGATGTCATCTAGTGCCTCTCAGTATTTATTTTGGAAAAGGCAAGGAATGAGCATCCAGTATTTATCTTTCCATACCACTTATGACTTTTTTGACTTCTGTTCCAGTTCTGTTCACTCAGTTCATTCCCAGGTTTAAAAATCTTTGTTTGTTCAGTCATAGATTGTATGAAGGAATTTTTTAAAGACAAATGCAAGTTTCAGTCTAATTCAGATCCTTCATTTTTACTCAGAAACAAAGGTGCTGATAAAATTTATTTCATAATGTAAAAAAAAAAAAAAGAGAGAGATGCTTTGAGAACTTTGCCTATGAGTCTGAAGGAATGCTGCTCTGATTTGGACACTGAGAATAATAAGGTCTTCAAAACTTTGCGGTTTGTAGAGAATCATCAATCCTGTAGGAACCATTTGGCCTCACAGATTGTGATTCATCCCAATCTCAGAGTAGTTTTTTTCCTTCCCCCACTTACATGTATGTGTATGACATGGTGAAGGAGATTTTTTATTGATAGCAAGAAGTAGAGTGTAGCAGCTTTTTGTCTGCACTTTCAGAGCATTTCATAAAGTAATGACTGTGATGAGGATTGTTATCACCAGCTTGGAAATAAAAGACTGAAACACGAATAAAAAGTGTGCTAGGTCTGTACACCAAAGTTTTGAAAGTCTCTAGACCCAGTGTTGTCTTTAGCAAGTTACCCCAAACTGGTACACATCTCTGAGATAACAATGAGTTAGGTCTGTGCTTGTACAAATCCTGGAGGATTTAAACTCATCTTTGACTCACTCTAGGACAACCGATAGCTGACGTTAAACCATTCACATGTCCTAACACTTGTGGGATGCACCATGGTAGCTCTCTGGGGTATCCACAGCAAGGGTAGGCAGCGAGGAATTGTTACTCTGACTGAAACTGGAAGCAGAAGTTTAGTAGGTTCCATCAGTTCTCAGTCTCAGCTTAGCCAGGTTGCAAAAAAAAGCAATAACCTTAGTCCTGTGCCCAGAAAAGCTGCTGACTTTTTTAATGGCAGAGTGTTTGGGACTTATGTTTTATGTTTTAAATGTGGGGCAGTGCATGTAAGCACTGATCAGACTTGAACTTTGGTTTATGACATCGCTTTATTGTTGTAATGTTTTTCAACCTGAGTCTTTGACCTGCTACCTAACCCTCATTTGGAGTTCCTTTCATATGTATACCCCAGCCCTTCTGTCAAGCAGGTTGGGAGCTTTGAGAGCTGGACACTGTCTTCTGCCTGTGTAGCAGCTACTGGAGGGGACTCTTGTCCTTGTCTGGACGTCTTGAGAACTGGAGTACTCACCCAGTGAAATAGAGACAAGCTGATTTGTCTTGTTTCACTTGAAAAATGGTGATTTCTTTACATGCATTTCCTCCGGGTGAAAGTTTGCGTAACCAATGTCGGAGTTGGAATATCTGCACAATGTTAGGTTCCAGAATCTGCTTTATAGAGGGTGATTTGCCTTTCACTTCCTAGGCTTGCTAAACTCCTACAGACACTGTGGATCTTGGAAAGCTTTAAGTATAAGGAATGCTTTTTGACCTTGTTTTTTTCCTACACTAGCAATATAGCAAGCTGTGTATGTATGTTCAAAACTGGTCACTATCTTGCGTTCAGCTGTGAGAAAGTGTGGCACAATAAACACTAGAGAAACACTAACACATTGTTTAATGACTGTCCTGAAAGCCACTTTTAGCAATGGCTATGTTAAAAAATAACCTAAGCTTTTCAGAAGGAAGTTCCCAGAAGCACTTTTGGTCCAAGTCCATAATTAGGTTCCACACAAACAGACAATTTCAGATTTCCTTAATGTTCTTTTGTTTTCCTCCTTGCAGATAATGAATTCATTTATAGAAACCAGAATGGCACAGTGATTCTGAGGAATGTCGAAACTAACAATTCAACGATATTAATAGAAAACAAAAAAATCGTAAGTATTTTCTGTGACAAGTAGCTGAATTTCACAGTCCTCTTGCTGTTGGATCAGTAAAGCAGAAAATGACTTGGGTTTCAACTTCTTGTATTGTCAAGGAGAAGTAATACACTGGTAATACTATGGGCTATGCAGTGATGGATAATGTGAGATTGAACTCCAGCTTTTGTTATTATTCTGCAAGCTCAGTTTCTCTCATACTACTGGAAAGAATCATATAGATATCTGAAGCTAGTTTTGCATATCATATACAGTTGAAAGATGCATAATTCTCATCTTTGCATGCTTAATAGAAAAGACAATTGATATCATTTATTGTCGGTTGTTGTCATTCTCTACTTTCCTTCATGCAAATGCATATCTTCTAATTTGTATATTTGCTGATTTTTCTTGCCTAATGGTTGGAATGTAATTTCAGCCTTGTTTATGAATACTGTTGAGGAATGGAAGTGGAGCTGCATATGAGAGAAGCCCTTAGAAATTATTCTGAAAAGAAGTTAGTAGGCAGTTATTAAAATGAATGTGAAGGAAACAAATTCAGAGCCGATAAAAGTATTACTTATAGTGACAGAAGTGGTTTTTAGCATGTTTTGTTTGTTTGTTTGTTTTGTAGTAGATGAATCCAGCATTGTGGCAGAAGTTAGTACATTAATTGAATTATTTTTTAATGAGACAAAGAATTTATCAGTGAATTATAATTTCAGGACCCAACCTTAAACTTCAAATGCTGCATTTAACCTTCAACCTTTGCCACATCACATAAGCAATCCTTTTTTACCAGAGTGTAGCCCCTTTCTTTACAATTCTGCCAAGGGTAGAGGCATGGGCTGGCTTCCTTTAATGTCAAGGTCTGTTAAAGTCAAACTGCTTCCATTTGGCTCCGTTTGTTCCACTGTTTTAATTTTTGCCATTTGTGAGAAAAGCTCAATGCTGCAACATAATCTTACATTTTCATGCCATCACCTCCCTACTGCCTGTTCTACCCTTGTTCATCTGCCCGCTTAGTAAATAAATCTGCAAATCACCTTCACATTAATCCAGGAAGTCCCAGTGCAAGAGCTGCTGTTACACCTCACCCTTTTACTCTTCCTTCACAGCCCTGGGTCAGAAAACTTTTGCTACCTTGGTATGTTTTCCTTTCTCCGTGTTTTTAATATAACATGGAGATTATATAAAATCTGTGTTTGTGCTGATACTGCAGGCTCCCATAGTCCCCCTATACCTCCCCCTATCCTGATCTGGGTCATTAGATTGCTCAGAGAGGTGGTGGATTCCCCATCCCTGGAAACATTCAGTGTCAGGTTGAATGGGACTCTGAACAACCTGTTCTAGTGGAAGGTGTCCCTTCTCATTGCAGGGAGTTGGACCACATGACCTTTAAAGGTCCCTTCCCACCCAAATAATTCTGTGATGGTATGACCAGTCACCTCTGTCTTGGACCATCCCTTGGGTTGCCCTCACACCACATCCAGCATTGCCAGCCTTGGGAAGAACTCTCCCAGTGAGGTGTCCTGCATTTCCCTGCAGCCCAAATTCCCCTTTTGCTCTATGGGATCTCTCAAGGACTTACATCTAATTTGTTGGGTGAGAGGATGAGATTTAAAAGGCAGTGGATGAGTAATGTATTAGTGGCACCTCATTTTGACCTTGGTGCCATCTGTGCCAGCAATGTATTATATTGAAACACACTGGAAAGGAGAAATGGCTTCACTATACAAATAAGAAGTGGAGCAGGGAAAAGGTGATTCCTGACAAGTCTGAGATATTTTGGTGTCTCTTCTTGTTAGCAAGACTTACAGCACTGCTTTTTGCAGAACCCAGGTCAGGGTGCACCTGGAAAGCCTTATCACTGCAGCATGCCAAACACTTTTAACTGGGGAAAATGGAATAATTTTCCTCAGTGTTGTCTTAATTGGGAGAGGTAGTGGTGTTTCTAATACTAATTTGCTCCAGAAGCTGTTTGCTGTTTGTCATCTCCTGCATCAGCCAGTGGATAGAGAAAATGAGAGGGGATTAATAAATTTCCATTTATCAGAGTTTTCTTCTAACTACTGCCTACAGCTGCCACCCTATCAGCCCCTGTGCAGTAAAAGAAAATTCTGATTTTTTGAGATAACTGTGTGCTCTAAGACACAATGAATTTAGTCTTTCTCTTATGTGGACCTATAGGTGCCCACATAACATTTCCACTGTTTGAAAACAAGATACGGTATTTTATTTTTCAAGACACTTAATCTGGCAGTATTCTTTATTCTTAGAGAGGTGGCAATAACAGTTAATTCTAGGTGTCATTACCTTGAAAACTAAAAAAATTATTTCAATGTTTTATTTTCTAGGTCTCCCTAAAGGCCATCCGATATGAAGTATCACCTGACCGGGAATATGCACTTTTTGCTTTTAATGTTGAACCAGTAAGTAAATTTGATTTGATTGCAAAATACACAACCAGTGGCAAACTTATTTTTCTTTTACTTTTATGCCAGTACAGTAATATTTTAAATTAATTGCTTCCTATGAAACACAGCAAGAAACCCACTCACTTAGAAATTCTGACAGCATGTCACACTGCCATCTAGTAGAGGAGAAAGGTATAAATCGGACCATAGAGGAAACACTGTCATTGCCAGGATTTTATAGTCTTCGGGAGGGCGGTTGTAAGGACATGTCTTTGCTACAAGGATTTCTATTCCTCTTCTGTGATTTTTCTTTTTCCATGGTGCCTTTTTCAGTCACCCTATAAATTTCTTCCCCAGAACAAAAAGCTACTGTCAATGTCTCCCACAACTGAAATAATACATTAATTATGGTGTCACCATTCCCAGGGCTGCAGTTAGGGTTGAGCTATCACTTTCATTATAAATCCTTTCCTTCAGAGGGTTAGGTATAAATCATTTGTAAAAAATCACTGTTAGGTTGCTACTAAGTTCTAGATTGCAGTGAACTTTCAACTAAACTTCAAAAGGGAGAAGTGTAATGAGTCATTTTTAAATGATGACCAAAGAATCAAACATGGGGGAAGAAATCCTTCTGCATGAATAATATTTATTTTCTCTCTCAATTCTGCTGGTAGAACGCCTGAAATGTTTGAATGATAGCTATGCTGTACTACTTGGATGAACTATAAGCCCTATACATATTGTTTCCATAATCTAGAATTGCATCAATTCCTCAAAATGAAATAAAATTTATTATTAAAATCATTAATTCACTAGCAACCATAATTCTTTTTCCATAATATGAATAAAATTTCAGCTGCTGACCAAGGGAAATTTATCAGTTCTTAGGTAGTAGAGATTGTGGCTCTGCTGCTCATCTGATTTCTCTACTATAACTTTTGGAGTTATTCCTGGCTCAATACTATAAAAGTCAGGAGAACCATGCCTGGTGTTGGAAAATGCTAAAATAAAACCGTATCAGAAAATTTAGGAATAATTCATAATGATATTTCCTGTGAAACTGCAGCCAGAGTGATTTGACTTACCTGAAGCTTAGAAGATCTCTAGACAGAGATGGATGTCGAAGTGTTAAGCTGATTCTAAACATGGGGAAGACAGCTGAAGGGTCACTGAGTATGCCAAGCCTTTTCCTAAAGGGCCCTTGATTTGTGAGCCAGAGATGTTTTGTAAAATTCAATTCTTTTAGTGGAAATTGGCCTTTGGCTGTGAAAGCTCTCTGCCAACACTACTCAGATGCACTCTGCTAGCTGAAGAGTCCTGAGGAGAGAGGACTTCCTCAGTTCTTCTGAGAACAGCAGAACAATGTCTATAATGACAAAAAATATAATAAGATTGAAAAAAAAATTCATGCCTAAAAAGCAGTAACGATGAATTCACTTTTTATTCTCAACCTTTATCCACTGAAAGAGCTGCAAACTCAGAAAATCTGCAAGAAGAAAAGTTATGGAGGATTTGCAGCCCAGCTTTTTGTTCAGCCTGTAGAAAAGTGCTTGATGTAGGCAATGTGGGAGGAGGAGGATGGGAATGGAAAGGGATGGGCTGGATGTGTTTCCTCTGCATCCTCCCCTCTGTCAGTGCTTGCAGATCTGTGAGTCTGAGGTACAGGCAAGTGTGTTTGTGGTCCCTGAGATGCCTGGCTGAGGAAGACAGGGCAGCACACAGCCATGTGCCTCTTTCCTCACACCAACTCCTCTTCCAGAAAGGAAAAGCCAAGCTGGAAAGCTGAAAACATGACCTTTGGGAAGATTTCGGGATGTGACGTATACTCAGTGTAAGAAAACATTGCAAATTGTTCAGGTATTCATATATAGCAAGAGTTCCTGAAATAGTCTTCTGGAGGAAAATAAAACAAAACAAAACAAACCCCTCTTTTTTTTCCTGTAAGATCCATATGTACGGAGAAAACAAAGTTTGTTCTTTTGTTCTTTTGGGTTTTTTGGTGTTTTGTTTTGGTTTGGTTTTTTTAAAGAAATATACTAATAAAAGGTAGTTAGAGTCATTCTTATTGCCTTAAGTCATGATGGGTGGTTCTTTGTGTACTAAAGTAGCAATAACTGTTAAATTACTTCTTCAGCTTTCTTCTCACTTGGTATGCAGGCTGTGGCTACAAATAATTGCATCCTAGTTAGCTTTTCACATTTTCTGCATTTCAAACTGTATTCTTGGACAAAATTCAAATTACGCTGCTTTCAGCAACACAAGAAATTGATTATCAAAGCCGTGGGCAGTTGTCCTTGTTGCAAAGTCAAAAGGAAATTTCAGGAGATGTATTGGCAAAGGACATGTCTTTAATGCTACAATTTCAAAGAAGGAATGTCTTGGAATTATTGTGTATTTATTTTATATGTGTCAGAAAGTGTTTCTTTTTCTTTGCCAGTTGAAAGTGTGATGTGCTGCCTTTTAATTGTTTGTACGTATAGATGTTTTCATCATTTTTTTTACATAGTATAGTTGTGCTGTATTTAAATATGTGTACAGTATTTTAATAAGCATAATATGAATCAATAATCTGAATTCTGATATGAATGGATTCAGCCTCTATTTTTATACTAGCTAGGAATAAACATCAAAATAGAAGAGCACAGTGTGTCGCTTCACCGAAGTGGAATATTTTGCAAGTGCTACAAAGTGATTTCCTGCCAATAATAGTTCCTGCTATGGTTTTTCTATTTATTTGCACAAAAGCATCTCTGCTCAGCGTCGGTCGGGGTAACAGCAGTGACACCCACATTGAATAACATGACACTGAACTGGCAGACACCTATTTTGCAAAGACACTGAAGCAACTAATATATGTTTTTCTCTTGTATCCCTTCATCATCTTAAAGGATAACGAATTAAAGCATGTTCTTTAAAACACATTTCTCCCAGAGAGCCTGGCAGGCAGCTGTGAGACTGGTGTGGGCACATTGTGGCTAGTCAAGCTGTCAGGTTTCATTGTAAATGCTTTTTTGCAGTGCTTGTATTTACAGAAGTTTAATCTTTCAGGCAGCAATATTCTGGGTAAGCCTTGTGCTAATAGGGAGCTTTTCTAACCTTGAACACAGAAGATTTGTTCTTTTTCTGGAAAGGTCACAGGGAAGGCACCAGACTTCTTTGCCTTAAAATACTCCTGCAGTTTTTCTTTTGTTTGTTTTTAATTTCTTTACACTAAAGCAAGGTGCAACCTGAGGCTGAAACAACAGGATGTAATTTAGAGAGAGCATTGGGGAATAAATACGTCTGTAGAGAAGCTCTGATTTCAAATCATCCTTCAAGAAAACAAGTGTGTAGGGCTCTGACATAGGGTTTAGTCATCCCAAAAGACGTGGACACATGGGGGGCTGCCACAGCATCTCAGCAGGATGGGTGCAGAGGGTCAAGGCTGTCTCTGGTGGTGTCAGACCAAAGCCACCCTTGCCCAGCACATGGTTCCACCAGCATTGCTGGTCAAGCTCCCTGGTCCCTGCATGTCTCCTGGGGAGACACAGAGGTCTTTGGGCTCCAATCACCTCTGTGGTTCTCCAGGGTCTCCTAAAAGGATTTCTGAAAGTGACAAAACACCTCTTAAATCCAGTAGCATTTCTTTAACTGGGATTGTGGTAGAGTAAGAGTAAAGAGGAGTAACAAAACCACACAGGCTTGTGCGGCTTTCTGTGGCAGTTACCAGTGGAGTTTGTGTAATGGAATAAAAGCCATAAAGGAAATGCTTGAGAAGAAAAGCAATTTTCTTGAGTGATATAGTGAGGCATTAAATAGGGATTATTTAATTGCCTTTATTATGAATAAGTGTTGTCACTATGAAAGAGAGGAAATAAACTGGCCAAGATTATTCTTAAAGCTGTTTGTTCTTCATCTCCAATACAGCAGTCCATTACTGTGTTTGTGGTACTTAAAAGCAATTACACACAGAAATCCTGGCTGATTGGTATGAACCAAACTGCAAAGATAACTGAAGAAAGTTAGGGCTTAGAGACTTTTGCAGCTGATACAACAGATTCTGTTACCTATTTTAGTGTTAAAGAAATGCTTTTTAATAATGCTGAAGGCTGCAAATAATTAATTATTGTTGTAATTAGAGCAGACCCAACTATATTTTTTAGAGTAGTTCATGTGGTGAGTTCAGTAGTTCTATTCTCCATGCCTGTTGACATGTCTCTAACAGGAGACCAAAGAGACCTCAGAAAGACCCAGTCCAGATCTCAGAATTTGTATTTAAGAGTGTGAATGAAGTAAAAAAGCATTATTTACAGAAAGCAATATATTGCTTTTACTGTTGTTGTTAATACTGTTGTTTTTAATATTTCTTACTATTTCTCCAAGTCTGGTTGTTATTTGGAATGAAGAGACTTTGTGCTTATGGTCCTATTACAATGTTATACTGCTTTAACTAGTTATGTAAAAATTAAAATGATTTAACACTTGTTATTTCCAAAACACTAATGGGTATAAATATTAATGAATCCTCACAACATCCTTTTGAGCTAGGTGGTAACCATTATTATGATAAATATTCCTCTGAAAATTAGACACTGTCATAACTATCATCAGTGATACTGCTCATATTGTAGCCATGATATTTATTACTTAATTGAAATGGATTTACCAGGGCTAGAAATAGGTTTACATAAATCTGTTCTCTTTCTTTGGCAATAAATATATTTCAAATTTACTTTTTTCATCCCTGCCAAATGTTGTTTTCAGGAATAGTATAGCGATTCAACGATAAAGTGAGCACAGATAGAATATTAGAATCATAAAATAATGCTACCTGGCTTAGTGATTGTAAATTAATTTTTGGTGTTTGTTGTAAATCAGTAGTTTTTGAGCTTCCAATAAAATAAATATTACCAATTCCATTCAGCTAATCTTTAATATTTCAATGAAATGCTTGCAACTTCTGAAAAAGGCAGCGTTTTTATGAGCATGCCTGTTGTGGGGTTTCAGCAAGGTGATGCTGGGGCTCCAGGGCTGAAGATGGGGGCCACCTTTGCTTCTGCTAATTCTTGCAGATCCCGGTTTGAGTCATATTATTTTAACAGCCAAGATCACTAGTGTAAATAACGTTGTTTAATAAAGTGCTTGTCATCCTCCTCGTAGTACGACAGCAGTGCTCCAGCTACATTTACATAACTAAAGCTAAGGCTTGGGTGTCCGGAAATGTTGTATTAACAAGGAAGTGCTGAGAACATAGAGGAGGTTAATTTTGTGGTTGATAGTTTACTTTGGATTTGAGACTAAAGCAGCAGCTATTGTTTGATAACATTTAGAGGCAATAATTGATTTTAGAGGATATTGTGATGGGATTTTTTAATTATAAAACTGATCTATTTAAAATATCCTTTGTGAAAGATAAAGCCTATCTTTTCTAATCTCAAACCCACCATGAATAAGTTCCCTAATCTGCCATTTTCAACATGACAGATAAAACATGATTTTCAAAGGCATCAGAGAAGGTTGATTCAAAAACATTTCTACACTTCCATTCTTTTTTCTGTCCAGCCTGGGGGCGTCTATCTAACCCAGGACATCAGCTCTTTGCAGTCACCTTGCGTTGAATAAACCAAAGCTCCTACTACATGAAATCTCAGCTACTGGGAGGTTTTCCTGACGATGAATCTCAGAGCAGGCAGCAGTAGCAATATCTCTGTCAGATGTACAACACACTGAGTTTTGCTGTTGTGTGTTGGTATCAGTAATTGTTTCAGCCTAATTAATGTTTGATATCTGCAGTGGCACAGGGAGGGAGGGAAGTTTGCCACATGACTCCGGAGGGATTTATGAGTTTTCAAAACTCTATTACAGCGGTGTGCAAACACTCCCTTCTCAGATGTCCTCAGTTGTGCCCTTTTGATGCCAAATTTTCTCTGCTGCACACGCTTACACAATTAGGAATTCTTGCCGTAGGAGGGTGGATATTCACTTTAATTGAGTAAATATCAAGTGGTGGGAATATTTGCTCTTTCTGCTCAGCAGTCGTCACTGTCCAACTTCTGTCACATTGTTTGTTTAGCATAAAAATTTTTGGACACAGTTACAGGCCAATGGAGCAATAATTACTGACAAGTTTAATCCTAGAGATCTCTTTCGAAGGAGAAACCACAGAAACTAATTTCATTGCTGCTGACTTTCAGAACCAATTTTGGACTAACACAGGGGAAGAAAACAGGACAGACCTATTCTTCGTTTGATTTGGTTTGGATGACTCTCATGTTTTATTTGAAATCCCAACAAAGCTTCAGCATAAAATGTGTTTCTTTATGTAGCCTGCATGGTTCTTTGCTCTTTACAGCAATTCTTCTTCTTTGGCATAACTCGGTTTAATTACAGGAAAAAACAAACAAACAACCTGGCATAGACAAGGAGTTAGGCCATCATTAAGAACTGAAACAAATGAACTGCAGGGACATTTTGGTAGTTAAATTCCTTGGGCCATGGGGCAAGGGGTTCTTATTTAAAATTAAGGGTCTTTCATTGTGACTCAGTAGAAACTGAAAAAAAATATGTGTGGTGAAAAGACATATCTCAAGTCTGCATACTTTATTTTTCATAAAAGGCACTGAGTGTCAGCAAAGAAGAATGGCTGGGTAGAGCCTGCTTGTGTCTATTATTCATGAAAAATGTGTTTGCACTCCTTCAATGCAAAGAAAAGGTGCTCACCTCACCCTCAGTAGATATTCTTGGAGCTGGATCATCTCAACATTGAATGAACCTGGTCTAGTAGAAGGTGTCCATGCCCGTAGCAGGGAGGTTGGAACTAGATGATGTTCCAGCCCAAACTGTTCTCTGATTTATCATCGGTAGCCGCTATGGTGACTTGTAGCCTGTAGTTCTTTCATGGACCAAACAATGAAACCACGTTGGGATACCAGTTTTTTAGCTCCCTGTTATTGGGGAATGTTTTCAAGGCAAGTTTTTTCTTCTGAAATGGTGATCTAGGTGCATTCATAATAAAAAACATGATGCATTTGCCTGAGCTGGGAAGCAAAGCTCTTTACAGCCAGTCTTTCTCCAGTCCTCCATCCCCACATTCCAGTTTTCCTGGTCCCTATATAACAACAGTTTAGGTAAAACTGCACCAAATCTCAATTTCTTAGCAAATCTCCATTCCAGGGACTGGTGTTTATTGCAATTATTCCAAAAAAAGTACTAGCTGCATGAAATGCAGAGCATTAAAAACTGAGTCCGCTGACTTCAACTGCTGTGCCACCTCTGAGCTTCAGCTGCTTTCTATAAAAAACAGTGGATTAAACTCCTGCTGTTCATCTAATAATGTAGATAAATGAAGTTAGAACTATACTTGAAGGCTCCTGATTTGAGCTGTGAGACTTCAACAGAAATTGCACAGACATAACTGAGTACAAAATTATTATTTCAAACCAAGCTGGACAGCCTTGCTTATGTAGCAAAGGCCAATAAACTGTATGCTACATTTATTCACAGGCACTGATACACATCAATAAACTGAGAAGCAAATCCACAGTTTCAGGGAAGACTGGAGTAGCATCAAAACTCAGAAATAATTAGCCTGTCATGCAAGAGTACATAGGTGTATTATGTATCGGTATCAGCCATAAGCAGTCTTCCTCCAGAAATATTTTCTTTAGTAAATGAGATTTTCATCAAACAGAGAAGAGAAAATAAAAAAGACTCAGGGCAAAACACTATAATACAAAAATAACCAATTTTTCTTAGCTTGCATAAGGTTATGCTTCTCATTCTGCTTCCTTTTCTGAGGGTATAGATGAGTTAACTTGAAAAACTGGTAGAGATCAATGTCCTAATAAGATTCACGAAACGTCTTAAAAATATACTGCAGTTTGTTTTTTTAGTAAAGCATAGGTAAGGTAATTGTACGGGGTTTTCTAGATAGTCAAATTCAGATAGATAGCAGTAAAATACTTGCAGGTTTTTTTCTTGCACTTGTATGGGAATGTATCTTAGTGAAACACAGGGGAACTTTCTTTACTTTAGAGGAATGAAATAAAGAGCAGAATTAAAATCAATGAAAAAAATTAGAACTTTACAAAGAATTAGATTCCTTGCAGCATAGAGAGGCTTCAGAATTACATTAGAGGTGAGTTTCTGCTTTTTAGCATAAATTTGCTTCCTAACTTAAATAATAAACAATAAAAATCCTGGTTTGTGCTTGATTGGGATAAGTATAGGTAGTTATTTTAAAATGTTAAGGAAAGAAACATATTAAGATGCAAAATGGGGAAACAACACTGATGTAAAAGGCTTTAGAAAGCAAAATCAGAAATAATTTAATTCTGATGTCTATGCAGAAACACAGGAAGTGGTCCCAGCCTGCAGGAGTTTATAATCTAATTCTTCTGATTTACAGTCTCTTATATTTTTAATTTTTTTTTAATAACTGAAATAGTAAAAAAAATGTATATATATATACATATATATTTAGTGCCCCCTTCTGGAAAAACAGCTCTTGCTATGCAGAGCGCCCCAATGAAATTGCTGTACTGAGAAATGCAAATCTTCTGACGCAAGTTTTCCCCTCTTTAGCCGAGTTACATGCCTAAATCCAAGGAGTGTGTGGCTCCGTGTTTACCCTGAACAAACGCCTTTTATCTCTCTAACTGCCTGCGGAACTCTGTTTTTACCAGTGCCATGTTAAAACCAATAATTAACGTTCCTCCTTGGGCAGCTAATGACCCAGATTTGGAAATGGAATCTTCTGTTCTTTCTTCTTTTATTCTCTGCTCCAAATAAGCTCTTCCTTGAAAAGGGAAAAGAATCTTAGGGCTTTAGTCATGTCTATAAATGCCTGAGTCCTCATATTTTTATGTGCAGGAGCAGGAGAGTACCCTCACAGTGATGCTGTCAATGGCAGTGCTCTGAATGGTTCTGCAGCAGGCATGGAACAGGGGGTGTTCTGTGCTTCTTCCTCTCATCGTTACTCTCCCCCTGCCTTCTGAGATGTTCATCATCACCACAGCCCATTTAGCCCTAGGAAGTTGCCCACAGTATCACAGATATAACACACGAAATGTCCTGCTGTCTCCTCTGTGATTTCAGTTTATTTTCCTTATGTCAGAAAATGGAATTGTCTGCTCCAGTGAATTAGATCTATGTGTACATCGAGATACAGCTCAGAGTCTTCTGATCTCATATGGAACTGGAAAATGAATCTTTCACTGAAAAGAGAGAGGATTTTGGACCAAGGTCCCTGACATGTATCTAAATACTTTTATTTCATTCACAGCCACTTCAGTGCTTTTAACTGTTGCTTTCTAATACTCGCTGATGGCCTCATCTTTCTTGTATCAGATTCCTTTCTCTGACTTTTCTAAGAGTGCCCTGAGCCTCAGACCATCATAAAAGATTTCAATAACAGTGCTATCTTCTTTGTAGTATTCACATTCTCAGCTGCTGTAGTAGCAAAGGCAATTTTTATATTTTTTTTTAAATAGAAAGAACACATGTTGTGGTTCTGTTCTTGCTAATTACTGTAAATTATTTAAAAGTGAATAAATTAATTGGCTATACTAAGCATTCAGCCTATTTTCATGGCTTGGTTCTCACATAATTGCTACAAAACTGTACCATTTGCATTGTAAACTTCACAAAAAAAGAGGCTTTTAGAGTCTTTCCACAGTCAGTCTGCTCAGCTCAAGAAATGTTTCATTGGAAGAAGGCATTATCTAATGTTTCATTAAAAGCATTTTTAAGCATTGATTTCTCATGCTGTCCTTGAGCCTTCAGACTTGTAACTCCAAAGGTAATGAAGGTGAGAGTCAGTCAAGTGAACACTGTAAACTCCCTATCTCCATCATCTACCCTGGGCTGCCTCTGTAAACAGTGAAATCCAGGGTGTAAATCTGAGGCTAAAATAGACACCAAAGGCTGCTCAGAGGAAACAAGCTTTTGGCACTATTGTCTGGGAGAAGGGAGTTGCTGCATGAGGTTGTAGGTGCAAAAAGGGTAAGTGCTTGTGAAGAATGACTGTAGAGGTCAATGGCAGGGACATCCCTCAAGGCAGACAGCTGCAAAGAGAGGGACTCCAAGTTGCAAAGAGCCTGGGAAAGTATTTTGGGGAAGGATGACTATTAATCTTCTAACTCTAGTCTGCTTTCTGAATTGGCTTTGGACTAATGAGCCAGGAGAGTGAACGGGATGGACTTTGGGTCTGACCCAATACAGATACTACTATGACCCCAGATATTACAAGAGAATCACAATTGTATGTTTCTGTGTGTGTTTGTATGGATCTGAAAGTGTTGTGTGTTTCCTGGTTTGGAAGAATTCCTCTTTCCTTTAAAACTTTTATTTGGCCTTAGGCTACTTTTGTACTCTTATAATAATGTTGTCTTTTCATCTTACACTTCTTTTTCATATATATATTGTTTTCTGTGTTAGAACCACAAAGATAACTATGAACTAGATAATTTAATTCTCATTTCCAAGTTTCTGAATAGAGGAAGGGAGGGGAACCTGGGAGTTTGTATATGCAATGTGAATATTGATAAAAGTTTAAAACAAGATCAACAACAGAACGAGCTCATCATTCATAGCTCTCATTCGTAATTCTTAATAACTTCCTTGCAGATACTTTCCAATAACCTGAGCATCAATGAGTGCACAAAGGCTGGTGTAAAAATCCTACTGAGTGCTTTGCAACTACCATTTTATTTGCCAGTTAAAAACGGAGCAGTCGTCCTTTAAGCCAGTGACTGCAAGGGCTTCCTGGTGCCAGTGAAGCGCTGTGAGGAACAGGTGGCTCGGGAGCAAAAGGAGGCTTTTGTAATTGCTTGGCAGGGCAGAGCTGTATTAGAGTGCAGCAGCAGTTGGCAGATTGGATTAACGCTCTCCTAGGGGTGAGAGCTGGCACATGAGCTGTATGTTAATACCTGTGGCCTAAGTTGGTTCTGGAGCTGCATTTGTAACAAAAAGAGCATCCACTCTACTCTGCTGCGTCACAAAGTCATAAATCCTAAAGCTGGCCTTGAAATTCCCTTTTGGCATTGCCAGCATTATAAGGCTCTCAAAAGTGTAATTTGGAAACTAATCTTTTAATAAAGAATTATTGTCACAAAACAACTGAGATAGATAATCAGATTGTGGAAGGTGAATTAACAGCATTATCTTACAACACAGCAGTCCATTTATTACTGAGGTGGATGTTGCCATCACACTTTATTTATGGCTGTTTTGCAAACTTGAGGTGACATTACTTGCAAAGGAACAAATCCTTGGCTTTGCTGTTTCAGAGGCCTTTGGTTTGGTGCCTGGAAAATCAGCTTCTAATCCGAGAACACTCTCTGTATGTTTGCGGGACAGATTTACATACTAACCGTGCGTGCTGCCTGCGGTGCATGACCCTGCCACAATCGGCTTGAGCTTGAGTTACAAATGCTTCTAAAATGCAAGTCCCATGACATGAATGTGCTGTCCCTTCCTGATGTCACCTTGATGTGAGCTTGTTGTCTCTCCACGGAAGCCTTTCTGGTGTGGGTGGCAGGGCATCCACAGCACTGCATGACTGAAGAGTTGTTCTGGTTGTCCTCTAAGACTGAGGACAAGCTTATAGAGAGAGGCTCCTTTGGGCTCACCTTGCAATGATTTAGTTTTCAGTCTCAGAGATTAAATTGTTAAAAGATTTGAAAAACAGAGCCATGCAAAGACTCTTCCTGATGATCTTCTGTCTCTTGTATATAGCATTTCCATCCCTTGGATGGAAATTCCTTGTCCATCCCTTGTATATAGCATTTCACTTTCTCTTTCCAAATAATTACTAGATTTTTTTCCTGGTTCCAGAGACACTCATTTGCCAATCCTTGATTTCGTGGGTATGACTGGAATAGCTCTTTACTCACACTGGTGTGATTGAGTTGAGTTGTGGACCTACTGGGTCTGTCTGAGACACTTGACAGCTTGGTGTTGGCTGTGTCATTTCACACAGTTATGCTGCTGGGTTGGGATCCTCCCCATCTCTTTCCAAGAAAAAAGGAAAATTCTTCCTATAACAACTGTAATACATATATTCCCCAGGTATATATCTGCTTCCTTTTGCCCAAACATTAACTTAGGTGTCAGTTCCTCTGGAACACAGAGACAATTATAACAGAGGCAACCAAAATGAGCCAAATGTTCTGTATGTTGATTTATCCAGAGACCTCTTCTTCTTATGCCCTTTCTTACTCAAACCTATTTCCTTCATCTCTGCCCCTTCCTGAGCTCCCCAGACTATCCTGGAGTTTCAGAGCACTCTCAGTGTGCACTCTCTGTGGCTGTGAGCACATTACACATGTGGCTGATCAGCTGGATGTGCTGCAGTGGGTAAGAACATCCCAAATCAGGTGTTTGATGACAACTGTGGGTTATTGGCTGCCAGCTGAACTAATGCTCAGGAAATGCTCAGGAAATGCTCATTGATAGCATTTCATTATATGGTTTTCTAATTTATTAGCAGATGAAGAGAAATGGGCAGTGTTCCTTAGAGGGCTGTACAAGCAGGTTGACACACAGCATGAGACTGTATTAGAGGTACATTACCAGGGAAGTGATAAAGTATAAAGGGATAATTCAATGTAGGGACAAAAGAGAATATGCTGTCTCAGAAGGAAGCAAAATAGGTCAGTATCACAATGAATTTGAAAGGTGAGAATGTGGAAAAGCCCTTAAATTATATGGCTTTATTGATTTGTTTAGTTCTTGCAAGCAATCAAGCTTCACTGAGTGTAGGGTACAAAATACCAGTATGGATTGTGGTAGATTTTTTTTTTTTATTATTATAGCAGTGACACAAAAGGAATAGATAGCATGAGGTTTTTGAGAGAATCTAATTCCAAGCTGGTTACTATGAAGCACCTATTAGCAATAGAATGGTGGTAATACTTTGCAAAAATGGTTGGGCTGAGGAGAATACTGCTGACCAGTCTCTCTCCACTGATAGAAAAAAAGAAAAGACCATTACCTAACTATGCCTCAGCCAAAGTAATCCTTTGTGCTCTAAATCACAAATACAGGGGAGAATGAAAGTACAGAAATTGAACAAAACATTACCCAGAAGTGGGTGGTCAGTTACAGGAGTGGATTTCATCCTTTTGGAGGGCCAGTTCAACACATAAGGCAAAAGAAGGATTTCTTCTCAACAGAACAGAAGGATTTGACAAAACAAGTGGTATCATAAAGAATTTTGATCAAGGCAAATGATGTTGACTCATTAAGTGAAAATTTAGTCTTTAATGTTGACTTTTCTAAAAAATACAGAAAATTCTGCAAACAGATAGAGCGATATGCTTTAAGTCTCCACAGAATACTCTAAGAAATTATGGCAGTGAGGTATTTTTAGTCAGATAATGATGCTTTTATTCTGCTGGAAGATTTGCATGAATGACATAGTTACCCTGTAAAGTTAAGCACCATATTTGCTTGTTCCTGACTGACCAGCAGAAGAATCCATGTGACAGTGTGGTAGTGACTTAGGTCATCCTTTCCTGTATCCTTTACATACAAAATATGTCTGTGTAGTAGAAGAAAACACAATCTCTGGCTAATGGTTGCATGTGATTTCCCTCCTGAACTTGTTTTCCCCTCCCTTTCATGGCATTGTTAGATAACAGGGTACCAAATACGCAATCTATTTGCCAATGCATAACATCAGCCTTCCTGCATTCAACTTTATTATTTTTTCCCTCTTAATTTGTCAGCTTCAGAACCTGGTTAAATATGACAGATATTAAAGGCCAAGTGGCAAATCGTCTTTTACCTACATATTTTGCATCACAGCATGAGTTCTTGCTTTAGGGTGCCAGGACCGTTCTGAAAGGTGGAGCATGTAATTATGTCAAATGTTTGGGATTATTCAATTGGTTTGACATTCATATGTGCATTTTGGGATTTGTCTGCTCATAGCACAAGAAAATGGGCTTTATAATCTACTTCCAGCAAATGTCTTTTTAGAGACTCTTTGTGGGAAACCCTTTTAATGAATCTGACAGTTCCTGTTTCACCAGCCACTTGTGCTGTATTTTTACTGTCTTACTATAGAGTAAAAAAGAAAATAGATTATAAAGACAACTTGAGTCTGTTAAGAATCCTGAGGCGCTCTATTATTTGAAGATACACTTTACTGTTACAGACTAAGAAGTGATTCATTTTACCCAGATAACTCCTGTGTACGTTATGATTAATTACATTAAAAGATATTTTTGCTATTTTCAGACTTTAGCAAATGTACAGTTTTATTTCTGCTGACTATGTAGAGGATTTGTTTTTATTTGGGGGCACTGGGATGACTTTTTGGATTGAATGATTCCTAAAAAAAAGAAACACACTCAACATTAGAAATCTTGTATTAAGCCTTGCAAACTGCTTTATAACACAGCTTGCACTTCTGCACTGCCCTGTAGCTGTTCCCTTGCGAGCTGTAAGTTTTATGGGTTTTTTTGTGAGTTTTCTCTGTAATTCTTTAATGTAAATAAAGCTACTGCATGAAGGGCCAGGTGGCACTGTGGAGCCATTTAGAAAATGGATGCAAATCATGCTTCATTCCTGTATTTATCAAGTAAGTGATAATCATGAGATACCACAGCCAGTCCACCTGGGTGTAATCTCAGATCCATGAGCTGTTTTATATGCTGAGTGGTAAGACCCTAAATTAGCTGTTTTGATAGAACAGCCTGTTGGAAGATGAGTGGATTGGGATGATTTGGGGAGCCACCTTCTCAGGGCTTTCCCCCCCTTTCTTTGCTTGTAAATCTCTGAAAGAATGTGCCTGTTCTTCATATTGATTAGGCACCTGGTCACACAAAGACAAAAGAAAGCCTTTCCATAAACGATGATTACTGCTGGTGCTAGCAGGGCATCAGCCCACAAAGGGTGTCAGAAACTGAAAAATAAAGAAGGTGGAAATGTAAACTAAACTTCTTTTCTTCTGATGCTGGTGATAAATCTTCAGCAGGTAGTGCAATCTGTCATACCAGACAAAAGATGCTGAAAACACATTTCACAATCTTTCTGGACTTAGGTCACATATTTCTGCAGTTGCTTTGGGGCAAGAACAAGAGCTATGGGCTCTAATTTAAAGTATATGAATAGTCACAATGAATAAATTAGTCCAATTCCATTCTATTTTTAAATAACATACAGTTTCTATTTCAGTAAGCCCTGCTGGACTAGGAGCATTTAAGCAAGTGCTTTCAAGGAGACATTACCATTCACACCATACTTTGCTCTGTGGCAATAGGGCACAGAAATCTCTTCTTCCATTTTGTTTCTGTATCTTGGAACTGCAATTTCCTTATTATTTTGGCATTTGGTGGTATGGGAGAGGCAGATGCTCTTCTCTGCTGCTCTGTGTGCTGCAGTGTTTCCATTTCTGCTGTCATCTGATCATGTCCAGGTTTCTTCGGTTGGTCGCATAAAATGAGGTCAGTGGCTTCACAGCAAGGTGTTGTCATATATAATTATTCCTGTATTCTTCTGAAATGTAGGGAGATAATTGCCTTTCAAGACTTCACTGGGAATGGATAGACCCATCTCTCAGCCCCTTTATTATTTCAGTGTAAACATGCACCTGTTGCAGAGCATGATGTAGATTGCAAGTAAACAAGACCTGTGCTGTGACCCGGGATGAGAAGCCCAGTGGGAATATTTCTGGCACAATGGTTTTAGTATAGTGACTTTTACAGCACCTGATGGGGACAGTGGCATAGGAGCTTCTGTCAACCAATTGTGGTAATACCTAGAGCCCTTCAGAGCAATCTTCAACCTGTTCTATCTTATGGTGACTCAACAAAGAGTGTCTAGAGAGCAAAACAGTTGCCAAAAGCTCTGCTACCCTCAAAAATGCCTCTCTCCTGAGAGGAGCTGTATGGTTCTGAGATCCAGCCAAAAATCAGGGCTAAGAGCAATGGAAATGTGAACTAAACTCTTCCTTTTTTTCTGATGCTAGTGGTAAATTCTCAGCAATCAGTGCAATGGCTTTTACCACACCCTTTGATAGAGAAACAGAGAGCATTAATACAGTTATTTTTGTTGGTCAAACTTCAGAAACAGAGAGGTTAAATGAAATGAAAACTAAGTTTTAAGAACTGTCCAGTCTCTGAGTCTTAGCTTTGAATTTCAGAAGAGCGCTCATCTCTTCCCTGCACTTTTCCCTGCAGTGGGGTTTTCCTGCTGGTAAGTGAATAGCCTAGTTCATCTCCACCCCAGCAAAAATTGTGGTTGAGATATTAAGCACACATAGTCATGCTCTCAAAAAGTTGAATTGACTTTATAGTTGGTTTGCATATCGCAGAGAAAAGCAGCCATTTCATTTCTCAGGAGTGTGTCTTGGATTCTTGTCTACCTAGAAGGGTTGGTTGCAGTGTGTTTTCCAAATAGGTTTGAAATAATAGGGCTGAGAAGGACTTTTGAGCTGCATGCTTTTGTGACCTTAACAACTGTAATAATAATAAATGTCTGATTGTGAAATCTTTGCTCATACAAATAGCTCTTGTTTACAGGAGCAAACCTACTGATTTTAAGGATTTATTTGAGAAAGCATTGCTCCTGTGAGTGAACTCTGCAAGACTTTGAAAGCTACATACTATAGCACAACTCATGTGAGATATTTTAGAGTCTGGCCAAAGAACAGAGATGATGACAAATGATATTCAGAAAATAAAGGAGTTCTCTGAGTTTTCCCCACTCCTAAACTCTCTCTGCAAAGAAAATATTCTACCTCAGTCTCTGTTAGTGGCTCTAAGTCAGCTCTGAACTCTCCAGCATTTCTGTAGGACTATCCACCAGATGTCCTGCTCAAAACTTCCCTGCCTGTTTCTTTTCCCTCCAGCCTGCTACATTTTTCTTTTTTTGCCCAAAGGCATCTGTTCATACACATTTTGGGGGCTGGTTATGCCTTTGATATCTGACAACACAGCCTGGCTTATTACCTTGAACAACTGTCCTGGCCTCAGATCACAATTTATTTCTATCTACATCATTTTCTACCTCCTCCTGCCAGGATATTTGAAGACAAAAGTGGCTCAGTATTTAATGACAGTGCATTATCAGTTTTTTCATATCTGTAGACAAATTTAGTTTTCCAGTGCTTTTTCTTTAAGAAATGTTAGCAGTTTTAGAGCTTTGTCAAAGCTGGAATAAACTCTAAGGCCACATGCATCAGCCAGGTCTCAGGTATCAGCATTGCAAGATTCAAGAGCTCTTTGGTATGATTGGATGAGGGTGAGAAAATGGTAATTTATTTGACATCATCTGAAACAGGTGGATCTGAAAAGGACACTTGTACTAAAATAAATTCTAGCTTGTAGTGAATTCACTTATATTCCTAGACCTTCCCTGCTATCAGCATACCAGAGAATCACCTTGTGGGATGAGTCTTCATGGATCTGAATGCCTAAAAGGATATAGGAATTTTGGCATGTGACCTCATGATGTCCTTGCAATGAGGGGAGTGAATTGCACAGGGAAGAAGGGAATCACATCAGTCTGGCATCAGTCTCTTCATTTCATCCATAGAAATCCAGTGCTTTTGCCTCTATGGTTTTTCAGGGAGCTCATGCAGTAGCACAGGGATTTAGTGTTTGGATTCAAATTGCAACAGAGAAGTTTGTTTTAATATCTGTAGGATGATGTGCCTCATGTTTATCTGTCTCTTTACTGAGGCCCCAAAAGTTGTAAGCCTGTTACAGACTCCACTGTGCAGGCTTGGTCTCGAGAGTGATGGGTAGTGAGTCATGCTTACTTGTGATGCTACTGATGTGCCTGGGATGGCCCCTGCTGAGGCTGGAAGTATCATCCAGGACATCTCATGGTTTCTTGGCATAAGTGAAAAAAGAAATATTTGTGCAAAACCAGAGGAACCTAGGAAAAATTATATTGATCAGACAAACTTGATTGGTGAAGCAAGTATTCAGGAAGTTTCTCCATTGTCTGTTATAAGATTTATTTATTTATTTAGTAGCGTACAGTAAGGGGACAGAATTGCAGAAGTGACTGCTTGTATAAATTTGTGTAAAGTGATTCATATTTAGACCTTTCACACTAGTGCCCTAACTTCTATGCTGCTCAGCATTGCCCATCTGGGCAACCACTGATCCCTGTTAGGTTTGTGCTGTCACTAGTGGAAAATCACCAACTCTTAAATCACTGACACTGACTCTGGTGTTATTATTTACTACTTAGAAAATAAGTAATAAACTCTGCCGTCCGAGTTGAACTGCTATGCAAGCTGAGCAGCTCCTCCCCAAGGCCCAAAGAGCACAGACTGATATGAAGATGCAACTTAGCAGGTCATAGAAACATGAGGTCAGCTTTATGCCCTGAGTCAATACAGTTTTATTTGCTGACTGACAGGGGTCTGACAACCTGCTTGGAGATCACCCAGCATCACTCCCTGTTTCATTTTTGTGGAAATAAAGCAAAAAATATGTGTTACATCCCTGTTGTGTCTAGTTATAATGACAGAGAATGTCTCCAGCTGACCAAGGTGTCCTCATTAATGACTGTTCTATATTTAGCCTTTGCAGAGCCCATGTGCCCCCAGTTTAATCAAAGACCTGGTGGCCATGGTAACAACACCGAGCATCTGGGTGTGTACAATTTGCCAAGCACTGGAATAAAGTGTGAGATGAAAAGAACACACAACAGCTTGAAGTGGATTAATGTATTGTTCTTTTTTTACTATAGATTTTGAAGTGTTTATAAGAGCTTCCCAGCCATAAATGCTAAATCATTTTTGCAGAAAAAAGAGCCCTATTAACACAGGTGACAATTACTAATCTCTTTTTTTTGTTGTCTTTTTCTTAATTCATTTTGCAGGTGTATCAGCATTCATACACAGCGCATTATGTCCTCAGCAAAATACCTCATGGGTAAGCAATTTTTCAATGTCTTCATTTTAAAACTCAGCCATTAAGAATCCTGCAAAACAACACGCATTGTGACAAATGGTTTCCTGTGACAGCCCTTTGCAATGGTCTGACTTTCAGCTGCAGCATCCCCTGAGCTGTGTGTTGTGCAAAAGATGACAAAATCTGGAAGCAGAAGTGGTCAGCTTCCCCAGAGAGTCAGACTACATGAATTTTGTATTCCAGATTTGAGGTTTTTGTCTAGAATATAGATGTGGTGGTGTCTGGCCAAGAGCCACTCACCAGAGCATTGGGGAAGAGAAAGCTCCAGGGAGACCTTATTTCAGCCTTTCAGCATTTGAAGGGGGCCTGAAAGGGAGATGGAGAGGGACTTTCTTCAAGGGCATGGAGTGATAGGACACAGCTCGGAACTGAAAAGGGGTACCTTTACATTAGATATTAGGAATAAATTTTTCCTGTGAGGGTGGTGAGGCACTGCAATGGATTGTCCAGTGAAGATGGGGCTACCCCCTCTCTGGAAGTGTTCAAGGTCAGGTTGGATGGGGCTCTGAGAAACCTGGCATCATAGATGGTGTCCCTGGCCACAGGAGGGGGATTGAAACTAGATGGTTTTTAAGGTTCCTTCCAACCCCCACCATTCTATAATTCTGTGATTCTTTGATTCTTTAGCTTTGATTTGTTGCATTTTTTAAAATCCCCCTTTCTACCCTTTGTCTTCATGGTGCTGCAGATTACCTGTGGCTTCAACTCCATCACCCTACCACTCATCTCGCCTGTCTGGATTCTTTAGAGTTTAGCCCTTAGTTTCTACCTTCTTTTCCTTTAAAAGATACCTTTTTTCATATGTAGGCATATGATGGTACATGGTGTTTCTGAGTGACATTTCCATAGCACCAATGGAAATTAATAAGTTACACAGCAAAATTCCTTAATTCATTGTCAGTAAATACAAAGCTAAAAGCCAGGAAGCTTGTGCCAAGTCGTATGTTTTAAGTATCATTATGGTGTTAACTGCGCAGAAATGGTTAAACAGGACAATAGAGTTGTGCTCTGCCGTTTCTATAGAGCATTGCACATGATTCTGGTTATCAAAAATATCATTTTAATACTTTCTTCACTAAGTTGCCATTGCTATATGTTATGGGTAAACAGATAGCAGGTGTTTTGGATCTTTGCAATGGATGGCAAAGCATGCAAAGTTTAAAAAAGTCTGCCTGGTTTGCACACAGGGAGATCATGGGATTACCAGATAAGTCAGGCTGGAAACACTCTACCAACTCCCAGACACCTGCTCAAAGCAGGTTACACAGAGATTTATCCAGCTGGATTTTGAAAACCTGCAGGGATGGGAACTGCACAGCCTCACTGAGCAATCTCTCCCACTGCCTGCCTGTCCTCATGGGGAGAAAGTTTCTCCTTGTATCCAGTCTGAACCTCCCCTTTCAGTTTCTATCCACTCTGTCTTACCCACACTGCTGTATTAAATGGATTACTGTGTCTCTGACTTAGGAAAACACTGGAGCATGTCCTAAAGTCCTGTTGATTTCTGCCTCCACGGGCCAGGGCTTTGCTCCTGGGAGAAGCAGGATCCTCTCCATGCCTGTGTGCCCAGTAGTTCCTATTCCTTTCTGTAGGCAGCTCCCACTGTGCCTGCATACTGTGGATCAGCAGCCTTCTCCCTGGGCAGTCCTCAGGGAAACTATATTTTTTAACATAGGTATGAAGCCTTAAGAGAAAAAGTTCTGGAAGTCAGACATTGCAACATCTACATTTTCAAGTCCCCTGCCCTCTTTCCAATCCAGTTCCTTTTGTGCAGTAACCAGTTTAACCATGGAGAAGTACAGATGCAGTGGCAAGATACAAAGACTTCTCTCAGCACTTTTTCCCCATAAAAAATACTGGGTACATTCAGGTGTTCTTCAAGGATTTGTCTCAGCACACTTGTCCACACACATACAAACCCAAGCCACAAAAAATCAGTGAAAAACCAACAACAAAGCTAAAATAACTTCCTTTGGCTTCTACTTAGTGACAGAGTGACCAACTAATAGTTGGTACAAAAAAAAATGTGAGACATACATGATTTAAACTCTGAGCCCTGGAGCTTGTGCAGCCTGCTTCCCTCCAGCTTGCATCTTGTAATTGACTCACCACAAAAACCCATGAGTTTGAGGTTAAATTATTTCCATGTATAGTAGGAACATGGGAATTATGAGGTTTATCAGCATCAACCATGTTAAAGCTCTAGTGTTCGTGTGTTCCAGATTCTTCAGTCTCTTCCCTTCCCTGCCTCAACCTGGTTTTTGTTTTTCACCTTTGTTGCTGTTGTTGGTGGTTGGTTGGTTAGGGCTTTTTAGTTTGGTTTGGATATTGGTTGGTTTGTTGGTTCATTGGTGCCTTTTTTCCAGGAATTTCCTCCATTTATTTGCTTTTTGAAAACTCCTATCTTTTGGGCAATATATCTGAGAAGTAGCTCATGGGCTGAAAGGGTGTTCAGTAACAGGATGAAGACACAGCATGAGCACATAAGATTTGTATCTGCAGCAAACCTGGCTAAGAGCAAAAAGATTTGACTGACAGCATAGTTCTATTCCAGACAAAACAATGGTGGAAAAAACAGAAGTATCATGCATAGTATACATTAGAAATACTAAAAAATAGCAATACAGTGGTCCAGCAGTTTTCTGCTACTGCATGATCTTCCTTTGTCCCTGAAAACCAGCTTCTTGTTCCCTCCAGCTTTAACTGTGTTGCACACTCAGATGTGGTTCCAGTTGCTTTCCATGTTTTGCTGGGCAGTGGTGCAGGGAGTTGGAGGGTTGGATGTGTCAGGGAAGAAGTATTCAGCACAAGGGGAAGATCTGAAAAGTGAGAGGGTAGCACAAGGAACACTGGCTTGTCAGCATGATGTAGTGGTGGATCAGGAGATCGTGAGGGTTGGAAGGGTCACTGCACCTCGTGTTGGTGTAGGTGTGGTTTACAAAGTTTTGGCTTTAGGTTTGTGCACAGACATTGTAAACCATACAATGTAGCATTTTCATTGATCTTTCAAGTGATAATAGTGCATGTGAGTGGTGGAAAGTGCAGCACATTACCATTTCCCTGAAACATGGGCAGGTATGAGTATATTTTAGGGTGGTACATGAAGAGGGAGAACAGGGGTAAGAGGTGAAAATGATGTAACAGGTGATGAAATATATCCACTGAAAGCAGAGCCTTTGTTGGATGAAGCAGTAAAAATATGCATTGCCTATTTCATATTTAACACAGGAATATTGCTCTGATGGATGTACATGGAGGAAAGTTATTGAGGGCGGGATCAAGCACACTGACACAGCCCAAGGTTCTATTCAGTTTGACGTTCCAGGTTCTTTGGTGACGATGAAATTTGCAACCCACATGCAGCATCCTTGCCCTACACCTGGCAATAACAGGAGTGACAAAATGCTGCACTGAGAAACAATCCTTTTGCCATTTTACAAACTTTTTCATGCATTAATCCTCTATGGCAAGTAGGCACCAGCTTTATACCTCGTTGGTGTGTGCTCTTGGTCCCTTGGCATAACTCCATACCTCCAGCTCAGCAGCTGAGGCAGTGCCTGATGGGGAACAAACCCACTCCCCTCCACAGTATCCCTCCTGCTCATCAGACACTCACTCCTGGAAACAGGCTGTGGCAGTGACTTTCCCTGCACTCTGTCTACCCTGTTCCTCATCCTCAGCTATGATCTGCCTCATCAGACAATTTAGCATTTTGTACCCACTAATGCCCTTGCTACACCCCTGCTGAGGCTAACTAATAAGGAAGCCAATTAACCTAATCTGTGGCATCACTTCTTAAATAACATGACATTAATCTGCCATCATAAATTGTTTCTTAAAGCTAAATTTCTAATTATTTTTGCAGGCTATCCAGGTTCAGGCTATGTCTGAAGTCAAAAGGGGCTTATACCAATGTTTTCCAGATTTCACTTTGAGCTCTCAGTAAGTTTGACAGGCCAATTTGGGCATGTCCTTAGCACATATGTTCCCAAATGGCATTTTAGACAGGACTGCAACATTCTTCCATAAGAGCTGTTGTCAAAGTAAATTCCCCACGTAAGGGATAGCAACACAGTTTAGCTCTCTATAGGACAACTAATAGATGCCAATGACATAGACTCAAAAAACCTGATTAAAAAATTAAAATAAGCCAGATCTCACAGATTTAATATCTATCTCCCTTTTTGTTTTTCAACTCTTCACAGTCTCTTGGTAAACTAGGGGTAGAAACCCCTACTGGTTTGACACATTTGCCTTCTGCTTTCAGTGGCCCGTGGTTTATCGTTTCCGCAGGGGGTGCCAGATGAGATCCACAGTTCTCATTTTCCTGGGCGGAGGTGTGTAGGGGATTGTGTTCAGTTCAGCTTTCCTTCATGTCACCCATTTTTCTTGTGCTGCTCATCCAAAAGTGCGATGCTGGCGCCGGGTGCCATCTAGTGGAACGAGCCTCGTGTTCCCTGGGATGAGCATCTCTGTCCTGTCCCATCTGGTGCCCTCTGAACGCTGTTGCTTTTCAGATATATCTGTGATAACTGCTTGCAGCTGTCTCCATTATAAATATTTTTAAAAGCCCTTTTCACAGCCCCACAGTTACGCTTGCTGCATTGTAATTGCCAACTAGTTGTAATTTATAGGTACTGTGATAGCATCTGCAAGTCCAGATGTGGAACAGGGAGCTCTCCTGCAAAATGCTGAGAAAAAGTGGAACAACAATGCCATATACAGGGTTTTTTCCTAATATTATTTTTCCTAACTTTGGAAAACAAGAATTTAGTAGCACAATGCAGGCAACAGCCTACTTCTGAAATCTAGGCTTGGAAAATTGTTTTATTCCCTTCTGATTTTTAATAATGTTACTCGTACCAAGTCCAGTGTGGATTATTTTAGTCATTCATATCTTCACTGAAATAAGGAAAAAAGCTTAGTTTGCTCAGAGTTTCTATGGTCAGGCCGGGTCTGACCAGAATGTTCCCCTAACCTAATTGCAGAATATTTCTCACCACTGTAAAAGTCATTTTACACCCGTGTGTGCTGCTGGACCACTGGTTTGATCTGGAACTGCAGGTCCTATGAAAGAACTAATTTTAATTTTTTGGTATGGCCAGCAGCAATGTTAGATGTTTTTACAGTTGTGTTCCTATTCCCCAAAATTAAGCCCAGCAAAAAATAAAAACAACATTTCTTCAGACCCCCTAGTGCTCACCCAGTTCTGCATGAACCATTGCCTTCCTCTCACAACCACGTGGCAGGGATCAGTGATAGTATCAGTAGTTATTCCCACTCCTCCTTGGGTTTGTGTGTGAGAAGGAGGGAACTGTACACAGTTATCCCTAAGCAGAATCCATGTTTCTTACCAAATCTGTGTGTTGTGCTCAGAGTACGGAGAGTACAGGAGCACTCGTGGAGCTGAGTCCACTGCAGAGGATCTGTAAAATCCTGCACATGTCCCCCATGCTGAGCTCCAGTAACTTCAAGAGAAGTCCCATGAGTGGAGTGAGTGCTGGAGATCCACAGAAGTGATAACAGGGTGAGGAACTGAGCCAGTGCTTCATTGTGGGTAAATTTTCAAAGTGATATCTATAGATCTCTCTGCAGAGCTCTTGCTATTCTTCCTGCCTCCTTGTTTTACACAAGGGACTGGCAGGAAAGAAATGGACTTTAAAGTTAATTAGAGAAAACTTAATCAGTTTTGTATGTATCCTATTATATTTCATAAGACAACAAGGTTTCCCTTGAACATGCTCCCATTTCCACATTCACAATAAAAGGAAATTGTGTTTCCTTATTTAAAATCATGGATAAAAGAACATCAGGGAACTGATTCTACTTCAGACACCTGCCCATTTGACGAAGGCTGTTCTTTTTTATTTCGGTCTGGCCTGTTATGGCCCTTCTCTGTAGATTAAAGAAACCTCTGTGCCTCAATGTCCTCATGTGCAAATTTCTCAAGAAGAGAAATTGTACTTACCCAATAGAGGTAATATGTGATAATTATTGTAGACAGTGCTGCACAATTTCACTCTTTAACATTTATAAACTTGTACGAGTGTCCACATTTTATTTTAAGAGGGAAAAGTATAGTTTTTATTTGAATCTGATTTCAGCTAATTAAATTTTACTTAGAGGAGCTGAGTATTTTCCCCTAACAATAATCTGTAGAAGTTGAAACAAAATCGTTATAAAAAGGTATGTAAAACCAAATACAAATGTGAAATTTGTTAAATAAGTAGAAAAATGTAGAATGAAGAATCTGCTATTGCTACTCCTTTTCTCTCCTCCCTCTTGGACAATTATCATTCTATAGTTTCTATGGCATTTTGAGATAGTTCATGTAGTTAAGTAAGGCACTTCGGCACAGTGTGGTGGCTTTTATGCTAGACTATAAATAAGAACATCTTCATGATGTCATATGCTTTTTCAGTTGCATTTTGACAACAGAAAAATGGGCCTTGGAATAATTAAATTTGATAGCTTGATCATGGAGCCTGACCTTGCATTCTCTGGAGTGGATAAGAACTTTTGATTTGAGTTTACTGGCATTTGGCTCAAGCCCTGATTGAGCTGTTTGCCTTCTTGCTTTTTATAATCTTCTAAATTAAACACTCTGTAAATCACTGGAATAGTGGTTAAATCACATACCAGCTTACTGCTTATGAATACGTTTTGTACCTCTTTAAAAAGAAAGAGCCAGCATTTAATTAAGCAAAGCCGCTATTTGAGCATCACTCACTTCCAGACAGTGGCAGGTTGAAAGCAGCTCAGCCTCGGAAGGCAGTTCAGGCAGGACTCTTGGCTGTGCTGGTGGGAGGAAATCCACTTCAGCAGCTCAACACCATATCATTTCACCAGGGGATTTGCCACTTGCTCACCCGTGTGGGTCACTGCATAGCATTTTTTTATGCAAAATGTTCCTTTCTTGTGTAGGCAAAGCAATTCTTACCACATGCTTCTTTCTTTGAGAATCAGTTGTGATGTGGGTGGACACCTTAGAAACCATATATAATGATAATAATAAGGAATGGTCCCCCTGAGGGGAGGATTTGATATTAAGAATTAGAGTAATGACTAAAAAAAAAAATAAAATCTTGGGTAATTAACAGTTAGATGCAGATGTTAGCACTTTAGCTGAGAAAAGCCCAGCAACCATCCTCCTTATGTTACAGAAAAGGTCAATAGCTTATGGCTCATCAGGAAATTAAAAAAAAGGGAACGAAGGAAGGTTTGGAGCAAACTCTCCCACAGTGTCTTTCTAAGACAGCACCCCCTGAAAGGGAGGCAGGACTCCTATTAAAGTCTGCTCTTGAATAAAATGTGCTTCACTGGTGAGAAACATATCTGCATTTGAAGACGTTCACATGTCTCAGAGTGAGTGAGCCTCCTCTGGTCCCCAGGCTGTGATGAGCCTCCAAACCACAGTCACTGCCAGAGGGTACACACACATCCCAACAGTGCTCACCAGCGAAAGCTGGCTCCTTGGCATGGGTTTCCCTCCTTACCCATACTCAACGAGGTTGGGTTAGTAGAGAGTTTTGACAGAAAAGGGAAATAAAAGTGGATGAAAGAGAATGATGATGGTGCACACCACTGTAACCACAGCCTGTGCAATTGCTGCTTCCATGCATCACCTTCCCAGGAATACAATTGTTCTGTAGGTAGACTTTTACAGTGGGAATTGGTATTTTTTTGTTTGCATTTTTGTCCTGTTGTTCAAGGTTCTGGAGGGGGTTTCCGCTAGAATAGGAACAAGAAGCATAGATTTTCTCAGGGGGCTGTTCTTGCTCCGCTGCTGTCGGGCTGTGGAGACACCCTCAGCCTGAGCCTTGATTAGTTGTTGCTGTGGTTGAGTGATAAACCCTTTCAGTCTACTTGAACTCTCAGTGCATTATTGTTTTATTGCATAGCACAAAGAGTGTGTTTGTGCACTGCATGTTACAAAACACAGACTCACTTCTTTTATGGACACCTGAATAAAAAGCCAGTTTTGAGAACTTAAACCTGCAAGATTATGGGTCTTTCCTTGCTCTTGTGAGGCTTAATGGGTCCTGGGCTCAGGTTACGTAGTGAGGACTATGTAGGGACCTGTGCCAGTCTCTGAGGACTGTATAGTACCCAACCTCTGAGAAATATAGAGTAGTCTGTACCACATCATCCTTGCTGCCTGTTTCTGTGAACACTCCATAAATAGTCACTAAGCCAATTTAATGGTCTAAAAATGGCTTGTTATCCCAAAAAGGGCATCCTGTTGCCTGGCTCCATCTCTCTGCCTCCCCGGGGAGCTCAGAATATATGGGGAAGGGTATGGGGAAATTTCGGAAAGCAAGAAAGGGCCTTTAGGTAGAGAATGAATGCTACAGTCAGGACTTTCCTTGGTGCAGTAACCACTGAGAAAGTCTCTTTATTGCAAAGGTGATAAAATACCTGTATGATCACCCAAACTGTGTCACACTAGCCCTGATGCCTCTTCACCCCTTACCCTAACGTTTATTGAATGTTCCACTTAAAATTTGAGGAGATAAGACAGGAATAGAAAAGTTTGCTTACCCATCCCACACATGAGAAGAAGATAAGAGGAATGAAAGGACATTCCATATGAAGAGCTGGGAAGGCAAATGTTACACCCCCTTTCAAATGCAAGCATTTCCCCTTGCTTGCCTACTTGAGGTTTATTTGTATCTGTTATGAGGCAGAAATGTACACCCAGGGTGGTATTTTTGTCATTTGAATAAGGAGAGTATTATTCCATCCACTTTTATGCTGTACCTGAAATCAGGCCAGTGGTGGAGTTGTTTAAAAGTGATCATATCACTGTTGACAAGAAATGGAAATAATGGCACTACTAAGTGTATGCCTTGTTAATTTTAACTGATGATGACACAGTCTGTGTGGGGAGAGGCTGTTTAGAAGGGTGTTTCAATACTCCTGAGAACCTACGCACAAATCTCCGAGATCTCTTTATCCTGTTAACAAGGGAAGAAATAAGTTTTGCTCAAAGACTTTTAGTGTTCAAAAAGAAACAGAGAATACTGAGTCATTCTGGTTTGGTTTGAAACCAAATAACACAGACTGTTAGATTAGTTTAGAGCACAAGCCCAAGAATCAATCTCTTGCCCCAATTAAAAGTGTGACCTAACAGCCAGTGAAGTCTTGTTGTAACAAGGCACTTCTGCTGTCTCCAGGAGGAGATCATTTCTGTATCTCATTTTATGTACTAATAATCCCATATTGCTCTCTGCAGGCATCACATCATAGTGCTATGTTTTTATTAGTGTTTGAAAGTCAGACAAGGTCAGCTGGGTGGAAAATGCTCAGGTTTCATCAAAATATCCTTTCCTGTAGACAGGTGGAGTCACGTGAAGAACTGCGTGCATTCAACCCAGGCTCATGGCTGTGAAGTTCTAAGATCATTCTTAAATATCCCAGTGCTTACCAAGTTGTTTCTCTTCAACCTGTATTTTTTCCCCCATATTTTGCATAGCTGATCTTTAGCTAGCTGCAGTTCTGACCAGCCTTTTTTATAGCACTCAGGTATTTAGATTTTCGTTTTTCTGTGCCCCTTCTGTAGACAAATACACATGAAATCCTGATAAATCCAGTGCCTTACCTCATGTCTTGGGTAGTTCTGAAGTCGGAGCTGGCTGAGAAACCATGAATACATGAGTAAGAGAAAATTACTTTAAAATGGTTGTGTTTATCATCTGAATGCTATCGCCTCTCGTTGTCCCTTTAGGGGACAAAATATGACTCCAGGAACAAAAGTCCTTTTTAAAAATGCAATAAAAATTCCCTTGGTCTTCTGTGATTTAGAGGGGTTACATGAGAAACACGATAATGTCAAAATTTTAAAAGTAATGCTAGCAGTATTCAAGGTCCATTTCCACTGTTTGCTTGCTCAGGGAAACCCAGAGATTTTGGCTTGTGCTCCTCCAGTCTGTATCACTGTGACTCCGAGCTGTGTACCAGAGACCAATGCATTTTTGAATTTTTGTAGAGCTTCTATAGACCTTTACTAGAAAGACAAGTCTGTGCCATCGTTTTGCATCATTCCCAATGGAAGCTGATGGCCTCTTTTTCTGACAAGTGATTGATTTTGTGTTCCTGCTTATGGAAGATGATCTTTAAGGTCCCTTCCAACCCAAACCATCCTATGATTTTAAGGTGTTATTAGTAATGTGCAGGCTCGACACCAAATGTTACATTGATGGATGCTTGCAGACACAGGCAGACTATAATAAAAAAGAATCTCTGAGCTCATATTGTTGGCTTCAGTCCAACAGAATTGCCAAATTAGAGACAAATGTTCTAGATTCCCTTGCTTTTTTATCTTTTATGCTCTAAATCCATAGAATTCATTCATCTTGGAGAAGTGGTTGGTGAGCTCTGGTATTTTTGAGAACAGCTGAATGAACTGATGTGTATCAGTTGAAATTAATAAGTTCCAATTTCTTTCATCACCTCCTACTTTTGTTCATTGAAAAATGCTCTAAGGAAAATATGTGTATGTGTGCATATGTGCATTAAATATTTAATAGTGGACAAGCCTAAATGAATGGAAGAATCTTTCCCATCTAATTAAGTACTTTTTTTAGAATTCCAGGAGGATTCTTTTAGTTGCATCTTCTAACAGTCTTAATTCTTGATTATCTCTTCTGGCAAGTCTTCGATTCCCATTTGTATTACATTTTATTCTATCTCACTGCAAGTCTCAGCAGGACTTTACATCTCCCGGGGAGAAATTTTCTTAATGGCACCTGTCTTCTCTTTTCCTTGGTGAATTTTGAAGTAAACAAGTCATTTAATTGTGTCAAGTCATTAAAAACAAGTAATTAAAATTGAGGATTTGCTTCTCAATAAATGGCTCCTACCTCTTGGAAATCTTTCTCTTTTTCTCCATGTCCCTATCTATGGTTCTTTGTGCATTTATGAACATGGATGTTTTACATGCTTTTATTTGGTTTTGCGAATTTTCTCGTGTGTTTTTTTTTTCTCATCATGCATCAGAAAATCTTAAATTTTATGAAGTTTCTGCTTCTTTATTGCCTGTCCAGATTTATTCTCTATGTGGTCATTTATATCTCTTCTTTTCTTTCCTTCTTTCTAAGTGAGAAGAAATCTGTCTTAGCTGCTGTCTGATTTTATTCTATTAGAAGTAGACCTGAAGACATTGAGTTCTGCTGCTGAGACAGATAGTTTAGATAGATAGATAGATAGTTTTTTATAGTTAAACATAAAAAATGTGTAAAGTACTGTGAGCTGATGTCCTTAAGACTGTTTTCTTTCAAACTATTCAGTGCTGGCTTGATGCAGATAACAAGAGGGGATAATTCTGCCTTCCCCACACTTTTTTTTAAGCTGTCTTTGTTTCTTCAACTTTTTTTTGCATATGCTATCGACATCTTAATATACTAATAATATAGAAAATGTTTTCCAAAATGATGGTACTTGCAAGCTAAGGAAGGAGATTCAAAGTTTTTCTCTGTCCAGTTCATATGCATAATTTTGGTTATTTCTTTAGAGGATGGACATATGAGAGCAGCCTTTAGTGCAATTTGTTTTGGTTTTGCTCACAGTGGCAGCATACACAAAGAATTTCCATACCAATCTTGTTGTTTTGTTTTTCAAATTAAAATTAAAAGTTATGGAAACAGACCTTAGAATAACAGCCCAGACACTAACTGCTTTTATCAGTTTCAGACTTTTTCAGTCTGGCATTGTAAAATATTTTTCCTGAAGCAAAGGGAGCCACTCCCTCAATTACAATGCAAAATTTCTGTTGTTTTTTTTAAGTTGCTTTTGAAGAACTTAATATAGAACAGTTTGTCATGTTTGTGCTCAGAGGGAGACTTGGCACCATGAAGTCTCTGAGGGAATCTGGTCTTTAGGAGAAAAATCTCAGAACAAACAGACATAAAAAAATCAGCAAAAACCAATACAAACTCTTCCAAACAATTTCCTCATTAATCACTATAATTTTTGCAGTCAAATGAAGAAAACCTGATAAGATTGATTAGTTTGTTTTATTCTACATATGTGTTCTGAGATCAATTGCAAGCAGAAATGATCTGGCAGACAGCGTGCTGATTGCATTAGGAAGTTTCCTTGTTTGGAAGTTTTGAGGGGAGACTTTTTGGCAGAAAACTTCCTCTAAATGAGCAAATTTCTCAATTTACTATTTCAGTAATGGTTTTTGAGCATTGCGCTGAAGTCACACCTGTGTCTGGAGCAATTTAACAGCCTCGGGTCCAGACAATGTCATGTTAATGTGGAAGAGTTTGTACAGCACCTGCTTTATATTCTGTCTGGCCTAAAACAATGTTATTCCCTTTTTTCCCAGGCTTTAAATTCAATCCTTTTAAGAGATGGAAGAAATAATGACAACCATTTAATAAGGCCTTGCCATTTCTTTGGCTGGAAATTAAGACTGAGGTTCTCTTTCATAAGGAAATAGTGAAAATGGTGTGAGGATGCTGAGAAGCTGGTTCTTTGTCCAAACCAGGAACTGGAGATATACAGCCTGCCTTTGGAATTGCCCATTTCCAAGCTGACATCCTGCACAAATGAGCCCACAAGGGACAGGCTCAAATCCAAACAAGCCCTGATTATGAGGGTCTGGGAGGAAAACTGGCTCTTTGGAGAGGCTGAGATGACCCATAATATTGATTGATTCAGGAAAAAAATACAGAGGGATTTTAAGCAGGCTGTTTTGGAGGAGAAGGAAGGATGTAGCTTAATAGTAATAACATACCTCCCAGAAGGAGCTGACTGGCATGAGATCCCATTCATGCAATGCTTGTAAAATGGATGAGTGCTTCTGGGATATAGGACTGACTATAGGTCTATGGGTATGATTCCCTTAAGGAAATTTTACCAAGGAGAGTTAAAGGTCCAGAATAGCATGAGTTAATTGGAATTGTATTGAATAGATGCTCTGCAAAAGGATTTTTCAGTTTGAGTATCATTAAGAGCTTTCTCAACAAGAGCTTTGAGAGTTGTGCCCATCCCACCCAGAGCAGCGGTGTAGACAACTTATCTTCCTCCTCTTCCTCTCTCTCGGTGATATGATAGCCCAGAGAAATTAAGATACAGTGATTTAAGATACAATTTGCCCAGAGAACTTGTGGATAACTCATCCCTGGAAGTGTTCAAGGCCAGGCTGGATGGTGCTTTGAGCAACCTGGTCTCATGGAAGGTGTCCCTACGTTTGGCAGGGCACTTGGAACTAAATGACCTTTAAGGTCCTTTCCAACCCAAAGCTATCTGTGAATCTATGACAATGGGTTTGGAAAGGGGTTTCTTGGACTGCCAGGAAGAGAGTCCACCCATATTCCACCATGGACCAACCCAAGTGTGTGGGAATCTGATCTTTCATGGTCAGGTCATTTCATGCCACTTTCAGCCTGATGACAGCCTGGTCTCCCCTGGACACTTGTGATGCAGCCCATCTTAGGGTCATTCCTACAGTTTCTCTGAAGCCTGATGGATCAGGTGTGGCAAGGAGGGGTGTCTTCCCTATACCCTTGCACATAATACTGAAGTTTGCTGCAGGTGGGTAAGTTTTACTACTCCAGGGAAGAGGATTCTCTTCAAAAAGAGGATTCTCTTCAAAAGATGAAGCCAAAACCTGCCAAGATGAATATGTCCATCTTTCAGGAGCATTTTTGAGGGCAAGCTAGGATCTTAGTCTCCTTTTATAGGCTGTGGTAGAAAGGAGTAGCTCACAGCATGAGGATGGATGCCTGGCTACCACTTGCCTTGAGTGGTCTGTATCACAACCTGATGTACATGCTGTTACCTGATGAATATAAGGCAGTTTATGGTAACTAGGTCTGTAAATAAGACATCTTCAGACAACAGGCAATTCCATCAGCCAGCCCTTCTATCCACGTATTTTTCAAAAGGTTTCAAGACAAACAAGAAGTTTCCCAGCCATACCCAACAACTTAAGAAAACTCAGGAGATGCAATTCGATGTTCCCTTGGCCATACCCAGGAGAGGAAAGATAACTTTGTTATTTTTTTTTTGTCTGCCGCAGAACATTTGCTGGTAGGTTGAATGGTGTGCTTTTCCTTCTGCCTTATCATCTACCAAAGCTGGTTTATGCAGCATTTCTCATTGCATTAGAGTTTTCCTCTTCTAAAAGATGATGCAGTGAGAAGAACTGACAGGACTTCTCTGAGCTCTGGTCTGAATTATTCGCTGTAATTGGCATGTCTGTCCCTCAGCTCCACCTGTGTTATCTGAAGCATTACAGCTTTAAGTTCTCACAATTTGTATAATCTGTTTATTTAGGGATGGTGTTTCCCTCTCTAATTGTAATTTCTTGCTCTTCTTCTCACCATGGGTAAAATAACTGAAGAGCTAGATAGTTCATTTGACAAATAGTGAAGTACTATTTTTTTTTATCCCATAAGAGGTTTTGATTTGATTCACTGTTTTTCTCTTTTCTTTCTGTACTCAGAGGTTACTCTCTCTTAAGATAATCAAGACAGCTAACCAAGCAGATTGATTCCTTACAGGCATAGGTGACTGGAAACTTAGGTAGCTAATGCATACAAGCTTGAAAAGACTCAGAACAAGTTGTATGGCTAGTCTTTTTATTGGAATGGGAATTTTGTGGCTGCTTTCAGTAGGAGAGGTATGTATTCTCTTATATACCTTACAAAAATTACTTTAGTCTACTCACAAAGATACCTTGTGGGTAAAAACTATAAGAAAAGATGTAATTTTACTCTCCTGACAGCAGCTGTGGGTGACCAAAAGCTATCTAGGTACCCTGTGATACACTTGGACCTGAAGTGTCAGTGTCACAACAACTCCCCCTTGCCCTTCCACATTCTCCTTGCATCCCATCTCCATCAAACCTGTCATCTTTACTGTGAGGGTGGTGAGAAAATGGCACAGGTTGCCCAGAGAAGCCAGGGGTGCTCCATCCCTGGGAGTGTTGAGGCCAGGTTAGATGGGGCCCTGCAGAACCTATTCTAGTGGAAGGTGTCCCTGCCCATGGCAGGGGGGTTTGGAACTAGGTGATCTTTTGAGTCCCTTTGAACCCAAACCAGTCTGTGATTCTGTAATTCAGTGACCTTGAGCACTTCAATTTAAAGTTATCTGCACGAACTTCTTCACAGGGGTCTTGCAGACTTTGTGGGTTTTAATCACTGATACGGAGAGTAGAAATTGCTTTTCCACCTGCAAGAATTATGGAAGGGGTGTGACAATGGGTGTCTTTGCCTTGGGTCTGTTTGTTGTAGTTTGTCTTTGATCAGGAGTTCACAGGAAGTGATATTTTTTCACGTTGGAAAGATTGCACAGAAATCAATTCTGAATATTCCTCTTGCTGCTATGTTTGGACTTGCTACAACAGCACTAGTGCAATGGGGATGTGCAGCCAAGGGACTTTCTGGCTGACAGAGCAGAGCTGGAGTGTAGCTGTGGTACAGCACCAGGTCCCAAAACAGGCAATAAAGAGAATTCAGTTAGTGTCTAATTATTGCATTCAATTTTGTTCTGTTTTGAAAACATGGCCTGGAAAACACTACACAAGAAGGTTTTTTCCTTAAAGGCCAGGCAGGCTTTGGTTCTCTTCTCTGATTTTGGGTGATATTAGCCTCAAATTGCCTTATTATTCCTGTCTGTAGAGCAGTGATAACACCCTTACTTCTTCAAGCAGTTTGAGATCTGTTAATGAGGCATATTGTATACAGACTTTATTAGTATTCTTGTTTGTAGAATATTACTATAGACAGGGTTGTACCCATGTGACTTCAGAACGTGTAATGTAATTATTTGTGATGAATGTAAATACAGTTAAGGCAGTGCTATCTGTGCTGTGATAAAATGACATTATGCTGCTCTGACATTTACCAAAAAAGCTTCCTTTTTCTATATTGTATTTATGTCTTCCTGATGTTCTGCTACAAAATGAAGGTAATGGATGAAAGAACTAGAAAAGCATTTTGATTTTATTGTCTAAAAAATTGGATATTTGGTATTAATAGGATCTTTTCCCTTTGAAGCCAGGTTTCCTATCAGTTGTTATGCAGTTGTTAAACTTCTCTGCCATCATGTTCAAGGGAAAATTATTAGGCAGAAAAGCCGTGGGGTGAAAAAGATGAAATTATATTTTTCTTGTGGCAGTAGGATTCAAAGATATAATTATTGTTTATCACTTGTGGACATCATCAGTGTTGATAAATACAATTACATTGTTTGCCATCCCTTAACTAATTCTTGAGGCTTGAGCAAGTCAGCAGTGGAACTAATATGTTTAGCTTCCTATTAGTAAGAAACAGAAATTGTCACTTAAATACTTGATCTTACCAACACTTGCTAGTGGTGTAGTGTTTACCTTACTGTAAAAAAGGTCTACTGAAGTCTGGCAATAATTATTGGATGATTCCAGGTGAAAGGCATCTTACAAGTTTGTGGTGTATTTCCAAAGCAGGTGTGCTCCATCTTAAACAAGGATATTTCTAAAGCTGAAGTATTATTTTTTTCTCTTTCCACAGGGATCCTCAGGATTTGTATCCCCCTGAGGTCAGCAATGCAAAGCTTCAGTATGCTGGTTGGGGTCCAAAAGGGCAACAGCTGGTAAGAGAAAGAACAAATGTGCAAATGCATTTAGAGAACATGCTGCTATTGCTTGGAAGTAAAGAAAGAATAATTCTTTATTGACTAGATTCTTGATACATAGGATAGATTTTAACATCTCTGTGGAGATTGTTTTATCATGTAATTTATTTATAAAATTCCCAGATATATACATTCACTGCAGAGTATTTGTGTCTAAAAATGCAGAGAAAGAACACTTTATGGAAGCTTTTTGAGAGGATGCACCTGCTTCTCCCAGTGTTGGACACAGGACAGATTATAGAGATAATAGTGTGATTTAGTTCGCATCTCATTGCTTCACAAGGGCATCTTCAGACTTGCAAACTTGGCACTGGGGATATGCTAATATTAGAGGCCCTTTTTGGAGAATGCAGCTCTCTAGAACAGAGTTGCCCTGAATTTGCCCTGTAGTTGTTTGTAAAATAGACAGAATTAGAAGTGTATTCTGGAAAGTTTTCAGAGCTGTTTAAAAAAAAAAAAGAACCAAACAACCACACCACTTGTAAGGGATTCATTATATTTCACAGAGCTTTTCATACTGCAACAGTCCTGAAATCTCCAGTATTTTATCCCTCAGCCACTGCCATCCTGGATGTGCCCATTTTTCAGGGCATGTATTTCCTGTCCAAATCCCCTGGCTTCGTATCCTGATGCAAATCCGATATTAAGGTTTTGCATATTCCAAATACTCTCTACCATAAAGAAAAGAGAAGAAACGGTGGCAACTTCTTTTTTCATATGGAAGTTTTATACCAAGAAATGAGCTTTGAATGCTCATTATAGGAGAAAATCTGGCATGTGTTTCCTGTCCCCTGCCCTCTCTTGGGGATTGTTTGTCTGTATCCTTAACTAGATTGTTTTCAATTTTTTTGATTTAAAAACCAGCAATAAGAGACATTATAATTGCCAGTCTGCAAATCAGGTTGGAGAAAACATAACAGATAGAGGAACGGGGAAAATCTCTCCTCTGCTCCATCAGGAAGATGACTGACCTCAAATCTGATCAGAGAGGAGATGCAGCAGCCTTTGCCTCCATGCAAAATGACTTCTGAGGGGCTCATTGTTTCCATTGCACACATGTACATGCCCCACTTTCATCCTCTAACATGTGCCATTTCAAATTCCTTGGTCTGTTGCCAAAAAGGTCACTGTGAAACACTTTGCATCGATTCACAAGGGTCTGATCATTACCAAGCTCTTTCCTTTATATTCATTGGGGAAGACCAATGGAGCCTCATCATTGGGCTTCTGGCAAACCCGTGATAATGTACAAAGAGTTGATAACACATTATATTCAAAAACAGAATCACAGAATGGGTTGCAAGGGACCTTAAGGATCATCTTGCTCCAACTCCTCTGCCATGGGAAGGGAATACCTTTAGGACATAGCAAAGAAAGCCAAAACAGAACAGCATTTTTTTCTTCACTGTTCACTGGCTCTATTTGAAGTCTAACAAACTGAGTTTCACAATACATAGCAAAAAATACACCTGCTAATTAGAAGCTAATATTGAATTGCATTAGTGATGTTTTCCACTCCAGAAGTGAATCTTCCTTTCTTTAATAGTTTTGCTGTGAACTTGTGTGCCTTCAGCACCTTGAGTCACAGCACATTATTGATTCACACTTGTGTGCATTTTGCCAAGCTGCATTGGTGTACTTAACTTCCACCTTGGAAAGAAGAATTAACTGGTTTCATCCAAAAGTCATGATGACCAATTTACTGCCTCCGTTGTCTTCTCCATCAAAGTAGCATAACAATACAGAAGGGAATAGTATTCATATCAAAATAGACAAATTATATATACAGCAGGCAGTGTATACAGTCCAGGGTAAGAAAAGTCTTCTTTACTCCCAACTTTATCATTTAATGCTGAAATAACCAATGGCACTTTCCACCATATTTTATTAAGGACTTTACTGTGCAAACTCAAAGATCTAAGAATTCCTGAAGACATCAAGTTTAGTACATGTTCCTTCTGTGAGATACACGCTATATATTTTTTAAGTACCTTTAAATATCCGTGTACCTGGTGAATTCCATATGAATCTTGGAAATATCTTGCTACAGTGGATTTGTTCTGCAGGCTTATTTTTTGTCCTCTTTTTTTTTTTCTTTTTTACTTCAAAATACATAAAATTCTTGGCCTGAAATTGAGCCCTATTCCCTGTACTTACATTTGGAATCAAGGTAGTTGAAGAGCACCTCACTGGTAGTTTGAGCAGTATCTTTCATACCTCTAATATATGTGCCTTTTTGCTCTTTTCCTTGCCAGTTTACCTTGGAATAAAATTATAACTGTAGTTTATAAAATAATCAGGCTTTTACATGCGTCAATATAATCTATTTATATCAAATGATCAGCAGAGAATTGCCAGAGAAAACGAAGCTTTAAAAAAATCTATAAGCATTATAAATGAGATAGAGAAATACACAATGCTCACTGTTCTGTACTTCAGGACTAATTGGGTTATTCAGAATATAACTGCCAGCAAAATTCATGTCTTCTGTGGAGACAACATCAAACACATAGAGAGAGAAAAATTAAAGTCTATTAATATTGGATAGCGTGTATGTGTTATTTCTAAATGTACACTGAGTTGTGTTGCAGGAGGAGGGCAAATATGTTGAGTAGGATGGAGAGGAGTAATATACTGGGAACTACAAGTCACCTCCCCTATTTCTAGGTGGTTATGGGGTCAAACACCTGTGAGCATATTTGAGGGTGGTCCTAGAGAAGCAATAAGGTGCCTGAGCCTGTGTCAGCCCTGGTGCTGCACACAGCAGCATCCCTCTGTGCTCAGGCTGCCATCCAATTTCGTGCTGCATCTCCCAGAAAAGGTGGGAGCAAAGGGCAGATGGGTTTTGTATCACCTTGAAGATACCCCAATTTTCAAGAAGTGAAAAAGCTTGAAATCTCCTGGTTTGTTCTTTTTTTGCCAGCACAAAGGAGAGTCAGGGCAGGAGAGTAAAAGGGTTTGATTCCAAAATTTTCATTCTCTCTGTAGCTTCTATTTCATCCCTCCTAGGGGAACTTTGGGTTGCTGTGCCTGACCTCTTTCTCTCTTGCATGTCTAATCATTCAGGAAAGAAACAAATCTGAAACAGGAGCAGCCTGAATGATCTTCATTCTCTGCGATTAAAAATAAATAGTGGAATATTCCTGGGAGCAATTTTCTATTTATCTTGTTTTTCTTTGTCTTTTCTCATTAAATTATATGCCAATTTTTAGATGATGAACTCCTTGGAGCATGGTTCTTGACTTCTTATTAGCCTGTAGAATGCCACACATGCCAACTGAGCCGTTTAAATAATGGCAGGTATTGGATCAGAGCAAATCTATGTCAGAAGATCACAATGCAAAAAAACCCTCCCTTCTGGCACCTCAGAAAAATGCTTCAGCTTTTCTCTGTTAACGAAATAAGTCTTACAAAGCTGTTGGAAGAATGGAGCCCTCACCAGTATGAGCTCCAGAGCCACTAATTTCAGTGCAAGAGGGAACACATTCCCTTAATCTGAGTTTTAATAAAGGGCCCATTCCTCTCATTTGTCCTACAACACGAGCTCTCATTTATGCCTTTGCAGAATGACTGAAAAACACTGTTAAGTTGGAATATCAATGTGATATATTCCCTATTTGTGGGTGTAAATGACCATGCAAAATGTCAGTGAAAAAAATATATCCTTTCCATGGTGCACCTGACCACCCAAACTCACACTTAGTATTCAGTTTCATCAGCCCAGTGGCCTTCAGCATGGTGCTTGCTGTTTTTCTAGTGAATAGGCTGCATTATCCTCAGTTTGTGTGCTGCTTTCCAGCAATGTGAGGATGTGGGTGGCATGACAGGACTGCAAAAAAAGTATTAGGCTGTACCTTTGCCCTGTTCTCGGTGTGCTTATCTGTGTAATCACTCTTAGATTTCCTCTCTTTTTCTCATCATGCCATCTCTGACTCAACAGCTACCCACTTTTAAAGTTTTAATTCTGTCACAAAAAAAAAAGAAATGTTAATTGATCTTAGTGGAATATTTTACCAGTTTCATCACATTACACCTCTTAGAGCAAGGCTCTGCCCACATGCTGAGAGCTCACATGAGGTACCTGTGGCGGTACATTTGCCACAAGAGTATCAAAGCAAAGGTTAATACTTACCATGATCCTGAACTCAGCTTGCATAAAACTTATGTGGCTGACAGGCTTGGAACTTCTCTCTATCCATAAAAATAAGAGCAATGGGAAGAGCTTTCCTTTTGCTGTTTTGCTTGGCAATGTGGCCAAAGTCAGGGAGGGCTTCAGGACTAAGAGACTGTCCAGAGCTTATCTGTAGCTCAGGGAAGAAACCCGAAGCTTTCAGGGGACTTTTATCTAAGCTATCCCAAAATGAGCACATCCAGGTTCAAAACATTTGCCTTAAGGACAAGCTAGGAACATCCATGGGCCCTATTGCCAAAAGAAAGGAGCAAACAGGAGGACTGCTCTAATAAAATGCAGTGAATATTTGTCTTCTTTAACAGCACTAAATACAGTTCACAGGAGCCATTAAACTCCAATTTCAAAAGCAGAAGAATTTCTGCTGTGCTGCTATTTTTTTTTTTTTTTAATCAGAATCTGTAACAGTCCTGACAGATATTAATGGTAATGATGACACATCAGATGCTGGGGGAGGCAGTTTTGCACAGCTTTAGAGGCAGCAGTTATAATTCTAAAAAATCTCCCTCATACATCATAGTATTTATTCTTCAACAAAGAGAAGCATTTTTTGGAAGGTTCTCCTGGCCAGTCCATTACTGTTTACACTATTTCTTTAAGAACCAAAAACATAAAGGAAGAGGATTAGGGTTGCTGGAAGTTTTCTATGCCCTTGCACTTACTGCAGCCCCCCAGAAGGGTCAAAATGGGTTTTTCCAGCATTCACAGGCAATAAGCCCTTCCCAGTGTCAACTCTTTTTAGAGCAGGAACTAACTCTTATTCTTGCAGATTTTGCCACAATTGAGTTTATAATTTGTTCTAAGGTAACAGAAGTTAAGTTTCACAGCAGGTGCAGAAGATGCATTAAGAAATCTCTATTACAGTGAAATGTAAATGCCAGGGGGAAAAAAAAATAAAAAGGAGTGATTCTTTCAGCCTCTGCCATGTTAGGGGTTTGCAGGTGCCCTCAAAGAGTGAATGCTGATGCTGGTAAACACCTTATTGTCATACATATTGTTGTTTAAAAGTGCAATATGATTAAGAGAAATATTGGATTTTCTTCCTGTACAAAACATTTGAATGATAGATCCTGCTGCACATGACCAGAACCTATCCATCTCACCTGTCACAATTTTTTTTTTAATGCTGTCATACAATGTTTTGCCAACTAGGGTATCTAGATGCAAAAACGCTGGTTAAGTGATGACACCTGGAACTAAACTGGAGTGACTCCTCTAATTAGGATTTTTTTCCTCGCCTGAATTTGCGCCTGTCATGCCAGCTTAGTTCCAGGCAGAAGGGCTGCACAGATATCAAGGGAGGAGGACCATTTTCACAGGAGGTACTGAATCATCTGATGTTGTTCCTATTCCAGCAGGGCTTTTGAACTGCTCTATGTATAATTGCTGTAGGTCTATTTGTCTCTACCATTATTTCATAGATTTTTACATCATTATTTTCAAGCTGCTGTTCTCTCACCTTCTCTTTTTTCAATAACATCTGAATCAATATTTAGCTGTGGTCTGCTGTATGTAATTATTCTGGCTTGCTTATCTTGCTAGTTACAAGAAAGAAAACCTTCCCCCCCACACAATGTCTATATAAGCCCTATTTAAGCATGGTGAGGGATATTCAAACAGCTTTTTGCATGGTCCCTGCATTCCAGAAATACAATAATTTCAGCACACTAATGTGCAATCTCTTCCTCATCCCCTTTTCCAGTGTCAGAATATGATTTTTTTAATGGAAAATTCCAGTAAGTTATATTACACACACCCTAAACATCTGGACAGGTTGCTCCTGTTGGGGATTCTCTTTCTTGTCTCTCCTCACTTTATTAAAATTACACTGGAAAAACGTTGTGCGTAGGGTTTTTTTGTTTGCTGTTTTTTTTTCCTTTGATGCCCTACCCAAATATGAGACATAGGATGATACAAGCATCACCCCTGGGAGTGAGACACTGTCATAGGCTTCCTCTGGGACTTTATTTATGTCACTTTGTTTTCTGGTTAAGTTACAGCAATATATTCCTACCTTACAGTGGACTTACAGAATTCATGCATTAAATGTTACAATCGCACTCTGCATTAAGGAAACTGACTGTGTACCTACAACAGGTGTATATATCAATGGATTTACTAGCCTAGAGCAATTCACCATCTTGTTCTGCTACAGGGAAAACACTGAATTCTCTTTCTTTATATGTTGCCACATTTCCTCCTGTGCCACTGAAGCTGCATAAAATACAATATTCCTGGCAGCACAACATTCCAGTGTTGGGTCAGTTCCACTGAAAGCAGTTCCCTCCTGTTACAGAAATTCCTTTAATTTCAGTTGTGCTTTATGGATATTGAACAAGCCCATTTTGTTAAGGGTAGTTTTCATCTCAGAGATCTGACTGCTAGAAGTACCTACTTGTCTGTGCACAAGGGCTCCCAGCGTCTTACAAAACTGTGGTTGGTAGGTGATGTCCATCGAAATAAGTGCTTATAAAAAGTGTTGCATTATAAAAGCTGCTGTTCTGTGCCATGGAAATAGTTACCTTTTACTATAGATAGCGACAGTCATTGCTTATGCCACAAGCAGGACTGAGAGGTGCCACCCAAGGGACTGTGGAGTGTTTCACCCTCAGTTGTGGTGTTGGTCCCTCCTTCCCCAGAAACTGCCATTTGTCAGAGACATGAGAAAGCTTCAGGAACAGTTCTGTCAGCTCTACTCTTCACGTGCTGGAATAGGTGTTGATTGTTTCTACAGCTTAGCTTTTCATTAAAGAGGAATATTGCACTGACTGGCTCACTGTCCAAGATTGGTTGATTACTTGGAAGAATCCTGAGTTCCAGTTGCCAGTTTCTTTATGCTGACACAAGTAATAACTGTGCTCTCCTTAGTCAGGTATTCATTCTATAACACAATAAAACATTTTAAATGAAACACTGTATCATCTCACATTAAATAATCTAATTTATAGTGATGCCCTACATAACCATCAGTAATATTAGGTTACAGAATACAAGATAATCCATTAAGCAGAACTTAAAGGCAGAATCAGAGTTCTATACTAAATGATACATTTACTATTACATTCTTTTATATAACAAGGCAGTTATAAATTAAAATAACCCCATTAGAATACAGGGCAATGAAATCCAAGCAGACATGGTTCTCTTTGTTGAGGTGAAACAAATCCTCTTTTCTTCCCTGAAGAACAGAAAATAGGACAGCATGTTTTTCTTGAAACACATTTTTTAATCTCCTAAATCATGATAATCATTTATTTGGCTGTACTTTGGCAGATTCTAGGTGTGATTAGAATCCGTACATGTTGTGTACTAACCTGCTCACAGAATACAAATGGAAATGCACAGGGCTTGTAAGGATGCAATGCCAAAAATGCAGAAAAGCTTGTAGAAACCTGAGAGGAATATTAATGCACTGAAGGACTTAAGGTGGGGGAATCAAGTGGAAAAAAATCTTTCTGTACCAAATTTAAAAGGAAAAATTTTGTGAATGTGTCTTCATATCATAGAAATATGTCATTACTCCTATAATCCATTATATGGGACTTTATCTCAAATACTGGTTTTGCCAATTTTGGATTGCCTCTAAAGACCTTTAAACACATAAGATCTTACAAACTCTACTGATTTCCAAAGAGGGAATTCAAATGGGATTCTTCCAAAAAAAGTTTCTGAACAAGCCAATGGCTGCTCTCATAAATTCCTGAGCTTAATGTTTTTTTTGCCATATTTGCTCTTATGATCCTGAACTTCACCACTTCGTGGTCTGTGCAGTGTCAGCTGCTCCCAGCTTTCACCTTCCCCTGCAATTTGTCCTTGTTTTAAAGTGTGAGGTCCAGCAGAGCATCTCCCTTCATCAACTCCTTGGCCACCTGTGTCAGGACAATGTCCTCAATGCCCTGCACAAACCTTCTGGGTTATTGTGCCCACATTGTCCACCCTCCACATAATGGTTAAGGTCCCCCATGAGGAGCAGGGCACTTGAATGGGAAGCTTCTTGCAGTTACATGAGAAAGGGCACATCTCCTTGACTAGTCAGTTGGCAGAAGGTGCTCACCACATCACCCGCACTGGTCTGCTTGCTCATCCTGACAAATAAGCTGTCATTTGGCCCTTCTTGCATAACCAGGCAGAGCTCCCTGCATCTCTGCTGTTCTGTCACATAAAGGGGAGCTTCTCCTTATGGGTATTTTGGCCTGTCTTTTCGAAAGAGCCTGCATCCCTCCATCACAGCCCTGCAGTATGAGCTGTCCCTCCACGTCTCTGTGATCATATGGGTACTGTAGCTCTACAACTGCACACAGGCCTTAATGAGATGAGCTCCGTTGGTTAGAGCATGGTGCTGATATCACCAAGATTATGGATTCAACCCCTGTATGGGTCATTCATTTAAGAGCTGGACTTGATGATCCTTGCAGGTCCCTTCCAACTCAGAATATTCTGGGATTGTATAATTCCTCATGTTTATTCCCCATGCTGCAAGCATTAGGGTACAGGCACATAGAAGGCCCTAGCTGTGACAGTTTCCCTGGAAAGATATTAGAGCTTTCCACACGGACTTGTGTGCTCATCTTCTCTTTCTTTTTTGTGCATTGTTTGAGGTGAGCTTCCTTCAGCCCTGTTCGCAGGAGTCTCTCCTGTCCACATCTCCCTTTTCTTGCTAGCCTGGTTTGCCACATCCTCGCCTGACTGCGGACCATCTTCCTCCTCACCTGGTGTTCTGGGTTTAAAGCTCTCCGACCCAGGCAGGACAGAGCTCCCAGCCCCAGAGCTGGGGCACTGAGCTTGAGCTGCATCTGCAGCTCTGTCAGCAGAGCAGAACTCTTCCTCACAGAGCCCGAAGTCATCACTTTCCAGCCTTTACCTTCATGGGAGTCTCCATTTACCAGCCCAGTCAGCTCAGACTCTGCCTGACCCTCCTTTCGTGCAGGATTTCAAAGAAAAAACACTCATTTTGAGATCTCTAGCGTTGCAGAGTCTTCTGACCTTCTCCCACTGCTCTTTCACTTCCTCCACCCATATCCACCTCCTCTAGGCAAGGTGATCATGTCCCCCAGTCCTAGAGAGAACTCTCCTCCAGACTTGGAGAGCCACATCCTCTCTCAGGAGCTCTTAAGACACTGTTCATAGACAGAGAAACTGTTTCGTTATTTGAAGACATGAAGGGATGCTTTTTCATTTATTCTGACTTCTTAATCTCTTTGTTGAACGTGTGATGAAAGCAAAATGAAGTTCTTAATGTTTATTTTACAAGGCATATTGGTAATTTCCAAGAATATATGGCTAAAATCAGGGTATTTTCACAACTTCAAAATAGTGACTCTGCTGCACTTCCTTTTCTAAATGTGTAATCAAGGCCACTGCAGGCAGCAGGTATTTCGTTTCTCTTTTACAGTAATTCTGATGGTTTCCTTTGCAGAAAAAGTTGCATTTCCTTTCATTTCACTGATTTCCATGAAGTTAAGCTGTTACGTCACTGATATCCCATGTGTCCAAGTCTTCGAACCCCAGCGAGAAGTCATGACTGGTTTTGAGGTGTTTATGGATCAGCACAAATCTTATATTCATCAGTCTGTACTACTGTATTCTCTGGCTTTAGCGGTCCCCTGGAGTGTTTTCAGCTTTCTGTCCTAAAAGCTTTCCTGCAGAATCATTTTAAACTGCTGTAGTCCTCACTTTGGTCTAAACATCACCTTTGCCCACCTCTGGGCAGGGTAAAGTTGAATTAAAATAAGTTCTGTCTATTTGTGGCATACCTTCAGAAACTGCTATGTCTTCTAAATCCTTGGTATCTTAAGGAGTTAGTTTCTTACTCTGAATTATAGCCAAGATAAGTCCTGGTATGAAAAACTGAAACTCTAGCCTCATCTGTCAATTATTTATCAAGATGTAATTCTCTGCAGTGTGCTGATTGTGTGGAAGAGTTTCATTGTTTCATCACTGGTCTTAATAATGACATTTTAATTTTGTAAAGAAAAAAAGTTGGTTTAAAAATTCTTTATCTCACTCCATCATAATTGCTATCTCTTGCCTAAATTGCAAACATGAACCAATTGATGGAGAGAATGAAAATATTTTGAAGGTTTTTGTCTTATATCTTTTTTACCACTGCTATCAAACTGTATTTAAATGGCAAGAAGAAAAGCTTAATTAAAATACTAGATCTTATTATGTAAGCTAACTGGCGAGGAGCAGTTTATAATATTACCCTTTTTTGAAGAACTGGTAAGAGTTGGCGTAATCATGTCATATATGCATTAAGAACAACACTAATGACAGAATGCATTAATGGCAGCTACTTGAACACCAAAGTTTGCATTTTATGATGTTCAAAAGAAGAAATTGGCAGAGTATTCAATAAATAATGCATAGTCAATCAGCAGCAAGCTTTAGAACTGATTTTGAATTGATTACACATTTTTCTGCTGAAGTTGATATAAGAGCAACAACAGCAAAATGCCAAGACCTTTCTGGTACAATGCTCATCAGATTTTCTTGATACTGCAAAATGAAAACATAATTACTGTATCTGCTTCAAGGTGCTACATGGCTGAGGATGGGCATGCTAATTGTGTGTGGTACAGACAAGTTTTAACTTGGACAAACAGCACGGAATTTCTCTCTTTACAGCTTTTCATTTTCACAGTACTGATCTTCCAGGTTTCATAAGGCAGTACAAAAACAGAACTGGCTTGAGAAGGGATATCTCCAAAATACTTGGATGGAATTAGAGAGCACTAAAAATGGATAGGAGAAGGGAGAGGTCTTTCTGCATGTGCATCTCCAGGAAGAGGTAGATTGTGGTCAAAACTACTGTGTTCGTGATCTGACACTTTAAACCTCATTTACATGCTGTGACTCTGTTCCAGACCTCAACCAGCTACTTAGCATATAAATAAAGACATAATACTTTTCTACTTCCTGGACATATTGAGAAGCTGTGTGTTTTCCTGAGGCTTTCAGATCAATGTGATGAATAGCACCATATAGATATGTAGATAGTTAATATACGGTTCAGCACAAGGCATTCCTATCACTGACACCCGAATAAAAATGAACAGGAGTATTTTAAGTATCTTACACTGAAGAGTTTTAAAAAAAGTCCTTAATTAAACTGTGGCATTGTTGTGATGGGTTGACCTTAGCCGGCTACCAGATGCCCACCAAGCTGCTCTATCACACTCCCTTCTCAATGGGCCTGGGCGAGAAAACACTATGAAAAGCTTGTGGTGGAGATAAGGACAGGGAGATCACTCACCAGTTACCATCATGGGCAAAACAGACTTGATTTTTCAAAATTAATTTAGCGATTTGCCAGTCAGTTGTAACAGACAGGCACAGTGAGAAATGAAACAAAAATAAGCACACCTTCCCTCTCTCACCACTCTTCCCTTTTCCTAGGCTAAATTTTCTACCTCCTCCCCACGAGTGGTGCAGGAGGAGGGGGAATGGGAGTGGAGCTCAGGTCGTATCACTTCCTCTCTGCTGCTCCTTTCTCCTCACACTCTTCCCCTGCTCCTGGCTGGGGTCCTTCCCATGGCAGACAGTTCTCCATGAATTTCTCCCGTGTGGGTCCTTCCCAAGGGCTGCAGTCCTTCAGGAACAGGCTGCTCCAGCATGGGTCCCCCGCAAGGTCACAGGTCCTGCTCCAGCATAGGCTCTCCAGAGGCTGCAGCTTCCCTTCAGAGTGCATTGACTTGCTCCACCATGGGGTGTATCTGCTCCCCCATGGATCTCCCTGCACTGCAGAGGAATAACCAGCACCACCATGCCAGTCTCAGCTCTGGCACCTGGAGCTCTCCCTACCCCTCCTTCTCCGCTGCCCGTGGTGTCTGCAGGGCTGTTTTTCTCTCACTCCTCTTTCACATATGTAAAACCAGCATTTTTTCCCTTTTCTAAATGCCTTGTCACAGGTACTACCAGCATCCTTGATGGGCTCAGCTTTGACCAACAGCGGGTCTGTCACTTTATAGAGATTTCTTTTTACTGATTCTGCAAAATAAGTATAAGTGTTTCTGAGAGATGCACAGAATTTTAAAATTATTATCTTTTTTTTTATTCTTCAGAGTACATTGTCATGCAAAGTGGCTCAAAAAAAAAGAGCAGAAAGAGAAAAAAAATAAAAGAAATGTTTAACATTAAAAACAGAAAACAATGAAGTATGCTATGTTGGATGAGAAAGGACTAGCATGCTGATTAGTTCTGCTATTTCCCCACTCACTGTGTCTTCCATTTTGTGTCTGATCTTTTTAAGCCTCAAAGGAAGCTTGAACTGATTTTGAATTTAAAACAGTGTCAAGGGGAGACTCTATGCCTATCTATACATGAAGGCCAGTTTTTGTTGATCAAACTCTCCATGTTAAATGACCAACCTCTCCATGTTATCAATTCTCTCATAGATAAATCCTGTGGGCTCACCTTGCAGTGTGGAAAGCTACCTTTTAATGTGTAGGAAATATTCACACTTCTCCATGTGCTGATAATTTAAAGTAATAAGCATCCAGGCATTAACTTTATGCTTGGAGATGCTAAATTTGAGTGATGCAGCTCATTCAGTTGATAAGTTATACACGTTAGAAATGGTAGGGTAAAGAGAACATAAACTTAGACTGCCACCTTACTGCTGGAAAATAAATAGGAGCAGTAAAAATGCAGATTAGTGCACATGAATTTATTTTCCTTTGGTCTATGAAGAAATAGAAATTTCACACACCTCTTTGGCTGGAAGGAAGGTGGATTGAACAACTGTAAAAGGAGATGTAGTATTCATCTGCTCAAGATAATTGATCACTGTGACTTTTGAAGTGGTCTTAGAGAGATTATTTTCATTGCGTTCCTGAAGAGGTCCATAAATTAACCCATTTAAAAGTACCAGTATTTTAATTATTGCAGCATAATTACTTAATACAACTCTGGGTCAGTTTGGTAGCGAGCACCATTTTAGAAGCCCTTAGGCAGTTGCAAAAACATTTTAAACAAATCCTCCTTAAATCAATCAGTGTCATTAAGGCTCTTGCATGTTTGAAGTGAATGAAGTTTAATTTGTTGTTAGTTCAAATATTTACCTTACTGTATAAATTTATATTCCTGGATACTTAATCTTTGTCTTCTCTTCCCATCTCAGGCTTGTGGTCCAGTCTAGTACTTTTTCTCCAATAGCTGTGTCACACAAGGATGTCAAATGATTTGAAGTAATCAGCTCTAAAACAAGTTACAAACAGACAGAGATTTCTTCCCAGACCAGAGGAATTAAGGGTGTGTTGATACCTGAGGCTAAAGGGGTTATATCTGAAAGTTTCAGGTGACATCCTGAGCCACATAAAGCCAACAGCAAAATCCCCATTGATTTTTATTACCCTGGGATTAAGTGAATGCATTTAAAACTCCCCAAACTTTATCTTAATCCCCTCAGATGTTCTAGTTATTTTTGTTAAGTGTTTAATCTTTTGAGCAGCTCTTACAACATCCAGCAGGAAGAGAAGGAAGTTCTTGGCTTTTGTTAGATCCAGTGGCAAGGTGTTTTATGTGTTAAATCTGATTTCATATAGAAAAAAAATATTATGGGTTTCTTACTTTTTCCTTTTTTGAAAGGAAAGTTTTCCTTTTTAGTGTGTCCTGTCCATTATTGTGTAAAAATTAAGTCTTCCTAGTTTATTCTGTAGTTAACAATTTCTGTTTTTTTAGTCTATGTATGGATGCTTCCATTCTTTTTACTTCTTTCAGAATGCCCTCTTTCCTCTGCATTGAATGTGTCATAATGAAAACAGACATGGTATCCAACATGGGGATCTTCCTGACTTAGCACCGATTGATTTTCCATGCCATTAGTTGTGTTCAGTGTTGGGTTTTAAGGCACATATATTGCAAGAATGTCTTGGGTAAAGTCCTGCTCAAATATGCACAGCAAAAGAGAACACACCACAAATTTTGGCTCTGGTCTTTATGTCCTGTATAGAGAGGCATAAAACTCAGCTTGACCCCTTCTGTCATAATTCTACATTTGACTAGAAACAAGCAAGCATAAAATAATGCAAAAGTGGTGTCTGTACATATTTTTATTATTTTTTCTTTAGTAAAATTTCCTACCCTCTAATTAGCTGACAAGTTTGATCATTTGATAGAAAGCACTGCTTTGATGTCATAAAACTAAAACAGTAAAGAATATTATATAGGTATTTCATAATATCATCAAGTATCTTACTAACCCAGAATGTGAAGTAATCCAAAGACATTTCTTTCTTGATGAATAACAGGAAGTTCAAAAGCTTTTTCTTAATTTATAAGATACGTTACACAGAAATCTTCCTTGTGCTGCTTCAGTTATCTTTTATCTTGATTATGGTTGACATTTTTAGGGTACAAGGCACTGTAGTAAGGAGCATAATTTTAAATTCTCTATGAGGTGCTGCAGTTTGGCTCTGAATTATACGTGTAACAGTTTGAAGTCAGAGCACTGTATTATTTTTCCATTGCAGCTACCAGATACCTCACACAGCCTGATTAGTGCAATGAAGCTTTGAAAGACAAAACAGAAAATATTGCAATGCTTTACAAAGGGAAGGGCAGGAACAGGTTGTCAATCCACCTTCTTTATTTTTTCCTGTGAACTCATATAAAATTTAATCCAGTACAAAGTATTGCGAAACCTTCTTTTCCTGGAAGAATCTGGACAAGGGAAGGGTTGCATCACTTGAATAACTTCTCTTGATTGTGTGCTTCTCACAGAAGAACTCCCACCCAGGCACCCCACCCACATTTAGCACTCAGACACAGACATTTGGATTTATTTGTGTCCAAAGTATCTTATGCTTAGTCCTCTTGATTGTTATGCACATTCAAGCTTCAACAACCCTCCTATACCCAGACTAGCTAACACTTAAAATTCTTTACTTGGAATTCCTTATGTGGCTCTTCTATTTACTAAAATTCAAGGAGAATGTAATATCTTTCACAAATTTTTTTTTTTTACCTTTAAAACCTATGAATTGAATGCAGCTTTTCTTAGTTTAAAAGGAAGAAGGAAGAGCAAGGTACAGTTTCAGTCATAATTTTTACCCTTAGCCAAACTCGCTATAACTGCTGCCAAAATTAGATTAGGATCTATACTTTCTTCTTGAATCTTTCCAGCTCATCTTTAGGTGAAATATTTACTGCAATAGGATGTGAAACAGATGCTGAAAACAAATATTTTTCCCAATTTTATCTTTTCATGACATAAGAAATTACATTCTAATAACGTGGTAAAGATACATAACATTTTTTCTGGTATCTTCAAGTGTATAAAAACCCATCTATAAATATCTACTAAATTACATTAACAGTTTGTCTTTCAGTCTAAATAGCTTTCTGGTACCCTGTTCAATACATCTTTGCAGTCTGAATACAGTTTAAAAATATTTTAAAGACAGGGATGGGGAGCAGAATGAAGCTCCCATAATCCAAGGGGAATGGTTGGTGACCTGCTATACCTTTTAGACACAGACAAATCTAGAGGGTTCCACCCAAGGCTACTGAGGGAGCCAGCAGAAGCTCTCACTGAGCCACTTTCCATCATTTACCAGCAGTCATGGCTAACTGGGGAGGTCCCAATTGACTGGAGGTCAGCAAATGTGATGCCCATCTATAAGAAGAGATGATTGTATGAGGTTCAGTAAAGTCAAGTGTCAGGTCCTCCACTTGGGTCACAAAAATCCCCTGCAGTGCTACAGGCTGAGGAGAAGAGCAGCTGGAAAGCTGCCCAGTGGGAAAGGACCTGGGAGTGCTGGTCAGCATGGACTGAACATGAGCCAGTGTGTGCCTGGGTGGAAAAGAAGGCCAATGGCACCCTGGCCCGTATCAGAAGTAGTGTGGCCAGCAGGACCAGGAAAATGATTGTCCCTCTGCCCTCAGCACAGGTGAGGCCACATCTCAAATCCTGTGCTCCGTTCTGGGCTCCTCAGTATGTCCAGAGAGAGGCAACAGAGCTGGTGAAAGGTCTAGAGCTCAAATCTTATGAGGAATGAGTGAGGGAGTGGGATTGTTTACCCTGGAGAAAAGGAAGCTGAAGAGAGACCTTTCTTCAACTACCTGGAAGGAGGTTGTAGTCAAGTGGGGATCAGTCTCTTCTCCCAAGGAACAAGTGATAAGACAAGGGGACAGAGCTTCAAATTGTACCAAGGAGGTTTATACTGAATATTAGGAACAATTCCTTCACTGAAAGTGTTGTCAAGCACTGGACCAAACTGCCTGTGGCAGTGGTGGGGTCACCATCCCTGGAGGTATTTGAGGGATGTGTAGATGTGGCACTGAGGGAGATGGATAATGGTGGACTTGGCAGTGCTGGGTTAACAGTTGGACTCGATGATCATAGAATTGCAGAGTCATAGAATGGTTGGTATTGGAAGGGACCTTAAAGATCTTAAGGGTCTTTTCCAACCTAAATGATTCTGTGATTCTATGATTCTACATAGAGCAGGATGAGGTTCACCAGCTCTGTGAGAAGATGTTTGTGGAGGCAGGTGGAAGTACCCAATGGCAATCTTTGATGTGAGCCTGTCCTTGGCTTCCCAAGGAGCTGTGAAATCCCATGATATTTTGATCAAGCAACCTTTCAGCAACCTAAATCCACTAGATTTTTGCAACAGGAGGGGGGAGGTTTCCAAAGATGGGCTGGAGGTTATGGGCAGCTGAGTTCATGCTGGCAGGGGGGTGAGACCCCATGGCCTTTGTCCCATCCACTCTGGCTCCTGCAGGAAGGTGGCCTGGGGACAGGGGAGGTCTAGCACACCCTTTGTGTCCTTGGAGCATGAGCTCCTGCTCCCCAGCCGAAACACCAACATCTTCATGCTTGGTTGGCCAATGTGGTACAGTCACATAGTCTGTCCTTATTTGATAGCAAAAGTTGTCTCATTGGATCCAATTGGATAGATTCAGATTTATTTAAAAGATTGACAGCTGTATTTTAAGGAAGCAGGAGCAGATGGAAACAAGCAAGAAGCCATTCTCAGTAGCAAGTTCAGTCACCATGTAGCATCAACATCAGCTGTGCAAACTGCTACTGTATCCTGGACCACTTTTTCAAAATTCTGGGTGATGGCATTCTTCATCTCATGCCTTCTGACTGTACTGTTCAACTTCTGAAACGAAGACAGGACTGAGGAAAATAAAACTTGTATCGAAGCACCAAGGCTTCAATTTGTTGTAAATTAGCATCTTTCTATTAGCCGATGGCATTGGAAGCAAGCTGTGAAAATCCTTTTTGGACAAAAGACACTATAAAAATGTGATATGTGATTTTGTACTGCCAATTATTGTAAAAGCAAAATGCAACATTTTATAATGGAGCCACTGCTTAATGCTGTTCTCTTTTTCTTTTTTCCCTTCAAATCAGATATTTATCTTTGAGAATAACATCTATTACTGTGCTCATGTGGGGAAACAAGCCATCCGAGTGGTCTCCACAGGAAAGGAAGGTGTTATTTTCAATGGGCTCAGCGACTGGCTGTACGAAGGTAGGACATGACATTTAGGGCAGCAGTTAGTTATGAGCTTAAGTTACACCCTAGAATTACAGAACTGTCTGGAATTAGACCTCCAGTATTGCATTTCTGGGAGCTGGTGGACCACAGAGCTGAAAATCTACTATTCTAACAGTTGCCTGATGTGCTGGACTGAAAATAATGTGAAATGATGTAAGAATTCTGTTTTCAGGCTGTTTTCCTTCCCTTAGTCCAAAGGTAATAAATCACGGAGCTTTAATGAACAGAACTGCTTCATTATTTAATGGCACCTGCAATCACTCATAGATGTGCCAGTTTTCAAATCACAGGAAAGGACAGAATTGGGGAGGGAAAAGGGTTTTATTTTTAAGGGAAGAAGTAAGGAAACAATTTTACTTGATTAGCTGTTTTCCACAGCACTAAGGTGGACCCTGAAAGCTGCCCAGATCTTGCTACCTAAAAAAATTCTAAAATCAGAGAGGTTCTCCCAGTAATTGGCTTCTTTCCCTTGAAAATGAGCCTGACGGGGTAGAGGGTCATCTCTGGAGCACTGCTATACTTTGATCCTTTCAGCTGGGAAATGGCCATTTAGGTGTCTGTGAGCAGCTGCTTTCAAAGTCATCTCACCTGCTCCACAGCTTAGGAAAGGATCCCTGCTATCCCCAGTTCTTTTGGGCTTTTAAACTAATACTGTATCAGAATTAAAACTGTAATATATACGTGTATATGTAACAGGCACACAACATGCATCCCTCTCTGTTGCTGTCTGATGATGAGGGCAGTTCCTTCTCATAAGGATCCTGGGTTTTGGACCTGGCAGGGTCTCTTTCCTGTGACACAGTTTCCCTTTAAAGTCACACTTTCTCCTACAGCTCCCATCATAGTCCAAAGGTTTTCTTACCTCTGTGGAGAGGAAGTTTCCAGATGCATCTATTAACTGTGTTCTGTTGGCTGCTTCCAGTTTTCTTGAGGCTTAATAGAATAGATTAGGACACAAAATGCCATTAGCCATTAATTGGGGTAAAATATGCATTGCTCCTTAAATTCCTCTGTATCACAGCTAAACTGAGACCGTTTAACCCAAAAATGAGGGAATTAAAATAAATTACTTTATTTGGCACTCCCTAAGACGCTGATCTCTTAAATCAGTGTACAAATTCATCAAACACATCCATGGAAAAATCTGATAGCATTTTATTACTTTTGATATTTATACAGTGTACCACAGAATATTTACACGTAAATGTCCTCCTTGTGAAGGACACCAGAAGAGTGGCTAATAAGTTCCAAAATGCTGATTTTCTTTTGCTTTTCTTTATGTATTAATTTGCCACTGAAGTTGTGGGCAGGCCTGTTTGTAGGTCAAATGTGCCTACTACTACCCATGTTATGCTGATAAACATCATTTAGTACATAAGGTCTTCTTGTAGAGTCCCACACACAGCACCACGCTGAGAGGAGATTGTCAAGCCTGTGAACTGCAAGCTCACCAGCAAGCCCATGATGACACTTGTTTTGCTGACACACATTTTTATTCAATTATGGGATTGCTTAGGCTATTTCTTGGCTGACATTGACTTTCAGGTTTGTCCTTTATCATGAACTTGCTTGTTAACTTTATGATAATGTGCTAAGAAATGAATGTATGATCAAACAGTCTGGTTATCCTAAGCCAGGTTCTGTAACCTCTCTGTGAGGCACAAGGAGATTAGCACGACTGAACCTGCTATTCACTGGGAGTATGTTTGAAGAAATTAGGATCTAACATCCCTTTGGAAATGTCATTTTGTGTCCAAATGTAGTTTATATTGAACTAAATAATTCCCTTACATTACAAGCAAGATGTAGAAGGTACTACTGGACAATCTGACATAAACATTACTAAGTAGTGAGGTGCAGAATCCAAAATCAGCTGCAGAGATGAACTGTGTGAGCTGAGCTCCTTCTCTTGCACCACATCACTTGTGAAATCCTCATGGAGGTAAGCCTGGGACCAGCATCAGGAATGAGGACTTGTGGCAGATGCTTGGCCAAGCTGTGGGGCGACAGTGTCAATGATCTACCATGTTCAGGTGCCAGCTGTCTACATGCATGAAAGGATGGAGCAGGATCGCAGAAGAAGTTGGGCATTGCGTAGTGGTAAATGGATAATGACCACAGAGAGATGAGTGACACCCCTCCATTGGAGTCCATGGGAATTCAGGCATCATTGTCAGTGGGGCTGAAGCTTTGCCCTGGCAGCAGCTGGGATGCTCTGCCAACACACCATTACCAGCACCTTTGTTTTTCCAGATTCTCTCCCTTTCTTGGGTGCCACCTCTTCAGTGGGATAATCTGGAACAACATTTTAAATCGATACCTCCCTGACTCAAAATGCATGAAAACTGGGCAAAGACTGAAATTTTCCATCCCAGGACTATTTTTTCTCTTCTCACACTGTCGTCTGTAGACAGGCCTTCCCCACCTCCCTAGAGGAGCTGGGTGGGATGCTCAGGCCCGTGTTTGTTTGCACTGCTGTCGTCTCAGCAAGCCACCAGGATGGATGCTGAGCATATGCAGAAATCTGGTTCCATCTGTGCAGCCATCTCCAGCAGATAGTCTGCAAAGGAGCTGCGAGAAACGGGATCACGGAGAGTTCAGCACACTCCTCTTCCTCACATGCTCTTTTTGTTACTGAGGTTCGTGACCCCTGGCAGCGACAGCAGAGCCTCCTCGCAGCACCCACTGGGTTACTGTGACAGATCACAACCTCCTTCCCACTTTCCCTAAACCCAGCACAGAAAAATAACAAAACTTGGTGTTTTCTACTTGCAGATGGAGATGCACTTTCCATCATCCATGTCTTCTATTGTGTGTAGTGGGAGCACATCAACAACAATCCTCCCTCCTGTTTCTGAGAGCTTTTTCCACACCGCACTCTGCAAATGGCAATGCCAGCTGTGCCACCCTTTGGGGTAACTCCTGACACTTCATATGAATGGTAGACCCAGAGGAAACACTTTTCCTCGTAATATCATTGCTTTTGTAATGACAGAATAGATGCTCTGTACTATTAATCACAGGTTTTTACCAAGTCCAGAAGCAGAGCAGATCTAGAGTAGATTTGACAGGCTTTCTGCCCTGGAAAAATGCAGAAGTTCATTTCAATTCAAGTTAAGCTCTGCTTTTGTAAATCTGCCAAAGGGGAAAAAATTTCTTCGAGGTATTTATGCTGATCTGTAGACTTTTGATAATGTAGTGAAAAACATTTCAAATCAATCAGAGCTTAATCTACTTAGTGCATTTAGCTGGAAGTTTATAGATACATAGATTACTGTAACATGAAAGCATAGATTAAACATGGGGTTTATTACTAAAATAAGCATCGACAATGTTTTCATAGTTTGACTTAACATTTTCAGAGGTGTGCCTGATAGATGCTTACACTAAAATGGCGTAATATCCTATAAAAGAGAGTTTAAAGTTCTGCAGCTGAAATCAGCTACACATTTAAATGCATAGCAGCAGCAAAGAGCGGTTTATATTTCAGTTTGCTGTATGATTGTTGTTGGTTTGAGAATAAGTTTTAGCAACAATGAGTCTTAAAGATAATTTTAAAACCAGTGCTGGTGTAGCACAAAGTACTTCCAAAGCAATAGGATAAGAGTATTTATATGTTCTTTATATAAACAGTATTTTTTTAAAAGTCATGTACATTTAAAAAGTAAAGTGCAGGTAAAATTCATTTCATTTAAACACTTCATTAGGGCACTCTTTCACAGAAATTAATTCTCTCATGGTGTAATTAAAGTACCTTTGTTTGCCACCAAGCCCTTGGAGAGGCTGTTCAGATGTTGTGAGGAAGGGTGGCGGCAAGGTGGTCAGATGGAAGTCACCTCTGTTATCTCATTAAGTGACAAAGAGAAGGTTGACGTGTCCATGTTTTGCAGTTTGGAAGTTCACTGAGTTTGGGATTGTGTGATGCTGAATCCTGGGGAATGGGGCAGGAGGAGTTCCCTCCATACCAGCACATCCCTTTATCAGGACAGGGACCTTCTCTGGGATGGCACTGCTGTGAAATCCTAGTGTGAGTTTCTTTGGTAAAGCCTGTGTTCACCAATATAGGTAGATATCTTCTGAAGTCATGTTCTACTGCTAAGTGTGTGCTTGAAAATCATGGGGGAGCAGCCTGTGGCACAGTGCTGCTTGCTGCTGTCACTGGTGGGAGGGGAAGGAAGAATTTTCACCTATAGATGGTTTTATCCCATCCATAAAGTGTGAAACTGAGGGGTTTCCTTGTGTTTTGTTGCATGTGCCCTCGGCTGTAGGAGTAGAAACCAAAAAAAAACATAGAAACTATTTTGCAGCTTGGTCTGTGGGACACATTTTTTGGTTTTAAGGACTTTGGTTGCAAAAGTAAGAATTGCATGTGAGTTACTCCCTCATCTCATGTCACTGTCAGAGGATCAATCAGAAGGGCTTATCCTGGAAGTCTCTAAATATAAATATCATGTCAAAGCAAGCATCCCCTTTCCAAACTTAGTCCCGAAACCATGGATGTGATGTGTCATCTGGAAGTCTTCTCATCCCCACGTCACAGAAGACACATCTGGCAGTGAAGCCCCAGCCCCAGCTCCCATGACAGATGTTTAAAACTCTTACACAATATGAGCTATGCTTTACAGCTGATACTCTGCTTTGTTTAGCTTAATGCACAGTGGCATTGCAGTGCTTTATTTTTGGCTAGGAACCAAAAGGAGGCTGGAAAAAAGACTCTTTTTCAGAGATGATTTCTATGCCTTATTAATCTTCATTTTGTCTACGTTTTCTGTGATCACCAACAGATCCTCTTATGTGACTTCGCAGTGACACCTGGTGGGAGAGGCCAGGATGTCATCGTCATTAAGACAATGAAACTGCAGAATTTTTTGCTGCAAGATCTAGTGAAGGGTCTCAATTTCCCCTCACATACGTTTCCCTGAAACTCTCTCTGAGCTTATGGGAACTACACATCCAAAGCTGATTCATGCTAATAGTGCTTCTGTTCCTTTCACAGACTTTATAAAGAGAGGAAAGAGAACACAGTAATAAAGAAAAATCTTTTCCATAATTTAATCAGCATCTCACAAAAAATATCAGAGGGTATATTTAGAGCATGTGTGATTGGCCTCAGAAGAGCAGCGCCTGGTAGGAGCTGCCAAATCAAATATCAGTTATTTTGGGCAGTATCTCTTATGCTTATAGTATTTCAAGCAAGTTAAGTAGACATATTTCTTAAGTTTAGAAGTATTAATTCTGGGACTCTGGAAGTGGTCTCAGTGCTGGGAAAATGCTCAGTAAGTCTGCTGAAGCAGTGCCTTAGCTAATTTGGCGGTGTGCTTGGTTTTTCATTGTATAATATGAGAACGCTGAACTTCTGCTTGGAAACAGGAGCTTTGATGATCACGTTGTACCTGAATTTTAAAAGGGACATTCATAATTAGGCTGAAAGCAAGTATCTCCTAAAGTTCCTGTTCGGTGCCACCAGAGAGGGAGATGACATATCCTAATATTTCAGACTCAGGGCTAACCTTTCCCAGTAATTAGTAGCTCCAAGACCTGGTGGGGGAGGATGACATGAAGAATTAGACTGAGTCATCACTGTATTTTTTAAGATACTCTGGATAAATAAATCTCTTTCCATGCAAAAGCCAGTGCTCCAGACAGTTAAAAAGACCAGCTCTAATGGGACTATGAATGATTCCTTTTTGACAAGATATGTAAAGAATCATTGGGACAGAAAATACAGATTTTAACTTGATTTTAAGAATTTTCACATTTTCAGTTACAAAGAAGATATTTCATAGACATGGATAATTTTGCTACCCTACACAGCTGTTATGGGGTACAGGAATTTGGGAAACACTTGGAACTGGGAAATGGCATCAGATAGGACCACGAATGCACTCCAAATCTATAAACCATTAGTTTGCCCTCAAGTACATGCTGATGTTTTCCAGAATTTTTGGGGAAGCTGCATGAAATTTATTCCCTTATTTGTGTGCATGTTCAGATGAAGTACCAAAACCAGTGTGGGACTTCAGTGACATTTTCACCATACTAAAATAGCTAGTTTTTCTCTGTTTTACATATTGGATGTCATTCGGTGTTGCCCATTCAGTAAATGAGTTCCTGTATAGCACCTGGGGCTGTGGAAGTCCCAATTAGCTATTATTTAGCTGCCTATTGAAGGTGACTAATTTTTGTGCACCTTTGTTTGCATGCCCGTTTGTACCAAATGGGCATAAAATCTGCTCAGCTTGTTTGCAGTTAAAGTAAGAACGAAGAGCAGCTTTTGACCTCAGCCACGTGTTTGAAGTGGGTATTTCCACCGTACATAATTTTTTTGCAAGGAAGATGAACTAGATGCAACATTATTTTGTCTTATTCATGTTAAAACAGGAAAAGAGAGTCTTAAATTTCACTAGATAATGTCATGAAAGATTTGGTAGAAGTTCCCTCACCCTCTGGCTTTGGTGGAGGTTCCCCTGCCGCAGGGAAACTCACATTACAGATTGCATCACCAGAACAGGCTTCTGACCCTTCTCAGCTGGCAAAGGTCAGGGAAAATTGAACCCGTTGCAATGCACATTGTGAGTGCCTGCCTAGAAATCAGCAAGCTTCTGAAAACTTTAAAATGGGCTGTTACCTGGACTGGCTTCAAAATCGAGCGCTGCACCACGAGAAACCCTGCCAGCTCTAGCCCAGTCTTTAACCTTCCCTTTCTGCAGAAGGTTGTTTGGAAGAAGGCTGCTGGCCAAAACCAACACCTGTCATCTTCTAATTTTTGGATCACCATCATTCAGGCTTCAGGATGGCTTTTGGAAGGAAAACAGAATGTTGTTTACTGTGGCCAGTGGTCTCCTTGGGGCGGTGGAAGGAAGCCAATTGTTCATCCTGATGTCACTGGTCAGCCAGTAGCTGCCAGTACCTTAAGAGGTCTTCAGTGAGTGAAGTTGATTTTGTTTGCCCTGAAGCGCTGGTAGGTATCACAAAATAAGTATTGTACCACTTGAGTCAAATATTTCCAAAAAATGGTGTATTATAAGTCACATAACAGAGCTATTATGGTTTTCTATTTGTACATGAGTTCTATTTCTCTGCACCAATTTTATTACACTGGCCTTGGGTTAAATTGTCTATTGGAGATCTGTGTCCTCATTTTCTGATTATGCTGGTATTTTTAATAACTAATTAGTATACCAGCACTTTAAATATTGCAGAACAGATTTTGACCTATGCCATGTTAAGTTAAAGTCTGGACTAACTCCATGAAAGCTAATTGTGATGCTCTGGATCTGCAGCAGGATACTGAATGCTGTAATATCCATGCTTTATATCCACTATCAGGGTTTCAAAGGAAATATCTTTAACTGATATTGTTCCCAGAAAATAAAGTGTGGAATATTAGAGAGTATTTTCAAATTCATGTAAATTTGAGAGCTATGCTTTTCCTGCATAGAATCATATCTGTGGTTTAATAGGATAAAACACAGAGAATGTATTTAGGTGATCATGTTCACTGAGGGTAAAACAAAAACGCATCATTTCAATGCTGGTAGAATGGAGCCTGGGGCCTGTGACACGAGTAAGAGTCTTCCAGGTTGTAGAATGTTGTTAGAGAGTAAAAGAATTGAATTAATTTGTCCAAATCTATGTACAGTATTACTGGGGGGAAATACAGCTGTTAGGGCATGTTCCAGGGATACTGTAGGGACCTCTGTCCTGGGGGATTTTTAAAAGTGAATTAGGCAGAATTTTGTTGTGGTTTGCTGAGATAAACATCAATCTTATTTCAGTGCACTGGGGGCGTTAGATGATTTCTTTGGTCTTCTTTCAGGAAAAATCTAAGATGTTATGATTTTATATATAGTTTTGATGGATTTTTCTGATATCTTTGCAGTTTGACATCTTGACTCTATGATTACAAAATCACTATATGAGCTCTTTGAATATCCCTCCAGAATTTACAGAATACCTGTTTTTATATATAACAGGGTAAATACACATAAACGGCTTGCACAAGATGGATGTAGGGAATGGAGCTCTCTATTATGATACATTTATATGTGCCTCATTATTCCCCTGAGGAGAACTGGTCATTTCTTCTTCTGAAGTTCTCCAAGTACTTTTATTTCAAACACGTTTTATAGAAAGTAAGCAAGCTTCATGTTTTTTAAGTGCTGCAGTCAAGAAGGGATTAAAAGGACAGAAAGAACAATGAAATTGAAAGATAGCCATAGAAATTTTGTGTTAGTGCAAAATTCCATCAGTTTGTCCTGAAAAGTAATTTTCTGTAGGTTTTTTTCTTGATGCACAGGTTCTTCCTTGGTGCAGCCTTGCCTATGGAAATTCAGAGACCAGTGGAAAAACTACAGGCTGCTTAAATAGCTATCCTCTTTGTCTCGCTGCTTCCTGGCCTGAATAAAGAGTATGTGCCTTAAGAAATAATAAAATAATAAATAAATAAATAATAATAAAAAAAATAATGTACTCTGTCCAAATTAGAACAAGTGAAAGCGACATGAAAGGGATGAAAATTCTGCAAGATACATAAATTCTTACTCAGAGAGTTGGCCTGCCCATTGTTGTGTAATAGCAGGGAAACCAAAAGAATATCCAAAATGATGACACAAGTCAGCTTATAATTTTTGTACGTCAGCTTCGCTAATAAAAAACCCAAAACACACTGACACACACAAAAAAAAAAAAAAGAAAAAAGAAAAAAAGAAAAAAAAACCTCCAAAAATTTTGCTGCTCCCCCCAAAGAACCAAGTTGAAGGGCAGTTAAAAAACCACAACTCCAAATCCTGATGCCAGCTGTCAGCAGTCAGAGGTCAGTGGGCCTGTCATTAGGAGGACAGTGGAGTAATGGCATGTGAAATAGAAAGGGTCAATCACTACCAAAGGGTGACTGGGGACCAGGGATGCCCCACAGAGCTCAAGTTCACTGTTTAAACAGAAGAGGCAAGAGGTAAAATCTTGTATGTGAAAAATCACCTTCAGTATTCCTAGCTGTGCTGCATGTGCTTGGCATTGCCCATGTGAGACATGACAACCAACGTGCTCAGATCCTGGTACTGGAAAAACAAGACTGTTTTTTTCCACCAGTGTTTGGAGCTATCAGCTCTCCACTGGACCTCAGATCGTTAGTACATGAGTGATCTGAGTGCTACAGTACAAGGTATTTTTCAGACTGGGGCAAAGAAGGCCAGTGGTGACTGCAATGTTGATACCAACCAGGACATGGAGGTGGGTGGTTCTGCCTGGATTTTGCTCTGGATCAGGAAAACTGGAGAACTGGAGAGGATTGTTAAAGTGATCAGACTGATTTACCATCAGTTTCTAAAAGATAAAGCATCCAGGGATTATACCACCCTCAACACTCAATGAGTTTATGTTGCTATAAGTAACTACCATATGGTGTAGCTTCTGTACCAGCTGCTTTCCAGTCTTCAATGGGTACAGGTCTAAGGGGAAACTATGGCACAGAGTTAATGGTAATTAGAAAAGTGAGGGGAAATAGCATATTTTAAAGATGATATTAAAACTTCTGGATGGTTAAGTTGTAAAATACAAGTGTGCCAGGCTGGGGGTGCCAGATGTCTGCAAACACCACATACATGTGCACAGCAGCCAGCGTGGCACAGCAGGGACTGAATCCAGGAGGGCAGAAACCTTCAATCCCATCCTGGGATGAGGGCTGCAGGGACCAAGCAACACTGGAATGTGGAGGAGAGGTTTTTCTTCAAATCCATGGCAAAAAACAGCAGGTACTGCTCCGACCTTCACCCTACTCTGCCTCCCTGCAGCCCTTGCCCATATCCACTGGAATTTCTGAGAGTCTGGAGATGAGCTGATAGGGATAGAGCTAGGTTTTATTACCCACCACAGCACAGCCAGATACTTCACCAGATATAGATTAGAAGCCCTTTTTTTCTTCCTGCCCCCCCTTTTTTTTTATTTTTTTTTAATGACTGAAAGATTGCTGTGCCCTGTTCTCCAACCATAAGAAATTTTAAGACCATGAAAGTTCTCTAGAGCCATTCTGCACTGGAAAAAGGTATTCTATAGTTTTGAGTCACATCAAACAGCACAGAAACACAAAATGCTGCAAAGAGCTAAATATTGTAACTTATTTATATTTATTTTAGATACTTCTTATTAGCAAATTCCTTAATTGTGGATTTTGAAGAAACGACTTTTCACTTTTAAAGTTTTTTTCAGATTTTAACAGGAGTGGGAGCATCATATGGTACTAAAGGAAACTACCAAGTGCTCTGTGTTTTTATCCATAAAATTTCCTGTGCTGTAACTAGGTCGTCAAGATTGTCTTGCAATTGTACTGGTGATATGGATGTAAGCTGCACCAAGATTTACTCTTCATCTCACCTGGTACTGATTACACAGAAAGGGTGACCACTGCAGTCTGTTGGGCAGAGTATTTCAATTCCAAACTTTTAGCTGAAAAATATTGCCCATAATTCACACAAATGTGCCAGAAACACAGAAACATAGATGTAAAATTTACAATTACAATCTCATTTAGTATTTACAATACCCTGATTTACATATTACATCCAGATCAAAATTATACAGTTAAGCAGAAGTTGATACCCTGAACAAATGTACATGATCCTTAAACTTGGTTGAGTTTTGCCTCAAGACTTTTTTCTTTTTTGAGTGTTTTCACTAACTCAGATAGTGCTGTATTCTTGCCTATAACCAATTAAGCCTTAAATCTATGGTGCCTGGGCTGGGGATCAGAGAAAAATACCTTCTGCTGAGATCTGATATAGTCACATTGCAGCCTGAGAAATATCACCACTTTTTGAAAAATGCAGGAAGAAAGGTTTGCATCATACTTTAGATCCAAAGTATCTCTGCATACTCATTTCAAATTGAAGTAATAAGAAATAGATTTTTTTGAAGTTTTCTCAGTAGCACAATCCCTTAAAATGAAGACAACAATTTTATTCCTTACTGTGATTTTCAAAAGCCTGATCTCTCATAGATCACCTTTCCTTCTGCATCTGTATTTCCTTTCCAGGTGCAATCTTTTACTGTTTTCTGTTGTTGTTGTTATGTACATATTCCTAATTTTTCTTTCTTTATGTGTTTCATGTATTTAAGCTGGCTTTAAATAATTTCAGACTTTTCTCTTTTTTTCCCAATTCCAATGAAGTAACAAAGCAGCATAGACCAAAGAGGAGCAGTATTACCTAGGAAGGAAAGGGTTAAAACAGAAAGACATATGAATGCTTGTTGGCAAAGGGGAATAATTCCAGAGAGGTCTTCAAAACTTCATTAGAGATCAGAGAAACATACAATATTGCATTAACAGAAAGAAAAACTTATATTACAGGGTTTAATGTCCTTAAAAATGTTGCAGAGTTTATTTGAAAAATAAACCCAACAAGCCTCAATTAAATTTATAGAGGAAATGGAAAGCAGAAACTCAGAAGACTGTAATTGCCACCTACAAATATGATAATTAGAGTGAATAAGAAGTAATGAAGGAGGAAATCAGAGGCAACTCACCTCCTTAGCAGGAAGGTGCAGGTTACATTGCCACCCTGTGGTAAGACTGTGGAGAGCTGGAGCAGCTACTTTCTCAGTCAGGATTCAAAAGGAGAGCTGCAAACAGCCAGAAATCTGCATGATTTGCTGGAAAAAATATAGTATGCAAATAACATCCTGATTGGAAAGAAGCAAAGTGAGATGAAATCTTATTCCGCTTTTGATTAGCGTGTGCAGTTGGTTCTTTGATGGTGTGTTTGTGTGGTTTTTGACTTGAATTTTAATTCAAAATGCTGTTGCATAAAATATTCAGTGGGAAAGTGAGCAGACTGCAGAAAGAATAAAAAAAAGTTCTCTTTTTGAAATGGTGTCATTTATAAGCTTTTATGAGTACAAATATCCATCATTCTGTTGCATGTCTTCTTGAAATCATCTTCAAAGTTTCTGCATTAATTTTGATTTTTCTCAAAATCTTTTGATAATCCTGGGATACTTCCTGGGATAATCCCCATTTCTGTCACATTTAGAAACAGGAGACTTACTTTTTCCCAAATTACTTTTTAGGACACACTATATGGAAATATAATTTTTTTGTTTTGTTTTGGGTTGGGATTCTTTTAATGGAAAGTCTCAAAGTTCTGTCTATGGCCAGATTTCGGATTCACAAAAGTGTGTCAACTTGTCCTTTCCCCCCCCAACTTTAGTTTGTAATTCCTCATGACGTGACAACTGGTTGCTGTAGAAATTATTAGGATTCAAGAGCATGATTTTACAGTCTGAGTCGGATGAGCTTTCCCAATCCCCTTTTTGATCAGATTAGTGCTGGCCTCCGAGCTGACCCCCAGCCAAGGAGAGCCTCTCCTCCCAGGGCAGGGATTGCTGGTGGCCTCACTGGCTTTCCCTTCAGACAGCTCTGTCCTGCTCCACTGCAAGGTCTGTGTCTTGTCTTCACTGCAATGTGAGCCGTTCTCTGGTCTCCAGTGTCTTTAGCATCCCTTGCATGGTGTCAGGATAACAAAGTGCTTGAACTTCTTGCTAAATACAGTGATTGCCTTTGTGAGAACAGCTCCCCTCCTCAGCACCCACACACTTGTAGCTGAAATGCAAGAATAAGATTAAATGAGCTTCACAGATGACACTCAGACGTATCTCTTGGTACAAGTCTAATTATGACCTCCACTGAGGCAATTATTCTGTCTTGATCTTAATGCCTTTTGCAAGCACCAATTAATAAAATTTCCCAAAATGTCCTGCTAGGACAGGAATTATTACCATCTTTTTAGAAACAGGCAAACTGAGGCACAGTTATTGACCTGGTTTTAGATGAAATGAGAAATTAGGACATAAAACTGAGGTGAGAGTCTCGCCTTAGACCCTAGAAACCAAACAAAATGCAGAGCATTGCACAAAGCCTCAGATCTGGCTGTTTTCATCCTGTCCTTGGGGTCACCTCCAGCACAGACCCCTGGCAGGAGCCCTTCAGTTTTGGTCACATGATGTGAGGGGTTCACACTGGAGAGATGTGTCTGTGTAAGTCTCTGTGCAGGAAGGCTCGGCTGGTCCCAAGTGATTCTGACAGGAGCAGGAGCCTTTCCACCCCATGGAGCACCCTGTGAGCAGAAGGTAAATGTCGTTAAAGCTGCCCCAGCTCTGTCAGACTGTTACTTCTGTTCTTCATTGTGAAGGGGCTGATGGACTCTTACCTGCATTGCAAATCCCAGAAAATAGGAGCAAATCACTTCAGCCCTTCCCTTTTTACATATATGACTCACAAGCATTTGCCTCCTACATTAGTGTTGCTTTTGCTCCAAGTTGAATAATTGCCTTATATTTGATTTAACAACAATAGCAAGGAAAAAAAATAACCATCAGTAGCTATGACATAGGACTAGATCAAATGCAATTCTTTAAAGGAGGCTTTCAGGATAGCTAGATTAAAGATTTGAGAAACTGGTAAGAAATAGAACTGAAGAAAAACAGCTCCTAAAAGAAAACATTATGTTTTCATGCTATTGTGCTTTTAAAATTGAAGACAACAGTCTGAGAACAGACATCAAAATATATCTTACTTGATAGGAATTATCTGGAGATCATTGTATTTATTGCATTTGTTTTGATTTTCTAATCTCTGCCTCAGACTGTAGGCACAGAGAGGACTTAAATGATTCAATATCTCATTTTAAAAATTAAACTTCACTTGATTATTGAACTGACCCTTCCTAACCCTTAGATTGTCATATATTATTCTGGAGTATCACCAGCAGGCTAGAAATGGTGACAATGGGACAGGAGGTGAGAGCTGTGTCCCCAGCAGCTGAAGGATTTCAGATGTGATAGCTGAGGCTGTGCTGCCCCTTGGAGGCACAGCAGAAAGTTGCACAAATACATGAGGAGGGAAAGGATTAATTATGGTCCTTTAAAATTCTCTTGTCTTTTCCTCTCCTTCCCCTCTACCCTTCTCTCCCCAACACCCTGGGAATTGCCCAAAGGCCTGTATGTGTGGAGGCTCTTGATAAGGGTCTAAAAGCCCTGTGATGTAGCACTTCTTGCCCAGATTATATCATGTGTGATGACACCATGGATAAATAATTTTACAGCTAGATGTGGGTGTTTTAGAATTCTTTTGTGCTTCTCTTCTCTTTTCTCTAATATTTGACATCTGATAGTACTGTGTATTTCTCAGCAGAGCATACTTAATAGTGTTGGGATGCGAGGATCAGGAGAAGGTTCCGGGAACTGATGTGATTATTGTCCAGCACCACGGAGCAGGGAGTAGATTTGGGAATTTCCCTGTAAATTTCCCCATTTCAGCACGTCTGTGGAGCTGGGGGTCTGGCTCATGGGCACTGCTGATAAACACCAGATGTGCAGCCACGGTGGGACAAGTTGTCATCCTGCTTGTATGGCTCCAGTGAGCACACTGAGGGCAACAAGAAACTCGTGCTACTCAGGAACTCGGGGTCCTTTTAAAAACTCTCTCTGGGGAGTGACCCAGTTACATTATCTGAGTAAGAACAACACAAGGTTGCTTATGGGACATCTTTTGTTTAAGAGCTTGCCTGTGAATTTTAGGCATCTGTTTTTGACCTTGTGGGTGAGAATAATTTAAACTGGATGCTGCCCTGGGAAACAGTGAACGAGGAAAGCTTGGCACGCATGAGGAATCTTTCAGAGCTTTTGTGGGACTTAAAACTGTGCAGGACAGAATAATAAAGCCAGAAAGGAGACATGGTAACTTTAATGGTGGTGCTCTGGCTCTGTTAGCAGAGATCGTGTGGTGCCAGGTGAGAGGTGGGAGCAGCAAGACAGAAATGCAGATGTAACAACAATTTTCTCCTGGTGTGAGCTGCCATGTGGAAGAGTTGTAGTACATGATCTCCTAATTACTGAGGCCCAAGATCATCTTTAATGAGCAGATCTCTCAGCACAGCACTGCAGAATGGCACCTCAGCTGAAGGGAAGTTGCAGGAAGAGTGGAGAAGGCGAGAGGTCTGTTCTACCCATTAAATCTTCTAAAGGGCCACTGCAGAATCATGGCACAGCTTCTTTCCCTGGGATAGGAGGAAGGTGGCAACATAATGAATCTAGTCATGTTGCTCAAAGCCCAGGCCTGTCCCTGACCGGTATTAGGATTAAAACAGCCAATCTTTCTGTTCCCCTCCCAGAAATGATGTTCACCTACATGAATTATTGGCTTGAACTGAGTACAAATGCAAGTCCACCAAAGTGCTTGGTAGTAAACACTAGATCACAAAGCATTGGCTTTGTTTCCAGCAAAATAACTTTCCTGGGACGTGCAGAGATGCTCCTTGTCTGCACTGTCCCATGTTTGACCTGTTCTTTGTGTCTGGGAGAAAATACACATTTGAAAGCACAGCTGAAATGTGGTTTAGAGGAGAAACCAGCCCTTTGCCTTCAAAACAGCAGCTAAATTGGGCCTGAAGATGAAGAGTCACTTCTCCAGTCTGACTTTACTTCATTTTAAGCTTTTAGTTTAGCTTAGGGAAAAGAGTGTGTACTTTGCTGACCACATGAAAAAGGAAAGAAAGCACAAAATAGTTTCTTGACTCCACAGGACTGGATTTGGCTCCTTCAAACACATCAGTCCTCAGTGTGCAAGCATGACACTGTTACCTTTTTTTATATCACACTGAGAAACAAGAACTGGATCCTAAGTATGTATCACTGGATACATTATTAATACCAGTTATGAACTTGGACTTAAAACTGCATTAAACCATCTGTCAGAGTACATAGGGCACAGAAAAATAATTTACAGTCAATTAGCCAGTCAGGTGGTTGTGTTTATAGCAGTATATCATGGCCCCTTTTTCAGTTCAGGAATGTAGATCTGGAAAACAGAAAGCAGACATCCTGTTAACCCTCCTTAAAGAAATGGTCCCCACACTGAAGTAAGTAAGTAAATAAATAAATAAAAATATCGGTAATCATGGTGTAACCATGCATTGAGTATTTTCACACCCTAGCAGAATCCTGCTAAGCCTGGTGAAGATGAAACCTCCCACCCAACGTACCAGCAACGTAATTGGGATTTATAGCTGCAGGCTGGAGGGAATGACAGAGAAATATCTCTTGGAAGAAGACAGAAGAGTAATTTGCAGCCTCCCTCCCTGATGAACCTTCTCACACACAAGTCTCTGTGCCCACAGGAGCAGGGCAGAACACCCACCTGCATCATTGCTGGGCAGGTGCTCAGCCAGCCCAGAGCTGCTGGGTTTTCCAGGAGGAAAGTTACCAAGAAAGGATGAAAGGCATCCAGGGAAGTCATAGAAAGAAAGGACAATATGTATATTAAAATTGGTGCCTCTGTGTGCAACCCACATCCAAATACTCCAGGAATAACATGACTTAGAAAATTGGTTTTTTTAGTGATAAACAATAAATGGCAAAGAGTACAACTCACTGTTTCTGATCCTACTCAGCAAGGGCAATGGTGTTTTCTTTGCAATTTGATAATGTTTGCCGTCTGAGGCATTTTGAGGCTTTTCAAAACATACATTTCATAGTCTGGTGGTGGGAAAGTACTTGACAGCTTGGTATGTCCTGTGCCCTGGCTGTGCCTCGTGCTCAGCAAACACCCCACACAACCACAGCCAGTTCCCAGACCACTGCAAGGAATAATGAGATATCACTCAGCCATGACCTCAGCACAGCAGCACTGCTGATGTCGTGGCTGTCGTGGCAAAAATATACTGCTGGAAAAAGGAGCTGCTATAATGATTCATTTTCTTTTATTATTTTTTTTTTAAAGTGGGAATTCTCCTCAATTACAAAGAGGAAGTTTTTAAAGGTAGTGCAGGCTAAGATGACCTTGGAAATAAAGATTAATCTAGGTTAGGTATTGTGAGCTGTTAGGTAGATAAAAATGGAGCCACCTCCATCCTGCCAATAAATGCACCAGATAAAGAGGGGAAACAAGGAGGGTATTTTTTTTTTTCCAAAGCCACCCTTAATCAGCAAAAAACAGCAGACAAAATTATCTTTGGTAGATGGGGATTTGTGGGGTATTGGGTTACATTTATTATCTGGTACGTTATAAGCTTTATTTTAATTTCCGGTATTTGCCAGATACATCCTAAGGAACAATATGAGCTGGATCTACTGCATGTCATTTATAAGTCTGTGCATGTCATTTATATGGTAATGGGGGAGTTCCTCCTCATCCCCAGTGATTTCTGCAAAATTCTACATGCTGGTTCTCAGAATATTTAGCTTTCTCCAGCGTAAATTAAAGTGCACATTCGTGATCTTTGAACAAAGCAGGCAAGGATAATTGGTAATTTGATCCTCTTCTGTACAACCCAATTCAAAGTAATACTTATAATTTGCAGTTAATTAATCAGGGCACTTTTTTCTTTAAAATTCTTAATTGCCTTTCTATGATAATCATTTTTATTAAGTTTTTTCCTACCACTTTTAGATCCAATTATATAGGCAATTTTGTTTCACTGCTACTGCATGGCTGTGTGTGTGTGTTTAGATGCACTTCTCCATACATTTTGGTTTATTTTTCCAGAAATTTTTATATGCTGATTTATGGATGGGGTTTTTGTTATCTGAAATTAAAAAGTTGAAAATAATGGAATCAACATGCAACGAAGAGAAACAAGGTACAACAGGGAATATAAAACTCAAATCAACACCAAAAAAATTTTAAAGAATTGTAAATCCCTGGAATTCCATTACCACTATGAATAGTCAACGTCATCTGGTGTTTAATTCACTATCCAAAACACTCATTAGAAGACTCTAATTGTTGTGGTTTTAAAGTAAAACAGCAATCATTAGAAATGCAAACTTTGGACTCTCCATGGAAATTAGAATGGACATAAATTAAAAAATAAAAATGTTAATGAATATAGACATATGTGAGGGTAGTGCCTGTGATGAGCAACGTGCCACGGACCAAACCTTCACCAAACCTGGGCAGGGCACTGAGCATCCCCTGCCTGACCAAGCCCAGCAGCTCCCTCTCATGAGCTTGAGGTGGGTCACACCACCTTGCTCAGCCCCTGGTGCATCCTTGAAGTCCTTCAAAACCTTTGTGCTCTGCAAATGTGAATGGAAACACTCACAGTACTTTTCTTCCACCTCAGCAGAGAAGGTGCTTCCCTAATTTGTCTGCCTTGTCTGGGCATGTGCTTATTACGTTAACATAAGGGCCTTTTAAGTTGTAGAAGCAGAAATGTTGATTGCTGCAAATTGATTTATGGTCTGCCAGCATTTCATAGAATCATAGAATGGTTTGGGTTGGAAAGGATGTTTAAAGCTCGTCTAGTCCAATCCCCCCTGCAATGAGCAGATGTGTCTTCAGCCAGATTAAGTTTCTCAAAGTCCCACCAACCCAATCTTGAATGTTTCCAGGAATGGGGCATCCGCCACCTCTCCGAGCGACCTGTACCGGTGTTTCACTGCCCTTATTGTAAACAATTTCTTTTGTATATCTAATCTAAACCATCCCGCCTTCAGTTTAAAACCAGTAACTCTTGTTCTTTCACAACAGGGCCCGGCTAAAAAGTTTGTCCCCATGTTTCTTGTAGGCCCCCTTCAAGTATTGAAAGGTTGCAATAAAGTCTGCCTGGAGTCTTTTCTCCTCCAGGCTGAACAACCCCAGCTCTCAGCCTGCCTCCATAGCAAAGGTGCTCCAGCCCTCTGAGCATCTTCCTGGCTTCCTCTGGACCCACTGCAGTTTTCCCACTGGGCATTCTGCACACCAAAACCACTGGGGTTTATTTCTATCTCGCTTACTTCTGTGAGTTTCTGGGCTGTGGCTGCCAATCAGAGTTGCACAGGCTTGGCTGATGCCTCTGCCCCGGGCGCACGGGTTTCCCTCTTGTCATTGTGCGGCTGGAGACACCACCCACACCAGAGCGTCTGTAAAGTTCTGCTGGGCACTACTGGGGCTTAGCCTGAGGTCTGCAGCTCCCTACAGCATGGTGGGATAATTCAAAGTGGTCCAAGGAAAGGGCCTATGCAAGCTTTTGTCAGTAATTTAAACTTACTACACAAGAACCTACAGCTCTAAAATATTGATAAAAATAGCGTTTCCTGGTAGTAGGGATAAAAAAGATTGTGATGGGTGGACATTATTCTGCAGGTATGTTTGTCATTTCTTTATGCTTTTCTGAGTCCATAGTGGAGGACCTTGAAGACACACACCTCGGAGGAGCAGAGCTCTGTTCAACTTGCAAGTGCCACCACTCTGATAAAAACAGTCAAACCTCACTGATTCATCCGTGGCATAACCTGATTACATACGATTACCTTCATTAATAATAAATGTTCCTGTTATTTGATAGGAGCATTTTTTTCTGAAATATTGCTGTAAGCTAATTTGAATTCTGTTTTTATCCTGGTCTCTTTTTTTATTATTCCTGGGTGACTCTATTGATCTCAATAGTTCCTCTGATTATTCAGTACTCTAAAATCAGATTCATCCTCTGAGTCATTATTGAGCTAAGTCACTCAGTTAGCCAGATCCTGAATCACTGTTCAGGTTGAAACCTCTGGGAATATTGCCATAGGAGGACAATATATACTCTAACTGGTTTTTTAATGGCTGTTCAATGACTGTAGCACTTTAAACCAGGTAAGGAATTTGGAGCTAAACTAAATTCAGTCAATGTGCTCTAGTTCCCATTTTATAAAGCAGGGCTGTATTTTGCAATAGTAGTGACATTTATTAGCACTCGGGCTGAGTGACTAGCAGGTGCTGCTCAGGGTGAATAAATCATGCAAGCAATTCATATGAAAGACAGCTTGTGCAAGTGCTGATAAAAGTCCGTGGACTTGAAGAATCAAGTTCTTTAATAGCAATGTCAAGCTGTTCAGTCTTCTTATCTCTCATATTTCTTTATGAAACATTAAAAGAGATTGCTTTTGGGCACCTGTGTTCTTGAACTATTGCAATCATCTAATGAATTTTTGATAGTTACATTCAGAGGGTTTTGTGATCACTTTCTTGATATATCTGCAGCTCTTGAAATGGATCCCCTGTGTCAAGGTTGTCTGTCCATCTTCCTTCTACCATAAACCCCATAGATTAGTTAGGAAGAACCTGTAACTTTTAATTTAAAGGAAAGATGAAGTGGAAGCTACTTGAGTAGGTTTGAATAGAGTAGTATTCAGCATATAATGGAAACCTTGATTTGTCTCACTGTGTTGCACAGATAAGCAAACTGTATTTTCAGTTGTAGGAACCTGTTAAGTGGCAGTGGGGGATAAAGAAAGAAAGAAGAAAAGGATTTGACTATAAAAGCCCCTTCTGCATTTGGGCAATGTGAATTCTGTCTCATCTAGGTCCTTTGCAATTGAGAAGTCACGATATGACCTTGCAAAGAGCATTTTCCACATCAGTGAGCTATAGTGCAAATCACTCAGAAGACTTCTGCTAGGAAAAGTTTCTACAGACTTAGTGCCTCTACCTAACAGGCTCTCATGGAGAGGTGACAACAGGCTGTGGGTTTGTGTTTGTGCCAGATGATGGAAAAATACATTCTTATTATTCACTAGTGACATACAGCAGTGTGCCATTGTGGATGGGTTTGCTCTTTGGAGGGAGTGCCGGAAACAGTAATAGCTGTTGATATGAGCTCTGATATTTCTATTTTCATAATTCAGTCCCTATTTTCATTAGTACATCTGGAAATCCTGAGAGATCACAGACTTACCAGCCTTGATGAAATGTCTGTGTGTCAGTCTGGCCAGCATGGTCCAAGAGGCTGTTACTGAGCCTGACTGACTCACACCACCAAAGTAGGACACCTGCTCATTCTTAGGGGTTGTTGTGAGCATTGATTATTAATGCTTTTGAAAGGAAAAAGCTAAGGATTCTTAAGGATGGTGCACAGGGGAGAAAAAGTGAGAAGCACTGAGAAAGAAACTCCTGAAAAGAGCAGAGGGAGGACGTGGAGGAAACTCATTGTTTTTCTGGTGTGTTTATCCAAAGCTTTTGTTACAAAGCAGGCTCCAAAATACTGATGTGCCAGTAGGACAGTATGGCTTTGTGTGTGTCATGGTATCCCTGCCTGCCTGTTGTGATTGCCCTGGAGTGGGTGCCAGACCTGCTGGGGAGTGGTTTGTTGCTGCTGGTGGGGACCCAGGGTCCATGTGAGACCAAAGGGACAGCTCATCTTTTTGTACCTTAAGTGGGCTTTGTAGAGCTGAGTGCACTCAGTGTATTAGGATGTGAAAATGGGCCAGAAGAGGAGGAGGAGCCCCTCTGGCTATTTCCAAATAGCTGAATTCTTCTCTTGTTTGTAAGAGTCCACCTGCATTTCTCAGATGACGTCTAATGCTTGTATGTATCTGTTTTGTTAGGCGAGGGTTTGGTTTTTTTTTAACAAATCCGTTTGTATCAATGAGGGAGATTTTAAACATTCGTAATTTGTTATTTACTACAGTCAGAGCCTGGCCTTCTGCATACATTCGGTAGGAGCTGTGGAGATGTACCTGAGGACAGGATCAGGCTGGTGTTCAGTAACACCAGCTCTTGAAGCCCCCAAGCACTCAGACAGCAAAGGCGGCCCAGCAGTACTTGCCAATAACCTTGTAAACAACACTCCAATGCCCTGACTCATATAACAGATGCAGAATCCTTCATGTTGTAAACACAACAAATCAGAAGAATCAATGGATCTGGGGGGGAAACAAAACAAAACGAAAGCAAACAACAAACATTAAACTAGCAGTTTTGAAGGTGAGCAAACTTACTGTCCTCGGGAAGTCTCTTCTGTCTGTCAGGAGATGGTGCCATCCTAACATGATCTTATCCTGCTTTTTGGGTATTCGTGTCCTAAAGACTGACTTAGAGAAACAGTGGTGGTTGTTGCTGGTAGTTGGGACTATGGATGAGGACCCCACATTGCAGTGGTCAGGATTTGGCCAGGCTGGCTGGCAGAGTTTTCTCTGATGTGCAGACTATGGCTTTGCTGGATGTTGTTTTTCCTTCATTCCTATGTACCCTTCAGGGGTCCTTGCCAGATATCAGTGATCAACAGTGACATGTCTTGTCCTGGAGCACAGCTGCTTGTGGTGTTGTCACACAGAGACACCTTTTCATGGAAGCAAAGGTGAACCACAGCCCATTAGTGTTCAGGCTTCGTGGAGTTTGCCTGTTTGCTGAGCTTGGGTTTGGCTCAGGCCACGAAGCAGCTCTGGGGCTCACATAAGGGATGTGGAGGTAAGATGTGACCTTGTTGACTATGCAGGACACATAAGGAGTCCCATAGGGTTGCCCTCAGTGCCCAGCATGAGCCACCCTGCTACACGGATCTTATCACTCCACAGGGAGACAAAAGCACTGGCCAAACCCTCTCCTGCTGTGTCAACATGATGTTCTGCAGGAACAAGGCACTGCAAGGCTGCATGAGCAGAAAACAACATGTGCTCAAGCAATGAAACCACATGACTAAGGGGAAATACTGATGCTTGCAGCCCACACCTCCCTTGTGCTTGAGGAGGTGCAGAACTCCTGGCTGGGTTCCTTTCCCTGACAGGAGGGGCTGCCACCTTCTCGTGGCTGCTGAACATGTGGGAGCTCCTTGCATGCGTCTGTTCAGCTCCATGGCTGCACAATGCTGCTGTTGTAGGGTGGTGAGATTTTGGGTCAAGGATTTGGTGCCTATAAAGTGCTCTCTAAAGCATGTTGTCAAAAACACCACGAGAACAAGTAGCAGTTTATTCTTCCTGAGCTTGTTGCCTGTCAGTGGCAGAGGAGACTGTGTGTTGCAGTCTGTGTAGGAATAAAGGGTCATGAAGTGGATGTTGGGTCTTGCTTTTCCAAAAGATCTCTTGGACAATGGCACAAGCACCTTGAGAATGGTTGTTTGCATACAGGAACTGTGGGACTGGGCTGAGCCTGGAGCTTGTGCTTGGCCAAAAAATTAAAGGTATCTTTTTCTACAAAAGGTTGTTGGATTGTTCAGTGGCCCTGCAAAATTGCATTTTTTTCCACCTGACTCAATTAGACAACTGTGAAAGAGGATTAATTGCTCTGAAATCAATAGAGCTGCAGGGCTATTGCTGACATCAGCATAAAATAATGTCAACACAGGAAAATGTAAATTGGATAGAGTAATATAAAACAGTTTTATGCTATTTGCATACACATAGCTACTTTAACACTCATTTTACACCTATTGTAATGATTTAATGGAAGTCAGTGTAGACCTACACCGAGAGAAGAATTTGGTCGCATATGAATGAAAGAGGCCATGGTGGTCTTCTGCAGCAACACGGGGCAGTGAAGGCCAATATGAGCAATGAGTTTTTCCCTAACTGGCTAAAAATACTTGCTTTCAAACTGTACAATAGTAATTGATTTGGACGTATGGTTGGTGCTTTGAGATGATCTGGTAATTGATTTTAGAACAGATGGCAGTTGTCAAATAAGCATTTGTATTTATTTGATGTTTCTATGACAACCCTTGGGGTTTTGCTATCTCAGAAGTCTTTGTTTTCTCCTTTCCTAGACCCCCTTTCTGTTCTCTGATCTCTCTTCCTCTCATGTTCTTTTGATGCATCCTACTGACAATTTCTTTTGAGCTTTCTTTCCTAATGTAAGCCATGGGCTTTATGCTAGGCTTTAATTTAATTTTGCCTGAAATTCCTTTCTATTAACAGTTTTAATAAAACAGCAAAATGTTCTCAACACACTAAATACTTCATAATCTGAGCATCGGCTACAATGCATTGCTCAAACAAACCCATTGCTTACGCTCCCCAGAACTGCTGTCCTTTACCACACCAGCAATAAATAATATCAAAGGGCAAGTTCCTTCTGTGAGACAAAATATTACATAATACTTTGTGTCAAAAACAAAATATTCTGAAATTAATGAATCTATTGAGAGAAAATTAGATATGTTTGTGTTTCTCTGTGTGTGTGTATCTCTGTGAACTCAGAGGATAATCTAACTATTTATTATCTGTCTTTGTGTTCTATGGGCACAACGTTCATAATATTGTTCTGATTTTCTACTGAAGAAGAAAATGCAATGCTTGGAAGAAGAAGAGGGTTTTGATTGTATAGGCCAAATTGCTTCAAGTGTTTAGAAGGCATGGGATGTGGCATTTGGGAATATGGTTTAGTGGTGAACACAGTGGTTAATGATTAAACTTGATGGTCTTAGAGGTCTTTTCCAACCCAAAAGATTCTATGATTTAATGGTCGAAATTTCCTGAGTACGTCTACCCACTGAATCCTTGTTTGGGACTCTTGAGGTGCAGTAAAGCCTCTACTTTTCTAGATACAGATAAATAAGCCTTTCTGCTCAGTCTCCAAGGACACTTCCTCAGCTGTTAGAAATGGAAGTTACTTTTCTGAAGTCAGTGACATGCAGTTGTTAACCACAGCCCATCTGTGTTGCACAAGGTGTTTCACCAGAAGGGGACACAAAGTTCAGATCTCTAGATCTCTTGTTTGCAGGACAGAAGAGAAAAGGTTTCTTTATATTCATTATATTTTTTTCCTGACCTTCTTATGAGAAGATGTCATCAGTTTAAGATTTAAATGCTCTCAGGAGAAGTCTTTCACTGACTTTCTCACTCCTGTAGAAGCACTTTATGTGCCCCAAATACTGCACTCCCAATGAAGGGTGTCAGTGTGGACACACTGGGCACCTCTGGGGGATGGTTGTGGAGTGATGGGATCCTGCCTTGCACAGAGCAGCAGAATGTGGGTGCTCAAAGGAAAGTGACTGGTTAGGGTGGTGTCGCCAGCTGTTTTCACTGTAGATGGGATTTGGGATATTGGTGCTTGTAACATGTACAGCATTGGTGGATAAATTGTACAGCTAATACAGCTATATGCCTCTGTTGGCTGTGATGACAGAAAAGCAAATGCAATTTTTTCACTTGAAAATTATTTCTATTTTGGAGGTGATGGGAAAGGGTTACAATGGTACCTGTTACAGAACTGGTCTGTCCAAGTATTATTGTCTTCTTGTGCGAGTCTGGTTTTGTCAGCTCACACTTGAAAATTACAAGTTACTTGTGTCAGTATCAAAAGCTGGAAGAAACCTCTAAGCTACCAATGGATTTCTCAGTCAGTAAGTGGTGAAGGCTTCATCTTTTCCCAAACAGCAAGCCAGAACATTGTCACCTTCAGCAGAAAGACAAAGTTCACAAATATGACTCAGGATGGACAAAGGCTGCAGAATTAGCTGGATTTTTATAAATGCATGAAGAAACCCCCTTGGTCATGGCCTTTACGTGTGCTTATTAACAAAGAGATGCTCTGCCAGCCTAGAACTCTGTGCAAGCCTTGGAAATGGATTTGTCATGGCAATACCTGTAGAAATACCTCAATGGCAGATTATGGTTCAGAACATTAAAACCATCTGTGTGGATTTCCAAATGTGATGTATATGACAGTTTTTTTTCAGAACCTGCTGGTTGCCACTGAGGTTGCAAAAGATAAAAGCCCTGATGCTTTTCTCTGTGTTGAGTCTCTAAGAGAATTCAGAGGTCTGGATGCACTTCAGTGGGACTGTTCAGAGCTTAGACAGAGGTGGACACGATCATTAAAAGTGTTTGAGCTCTATGGCTAAAAATCTGTCAAAGATGCTATACAAAAATCAAAAGGAATAGGAAAATCAACTTGTGAAGATTCTTGCAGGATGGATATTGTCCATGAAGGAGCAAACCAAAGGATTTTTTTCAAGCCTCTTCCAAATCCATTTCCTATGATTCCTTGAGAAGTTTCTTACCTAGCATAAGATACAAGTCTCCCATTTCATTGACTTTGCAAGTACTGCTGGAATTAACTTGCAGTTTGAAAAAAGCAGATGGCTCCTTGCCTTTTGTACACATGATGGGCTAGTTTTTAATGACACATCTAGTGGAAATGTCCATCCAATTTCTCATGCAGTCCTTCCAGGGATTGCCCATATGGCTTGACAGCCAAAAGCTGCATCCAACCCCAGATTCTCCACAGCTTGTTACTTGGCTGCTGAGAACCACAGCAAGGGACTTCTTATTCTGCTTCCTGATGGTTAGCAAGAAAGCACCTATCAGGAAACACATTCTTCAGAAGAGATGGCATTCCTACTTTGGGCAGCCTGGTTTACTCTGGTTGCTACACAGGTCTTGATTCCAAAGACAGCCACCCACATAATGCACTAACCTTTAAAAAAAAAGGTTTAAAAAAAGCAGTAACCTTTAATTCAGCTCAGGGGAAATTATTCTCATCACACCTCTGTTATTGCTTCCAGTTTCTTTTCTCATCCAGTGATATTGAAGTCTCTAAGGTGGGTATATACCCAATTGTCACAGTACATACTCTGACCTAGGGCTTCAAATGCATGTCCTGATGGTCTGTTAACTTAGAAGACTCTGTTTCACACAGCTTTGAAATCATTATTCAATTGAGTCTTATTCAGCTGAAAGAAGGATTAAAATACACGTACTGTAACACTGAGCACAAACATTTCAGTGGTTAATACATCCCCATCAAAGGGTCACTACTTATAAGCGACATCATCCAGCTGTTTTAGAGTGATTCGATACTGAATGTGCTAACATGGAATAAGCTTTGACTTGCTTCAGACCCTGTGCTTGAACCCAGCATGTCTGAACAGTCCTTGTTCAGTTAAGGCAACTACATACTTTATTCTCACTTTTTTGAGGGTTTCATGCCCTGGTGTGGCTGGCAAGGAAAGCACAGATCCACCAACACCTGACTGTGAGAAATCTCAGCAGCTCGCTCACAGCATCCCGACATCATGTAGCACTCAGTGACTGCAAGCTTTGGGGAAGAGAGCAAAAGGTTTGATCAATGATCACTTTACACTCAGGAAGTCATGAGCTATATGTGTAGGAGGCCTTTGGTGTTTAAGGAAAACCTGTTTTTTCATAAATGTGAGGCAGGATCTGAATTAACTTTAGAAAGACCTAGGAGTATTGAATGCAGCTGATTTTCTGAGCATGTGTGTCATGGTTTAAGCGAATGCAAGGAATAGAGTGTCCCCAAGAACAAATGGGCTGAAAATTAGGTTTCACTTTTAGCTGAAACTTTCTGGTACTAATCCATTTTATATTTCATAAGAATGTTCTCTGGTTTGATAAAACTAACGGATCTCCCTAATAACAGCAATGTCCTGGCTTTGTTTCAAGGCAAAGGTTCACTCAATTAAATCTCATTAGCAGAGGACCACAAAACCTGCACTAAAACATTTCTGGGTATGTGACCTTCAGCAAAACTGCTTCATTAAGTTTGAGATCCTGCAGAAAATGTTTGCTGAATAAAGTCATTCCTAATTAATGTTAAAATGTCAAGGATTCATCTGCCATCCATCTTTACTCCTTTTCCTTTACACTCTTAATTATCTCTTTATTGGGCAACCAATATAAAAGTCAAAAGCAGCATCTTTTAAACGTACATATAACAGGTGGGACAATGCAGTAAAGCAAACGTGCCAGATGTGCTTTCCCATGTAACGTTTGTAACTTCTAAATATCTTCCCAAAACCCCACTTACATGTTGCCATTAAGCATTGATTAATTAATTTGTTATTTGTAAGAAGCATAAGTATCGAGGATGATTTTCCTTTGCACCCTTTCTAATGTTACCTTGGGTTTTATCCCAAGCCATATGCAAGTCTGGATTAATAAAGTGTTTATTTCCTCTGTGATGAATATAATTGTCTATTCTCCAAGGATTTCCCATGCAATTTTTTTTTAAAAATAACAGTGAGTTTCTAGTCTTCAGACCAGAGGGATGTCCTGGTTGGAATGGGGGGTCATAGCAGAGTGGTGTACAAACCTGGTGGATCTGAACTCAGAAAATCCTCATTCATTTTTCCAGTGACCAGCAGACATTGGAGCTGTTTGGACCTGGGTCACAGGACCTCATGGTGAAGCCTTAGAAACACTCTGCAGCCTCTTTAATTTTTATTCTCACATTAAAGTAATGGGACCCATCTTCCTGCCCATCAATCTGTTCAGCATATGCAAACCCTTCTGGTGGTTTAAATAGGAATGACTCACATGATATTAAGCCTCTTAATGAAAATAGATTGCATTATTGCCTTTCACAAAATAGGAGGTTTAAAAAGCCAAGTTAGTGTCTTCCAAATGTCAGTAACTGGAGATACTTTGGACAAAGAGTGAATTTTTATAGCCTTTCTGGAGATCTGCAAGATGAACTCATCTTTACAATGAAGGATATTAAATGGTAAGAAAAGTATTAGAAATTAGAAGTTCTTTGAGTTTAATGAGAACTGGTATTCAAAATAATTTCTTATGATGTCAATATTGTTTCCTCCTTAAATACTTGAACTCTGACACATTTGTATGGGCATCCTTCTGATGATCAGTACCTTTTCAACTGCAACTTCTTTACTGAAATCTCAAAAAAACCTGTAGTCCCAAAATTCAATGGTAAAAAGGATCAGGTTCTGACCTTGGCTACTTATAGAAAATTGCTTTGCAAAAGTATTTTTAAAAATGAAATAGGGATGAAAGTCAAGATGGTATTCAAGGCACAGACTCTAAAGCCTGGTATCCTGTAAAGAGTTTTGAAGTTCCAGCCTTTCCTAAGTATTAGAAAATTGCTGTATTTTTTTACTCCCAACTAGCAAGAAAAATTAAGAATATTTAAATTATTGCTGAAGCACTTGTATCTAAGTATAAACACTTTGAATCCATTGATGGGTGTCTAGTGTGACATTGTGAACTGTATCCACATACAGGACACATAGCAGAAGTAGCAAGGCATTTTTTGCTCTCATGAATACGTGCACTAATACGAATAATTTGATGTTTTTTCAGCAAGGTAATTATGTTTAATAGCCTATAAATACAGAGTAATTGTTATCAATTGTGTTCATTTGTGTATATGGCATAATTTGATGAGTATTTTTAATTGATATTCCTGTGGCATCTTCCCTGTGCTGTGATTAGACTGGGATTTTCATATCTACGCTGTTTCATTTATTGCTAACTAGTAATTTACCTCTAATAGCCTTTTTTTCTGTTCTTGCCTATTTTTTTTTCTTAATTAGAGGAAATCTTGAAGACTCACATTGCTCATTGGTGGTCTCCTGATGGCACCAGGTTAGCATATGCAACAATTAATGCCTCCAGAGTCCCCACCATGGAGATCCCGATATACACTGCCAGCCTTTACCCTACTGTTAAAACTTATCATTATCCAAAGGTAAGGGAAAATAAAATAACCAGTCATGTTGTTCTGTCAGAAATAAATTATTTTTCTTTCCAATAGGCTCAGACTGTATAATAGTGCACACAAATAAGCAATGAAAATAAACAGATCTAAGGGAAGATGAGCTGCTCCCCAGTGAATGTGGTCTCCATTATCCTTCACCTGCATTTGTAGAACTGCAGTTTTCTGATTCTATGAGTATTAGTAATTCTAAATATAATGAAAATAAAATCTAAATAACATTTTTACACACAGAAAAGCAATTTTGCTTCCATGCTAGGATGGGTTGTTGGTGTCTGAGGGTTTGGAATTTCTATAATTAGATACATTTCTAGCTAGCTAGCTTAGATAGATGATAGATAGATAGATAGATAGATAGATAGATAGATAGATAGATAGATAGATAGATAGATAGATAGA